>VWZE01006545.1:606918-661124 GCA_013396675.1 Eubucco bourcierii | reverse complement strand
TTTATTTTTTTTTTTTTTTTTTTTTTTTTTTGTTAATATGAACATCAGTAGATACTCAGCTCTTTTAAACCATACCTCTGGAATTTCTACTGTGCTTGAAGTAACTCTTAACAGTCTTGGAAATTAGTGTTGAATTCTTTGTACTACTTAATATTCATCCAGTGAAGTATTTATGCATTTATTGTTTATAGGGTTGCTAGATCTGAAATGAATAGCACAGCATACTATACTTTTCTTGATTGTTTTTTCTTTTTGTGTTTAGTGGAAACCTGGATAAGCAAACAGCATTGGGTAATACGGTTCTACACTACTGCAGTATATATAATAAGCCTGAGTGTTTGAAATTGCTTTTGAGGGGGAAGCCAACTATTGATGTTGGTAAGTTCATTATTTAAAACCAGGAAATAAAGATTTCCTAAATTTTTTTTTGTAATTCTAGCCACTTTTGTCTCACTGTATTAAGTAAACTCTTAAAAGCAAAAATATAACTGAAAACTTTAAAAGGAAACAGTAAGATGAAGACTACCACCAACAAGCCTAAAGGAAGCATTCAGTTAAGAAAGGGAAGTTGAATTCTTAGAAAATTTTTGTCACTATTATTTTCTTATGCTAATGTTAAACCCTAGTTTCTCTCTAGAATTTTATTTCTGAAGAATTGCAAATGTCCTGGAATTTTGGTTCCTTGTAAAATTCATCTGACACGTACATGTTACACACTTCATGCAAACTGAAGAGAATGAACTTTTATTTCTCGCTCTGACCTCTTTGCCATCATTTTCCTCCATTGCCCGGTAAAANCCATGCAGTAGATTTCCGACTAGACCCAAAACAGTAGCAAGATTTGGCAATTTACTCTGCTCTCGTCAGACCCCACCTGGAGTACTGTGTGCAGTTCTGGAACCCTCAGCACAGGAAGGACATGGAAGTGTTGGAGCGGGTCCAGAGGAGGGCCACAAAGATGATCAGAGGGCTGGAGCAGCTCTCCTATGAGGACAGGCTGAGGGAGTTGGGGCTCTTCGAGGGGACCTGATAGTAGCCTTCCAGTATCTGAAGGGGGCCTACAGGAAGGCTGGGGAAGGATTATTTACAAGGTCCTGCAATGACAGGACAAGGGGCAATGGGCTTAAACTGGCAGAGGGGAGATTTAGACTGGATGTTAGGAGGAAGTTCTTTACAGTGAGGGTGGTGAGGCACAGGAACAGGTCGCCCAGGGAGGTTGTGGATGCTCCCTCCCTGGATGTGTTCAAGGGCAGATTGGATGAGGCCTTGAGTAACCTGTACTAGTGGGAGGTGTCCCTGCCTATGGCAGGGGGTTGGAACTAGATGATCCTTGTGGTCCCTTCCAACCTTACCATTCTATGATTCTATGATTCTAAACAACCTCCACAAAAGTGGCAGAAGTCATTGGTTTCCTTGACCTTTTGATACATCCTTAGAATAAGTTGTAATATCTTAAGTCAAGAGAATTTGATGTGCCCTTTGTTTAGCTGATAGGTCCATAATTAGGAAAATAGGAAAGTTATCCAAACAAGCTGCAATGTCTGTATTATTCCTTCCATTAAGCTCTGTTCTAGGTAGATGCCAGAAGAGTGTTCCTACTTCTTTTTGGTCTCGCTCTCTCTTTTGTTTCATTTCTCTGAATGTTCTCACAGAGGAACTGCCTATCTTCTCTAGGCCTTGAAACACCAGGGTTTATACTTAAATGTTAAAAGTTTGCAGTTGATGTAACCTCTTAAAACTTTGTGTTATCTTCAGTGAAGAAATGCTGTATTTTCATTCCTTTTCACGTTGAAACTCCTGAATCATCTGATGTCTTTCTATAAGTAGTCCTGCTTCTTCTACAGATCTTAATTCTCTCAAATCCACAGACCTTTCTAGATGGCTGCTTGTTATTTTTAGAATTCATTACTGATGTTTTATGTGTAATGTTACAAGTAGATAATATTTGCTTATGAGACCTCAGTTTTTCTGTTTTTAGTTCCAAATCACAGAAATGCTTTACAATCTGGATATGATGTAGAGCATCATCTGTTCCTGTTCCATGGCATTTGCAGCTATACCATAAGAATACATTTTACGTAACCTTGGAGTGTGGGAATTTTCTGTTTCCTGAGATTTGCTACTGAGTATCTAGAAAGGATCTCGTTAGATCTTGTGCCAGAGGACTTTCCAGATTCCTCCAGTATCATCTCTTTCTCATCAGGCATTATTTTAAGATGTAAAACGTTTCATAGCCTTTATAATGACAAAATAGCTAGCGGGTTTAAAAATTATTCTTGTTTAAATGCAATCGTAGAATAGGAATTCGGGCTTCAAATTCAGACTTCAAACTGCTACATATTACTCAAAGTAAAATGTGTGTAGATCAACATTTGTGATGTTCTTTTTTTTAATCTTTTTTTTTTTTTGTTACTATTCTTAGAATAGTTTTCTCTTTCAAGCTATGCTACCCTGTGTGCTTATTTTCCGTCTTATTTATATAAGAGTTTTACTGCCAAAGGACTTTGAGTGGAGATTGAAATAACTAAATTTCTTTATTTTCTCTGCTTGAATTGGGTAGGAGGGATTTGGGAACTGTCCTAGCAACTGCTGCTGTTCAGCGAGAACCTGATGATAAATGAAATGTATGAGCACTTAGGAATCTTAAAAGAAGTGCTGCTGCTATAAAGAAAATAGATGGGTTTGATCACCTTTAGAAATTACTCTGCTGAAAATGGTGAAACTTAATTAATTAATTCTTCAGACATCTCAAAGAATTGCTCTCTTTGTTTTTTATTGTTAATTTGTAGTAAACCAAGCTGGAGAGACGGCTCTGGACACAGCAAAAAGAATGAAAGCTGTCCAGTGTGAGGAACTGGTAAGAAGCAGGGTGAGGGAAGGCAAAGGGGGAATGTTTACTTCTTTACAGATGTAATCTATTTAAGATATCATTGCCACTGTAGCTCAGACTTGGTATCACTACAATCTGGCTGTATGCTGATCTGAAGGTCTTACAATAGATCAAGATTTTCTAATTAAAACTGTTCCAGAGAAAACTACATTTATGTTTTTAAGAAGTTATGTCTCTTGAAAGTGTATTTGAAGACCTTAAAGGCTGGAGGGTCAGGTATTTGAATACCAGTTGACACATTCTAGGACATTTGGGTTTCATCACTTGAAAAGCTCCTCTTAGAAGCATTTTTATCAGGAGTCCAAAACAACTATTGAAATGCTTAAATCTGTCAAGACCTTATAGGTCTAGATCTTTGACCTTCCCTGCTTTGGTTTTTTCCAGTTTGTTTAATGGGATAGAAAGCTCAGAGATGGGTAAAATCTTTATACATGGAGGATTGAAACTACTTGAAATTAAACTTCCTGAAAGGAGAAAGAAGCAGAAGTGTGATGTCTGGAAGCTAGAGCATGGAAACGTGCAAACCACCAGCTTCTCTGGGACTTTGTTCCTCTACTGAACAGCACAAATTTGCTGGAACTTTGAGAATGTATGAGTGACACTAACAGATGCCACTCAAGAAAATTACTGGAATTCAGGAAATAAAGGTGTTAAAGGATTTTTCCCATTATTTTTCTGAAACAGTTAGCCAGGAATAAGGATTCTGCATCTTATCCCTCTGAGGTGCCTCTCATTAGCATGTGTTCAGTAGGCAAGGGCATTTCAGTATTATCACAAGGGATTACAAATCCAAAGTAGTGTGACATTTCAACACTTGAACCAGAAGGATTTACAGAGCAGTTGTCACTTGCTGCTTAATTCTGTTTCTTGGAACTTTTTCTGCCTTGGTTTGGTGATCCAAGGAGGCTATCTGGTTTTTCTCTCCAGGCGGTAATTTTAATAGTTTTCCTTTTATAGGTTCTTGTCATGTGTTAATTAACAATTGCATAATCAAGAGAGCTTATCCTTCAGAAATAAGAATAATTTTCTATATTCCTGGGGATGCAAGTCAATGCTTTGCTAGGGTTGATAAGGTGGTACTGTCACTGACTTCTCAATCACTCCCATGGCTGCTGTGTAAGTAGTTTCCAGCGTTTTGAAGTTTCTCATCAGATGAAAACCAGATTAGCTGTGCAGCACAAAACTGGTACGGATTCCAGTTTTCAAACAAGTGGATGTTATCAGTCAGCTTACGTAGCAGTTGTTTCAATTATTGTGATTGAAATTATTCCATGACCTCACTGATTATTTCAGTTAACTATCATAGAGCATTTATGTCTTTTATTTTGTTTTCTAAAAGGAGTATTACTTCTACATTTTTCTCAAAAGTGGCAATGAGATAAGAGTAAACAAGAAATATGAGTGAACATTTTTTTACCATACTCAATTAAAAAAAAAAAAAAACCACAACAGAATTGATATCTAAATGTTTGTAATATGGTAGATATACTAAGCTAATCTCTGTTGAACAGCTGCAGTCTTAACTGTGTAAGTAAATTTCAGTTCAAGTCAGTTCATTAATACTTACATAACAGATTGAAAATATTTTCTTCCAAATTTTATTTCAGGAAGATGGTTAAAGGCTTTCCTGAATTAACTAGTACCAAGTAGACTACATTTCAAAAGATGTGAGAGAAAAAATAATTATGGGAAATTTAAGCACTGAAAAGGAGAATTTACCTCCTCAGAATAACTATGAACTGCAGTTTTCTTTTTGCTGATCGTTGAGATAGTAGATTTTTAGAGAATGTGAATACATTATCCAGGCTGGCAAAGCAAAAGAACTTTGTGCTTAACACACTTTGGCCTCATCCAGTGAGAGGGAGAAAAATACTTAAAAGGATAAATACCTTTTATTTGCCTCAAACACAGAAATTGTGATTTCGAAGGTATAATAGTTGCTTGTACAGAATTTATAAATAGATTTAGCCTTTCCTTCTTGGAAAAGAGGGCTCCAGGTGCATTTTTATTGTGTGCATATACCTTTTCTTCATGTCATCTTTTCCAATGCCTGTCAAACATGGAAATTTCTACCCATTTTTTAGAAGAGCTTCCCCTTTTTGTCTTTTTTTTGTTTGTGTGATTGCCTTGAAATTGTTTGTTTTTAATGCCTGCAAAAGCTTTAAACCTCCAAATATTTCATCTTGTTGCTTGCGGTTACAAAACTAACTTTGTTGATACCAAAGGAACAGCAAGTATGTTAACAAGAATTGTTTCTTTCAGCTTTCTCAAGCCAAGGCAGGCAAGTTAAACCCACATGTCCATGTAGAGTATGAATGGAATCTTCGGCAGGAAGAAATTGATGAAAGTGATGACGACTTAGATGATAAGGTAAGCACGAATCACAGAAACTGTCAGAATTTTATGCTGTTCAAAATGAATGCCAATTAGGGACGCCCTTCAGTGTTGTTTTTTCTTACAGATAGCTTTTTGGGAAAAGCTGGGTTTGAGGTCTGTATTAAAAATTGCTTCAAGTGTTTCTTGAATACACTTTATCAACCTAGTTATTACGGACTTGAGTTTCAGCTATTTTGCTTCAGCAAGACATTGAATGTAATATAAATGAGTACATGTAGATTACTTTGTCATTTTATCCCCCTCTGAATTCTAGGTTGTTAATTTCTAGCTGGAGGAAATCCAAAGCTTACATACTGGATTTTTTTGGCCCCATAAATTAATTAAAAACCTAGTCGAATCAATAACTCTTGTGTGCTATGCAGTCTTCATTCCTGATTAAAAAAGAAGCAGCAGTGGAAAGACAAAACTTGAGGGCATAGGATAATTGCAATCCTAGAACATGTGAAAACTTAGCTTCAGTGTCCTACTTTAGCAAGGCTGTTAATTATTCTGTGCTCTGTTTCTGTAATAAATGGGGAATATACCTTTCCTGTTTTACAGAAAGAAATGTGACCAACTTTTCATTTTTATGACATTTAGGACTGAAAAATTCAGAAACCCAAATAATTTACATATCCTCAAGGACAGCAGAGAACAAAATGATTATCTGTGTGAGGAGCCTCAGGAGGATGACTAATGCTGTACTGGTGATACTAGGCTGCCTGAACTAGAGCTGCAGTGAAACAGATCATGGTCCATATGCTCCTATTAATATACAGCAGTCAAAAATTGCTGTGTAGAATATCTTCAAAGAGCATTTATATACATTTAAAATATGAGTTGTGTCACTGAATGCATTGCTAGTTCAGTTAACAAATCTGAAATGTTAGAAGTGAATATTATTTTTAATAGCTGTTAATGGATAATAGATTAGATGTTTGAGGCTAATTGTCTGGTCTGAGTAAATACCTATTTGAACTGAAAATTATTCTAAAAACCTTTCTAGATTTTTATTACTGTATTATTTAGTGCATTGTTACTGTATGCCTAATATAAATTTATTGATTTATTTCAGTTACAGAGGAGAGGACCTTTCAGGTCCAATATCTGGAAAAGGGATGAATGTGAGCTAATTAGTCTAGTAAAGAAAGAAATTATGCTCATCGTCTCTGGAATACCTTCCATTAGATTCTCTACCAAGCACTATAATAGTTAGATAGCTGTTTAATATATTTGATTTTCTGTTCACAGCCTAGCCCTATAAAAAAAGAGAGATCTCCAAGACCCCAAAGTTTTTGTCACTCTTCAAGCATTTCTCCCCAAGACAAATTGACTCATCCTGCATTTAGCACTCCTAGAGACAAGCAAAGACTCTCCTATGGAGCTTTTACCAATCAGATTTTTGCTTCTACAAGCACAGATTCACCCACCTCTCCAACTGCAGATGCTCCTCCTCTTCCTCCTAGAAATGCTGGCAAAGGTAAGTCTGTCTTCAAACTATGCTTCCAAACAGTCATTTTTCCACAGCTGTCCTTCCTTTACCAAATACATTACACTGTTTCAAGATGTATTGTGTTTTCCTTACTACAATAATAATTATATGTAAAATGGTACAACAGATGTTCAAGCTTAAAAAAAAAAATCAAAACAACAGCAAACAAACCCAAAACAAACAAAAAGAAACCCCCAAAGAAAAGTTGGGTATCAGTGCTTTGTAATAGACTCCTTCATAACAGTGTGCATGAATGGGTAAAAATGTAAGTTAATAGCAGAAAAGTAAAGTAATACTCTGCAAAGTAAAATTTGGCTCATTTTGTGTAGAAATTCTGTTCATATTTTGGAGAAGCATTTTTAAGCTTTTACAGTCTAGAAAAAGGCTGATGGTGTGTACTGCTACACAATGATGTTCTGGCAGAGGGGGAAAAGAAACAAAGATTGGTGGAGAGGAGGTGCAAGAAGACTCCATCTCCTTGTAGTCCATGTGCAAAAATACCAGAATGACCTCTGAAGCACTAAGCAGGTTGGTATTAAAGTTTCTATCCTCTCGGTGCATCAGGACCCCACTCTTCCATTTTGGTGAATGACAAAGGCACGCAAAGAATGGCAGAGAGAATACCAAGTCTTTTGCCAGATAAGTTAACGCTTGGCTTAGACACCAAAGGTCTAAACAGCACACATTCTTCCCTGAGTCAAACAACCATTTTGCTCTTGTGGAATTATCCATGAGGAAGGTTTGTGCTACTGTTCAGTTAGTTTTGCAATCCTCATTTAATTGGAATGAATGAGATGTGTTCTCTTCTTAGTAATATTAGTGACATTCTTGGTAGTGCTTGTAAAGGATGTGAACTTGTTACCATGTAAGTTTTACTTTAGCAGCTATAGTGGATGGTGGTTCTTTGACTTAGATACCTATAAACTTGAAGTTTAGGGGACATTTAGGGAACAAAACCTGACACTTCACAATAGTTTGTGCAAATGGACTCTTTAGAACAAAACCCCTTTCATGTTTTGTCTTTTTCTATTTTTTTGAATTTAGAAATAGTAAAATTGTGGGTTTATGGTAGACTTATTAGAGAAATCTTTAGTTGTGGCGAAAGCTGCAGTATAGTTTAAGATGCTGAAAGATGCTTGTTTGTTACTGCTGCTGTAAATTCATGTTTCGTTTCCTGAACAGGTAGTTAACTGTGTTTTAAAAAACAATGAATTGCTCTTACTAAAATGTGAAGGAGTAAAGGGACAGAAGAATCTGCTGGCATGGGATATTTGTTTTTATACATGGTTTAGATGCTGTGCTTCAAAACTATCATTCCACCATCATTTGTCATGTACTGGCAACTGTTGAATGAATTCCTTGGCTCTTTTTCAGATGGAATTGTTTTCCATTAAGAGGCAAAGAGGTTTTGCCAGGGCATGCTTTTTCACAATCAGAGTTGCTTTATGTTATTTCACTAGGGACTCATTTGTACTTCTTCTAACTTTATTGTGTTGACCTTCCTACTGGTATTACACCTTTGTAAATTTTTCCCTCCCCTGCACCGTATTTTTTTTTATATGCTCTAAAAGTCTATTACTGGTTTTCACTTGTTAGACACAGTATATAGGCTGAATTGTTCATTCAGTCTGACCTAGGATAACTTTTTTAGTTGTAAAGTTGCAATACTTGGAAAGAAATCACAAATCCCATTTGCTTAAGAAGGTTAAGGAATTTGTATCTTGTATCTGCTGTATACTGCTTAGTGTCTTTTCAGCTTTTAATAGATTGTGATGAACATTATTAATTTTACTATTGTATAACGTAGCTCTCATATAGGCTTATTCAGAAAATAGTCCTTTTCTCCAGGAAGGGGAATATTTAGGTGCATATTTCATTCTAAGTATGCATTCAAGTTTCAGAAATGTTAGACTCTTAGGAGTTTGTGCAAAGTGGCAAGTAAGTCAACACAACTCCAGAGCTACTTGGAAAGAAATTAAGTGTTCATTGAGTTCTTGGTGTTTTCATGTCAAGGATTTACCCCAAAGCAATATGATACTATTACAAAATGCAGAGACCTTTTGTCTTTTAGCCTGCCATTAACTGCTTTGTCAGAGTAAATGCCAGATTCATAGTGTAAGTCTGAGAGAGATGTTGAGTGGAACTACTGTTACATTTAAGTCACGAGGTTTATCTGCTTCAAAGATGCCAAAAGTCTGTGGTCTATGTCCATTCAAAAATTGTAAAGTATTAACCAAATTTTAAAAGTTTCCATTAAATATATGCCTGTGTTAAAGGAATAACTTAAGACTGAAAAGTCACAAATACATAAAACATCTAATTGGTGTGGACAAGTTGCTGTAGATGCAGCATTTCAGATGCGCTTATCCTTCATTATAAACTGTGCAGCACCCTGTTATCTTCCTCACTTCCAACTCTCAGACGTTGTTCAGAAGAAAAAAGCAGCAGAGACTCCACTTGCATCCAACACTGGTGCCGCATCTTAATTTTGACAGTCAGATAATCCTTTAGAACTGATCTGGTCTTTTAAGAATAGCAGTAGAGCATATCCCATCCGTAAATAAACTTTTGCACAACTTTAAATGCAAATCCAATATGCGGGCAATGTTGCCAGATGGTTTTATAGAAGCATATAGGCAGTCTAAGCCTGCTTTTCTTAATTGTAGCTGATAACTAATTGATTTTTGATGGTTCTATGCATTTCTCTCATACAGGATAGACACAGAGGTCAGGGATCAATTTTGTTATTAAGTTTGGATCTTCACTACTTATGACTTTATATGTTTTACTCTGCTTCACAGATCTACTGTTAGGTACCTAATCCTAAAGGCACTTGTGGTTCCCCAGTCCACTGCTACTGCAGGCACTGTGTCCTATAATCTGTTGCTTGATTTGATCAGACTCCATTTCTGTCCAGATTACTTTATTTGCATTTACCAGTAACTTCTAGAAGTGGTCTGACTCATTTCTCCCAGGATAAGAAATTGTCTCAAGTCCACTAATTACTTTGTTCATGTACCCACACTTCAGTGGTATTTCCATCATTGCTGTCTGTGTCAAGACACTACTCAGGTAGCAATCACACAGAAGTTTAATCTTCTTAGAATAAACAAAACAAGCATATTTCACCTTTTTTGACAGAAGAGCATTTTGATTCTCCTATCATGTAAGTTGTCCTTTAATCATATTAGCTCTTCTCTGTACTGTTGCTGTTTAAATCAGCTTTCATTAAATGCAACTGGCTCTAAGTGTAGGAACAGCATTAAAACCTTGCGGTTTCTGATGGAAATACTACATCAAAACACACTTTCATGCTATTTATTTTTCCCATGATGACATCATACTCTATGGCATATCAGATATTACTGAGTCTCTACTACCACTTTAAACAGCAGTCCTTAATTCAAAGCACAAGTGTTTCTTGTAGAATTTTAATCTTACCTAATAATTTTCATTACCTCAGCCTTTGAAGTCATCCAGTTTCTTCTGTGTCTTCTAAATGCTTTCAGGGTTCTCTTGCATATACTTGAAGACTTAAACTATTCTTATAATGCTATGCATTTTGTTTACATTCTATTTATCCCACTAAACAACTGCATTTTGTAGTACCATAATAGGGAGGGAAGGCTGGCCAGACTGCTGTTTTCATTTGGCTTCTTGTTTGTTTTAAACAGCTTTTTTTTTTTTTTTTTTCCCATCAATTACAAAATTTACTTCAAATGCTAATGTTGAAACAAGGTATATTTTTAGCTTTCTTATTCAGAGTGATTGCGATAATTTTTTTTTCTTTAATTATGATCTTATTTTCTGTACATAAAAATAGAGGACCTGAAGTAAGACAAACTAAGGAAGGCAAAAATATCCTTCACAAATAAGAATAAAAACACTTGTTAATTTATTAATATAAACTTATAAAATGTATTAATAATAAATTTACTTTCCTTTGCAGTACCTGTGCTACCATTAGCTGGAATGCTCATTCTTCCATATCTCTCATTAAGTGGTAAAAAAAGATACAAATGTGAGGTTTTTACACTCTAAGCCCACGGTTTCTTGAGGAAATGGAGACAGCTTTGCATGGTTTCACAAGTACACAAACTAATAGACAATATACTAACTGCACAAAAGCTGAAGGGCAGTGCAGACCTCTTCTAGTTACTTACCCAAGTACAGTAATAGATTATTTGGTCTATCTACATGTGAAAGTGTGATCCTTGTAGTAATGAAAAGTGATGAGAGCTTGTGCTGAAAGCAGCTGTTCCCCAGTTAGCTGAAAGAGCCCAATGGAGCTAAGTTAAATAATTATAGGTCAAAGGGGTTTTTTGTTTATGTTCTTTGTGAAATGTAAGCTTCATGACTACATGAGAAATCATCATTAAGGCTACCATTAAGAAGAAATGGTTGGCTTACTTGCTGCCTGGTTGAAATCAGAATATCTTTGATCTAGGAAAATGAGTGCTATTATTCCTTGAAAATATCTAGCTTTGTGCAATTAAACATATCACATAAAAATCGTTTTGAGATTATTATTTTTTTTTTTAGACCGTATTTCATAAGCATTTTACTGACACTGTATATCATCAAATCTTTGTTTTCACCAACTGTTTCTATAAACCGATTTAGATTCCAACACGTTTCCCACGTTTGCTTTGTTCAAAGTGTGATGTGGTTTCGTGCCTCTTTCCAAACATGCATTTTGAAGTTTGCCTTTATTTTCCCCTTTATTTTAAAATAAGTTATTTTGTATTTCAGCTGTTAATTTATACCCTCTAAATTCTCATTTATCTGTTTTGTGAAGGCACAAATGTGAGGAGTCTGTGAAGATGTGTTCTTTTAATACCTTAACAACCTTTTCCTTGTAACTGTTTCGTGCTGTGTGAGCTCTTGACAGCCATGAAGTGATATAATTTTTCAGCTCTTCAGGGACGTCTGGAGTTAACACTAGTACAAAATTCAAAACACATAGCCATGTAATCACAGTTAAAGAGTTCATAATCTTTTTTTTTTTTTTTTTAAGAAGGATGCTTCATTTTGTTGGCAATAATAAGTACGAATCTGACTTCACGTCTAAAGTTCTATTTTTGCGATAAGACAGCGATACCATTTAAGTAGATTCCCTGCAATTTTTTTGAGTTAAGCCGAATTCGAAGTGCTTGTCGCTGGCGGCCGGGCTGGAGCCCGTCGTAGCGGTGAGGCTGTGTTGCAGTGCGGACGGGAGGGCACTAGGTGGTGGTAGCAGAGAGCCTTTGCAGTGCTGGCCGTGCCCGCCTGCAGACATTTTGAGAGTAACTCTTTCTCCAGATGTCACAACGCGAGAGACAAAGCGCAGCGCCCTACTGTGGGTGCCTTCAACGGCCTTTAACCGCAGCCTTACCGCTAGCGCTCCTAGGTGTACTTGGAGTGAGTTACGATTTACAGAAGACCCCGCGGTTTACAGGTATTGAAGCGAACTACAGAATTTATACAGAATTCTTGAGGGATCGTCAGGCCAAACTTAGCATAAGAACACTTTTATTTTTGCTGGCAGAAACATTTCGATGCATGGTTTAAATTAGAAACATAGAATCTTAGAGTTGTCAGGGCCTGAAGGGACCTCAAGGATCATCTAACACCAACTCCCCTGCCATGGGCAGGGACACCTCACACGAGATCAGGTCGCTCAGAGCCTCATCCAGCCTAGCTTTAAAGACCACCAGGGATGGGGTCTCAACCATCTTCCTGGGCAACCTGTTCCAGTGCCTCACCACTCTCATGGTGAAGAACTTCTTCCTAAGATCCAATTAGCTTGCTTGGCAGAAATTAAAACAAGAAGGGATGCAAATTGGGGAATAATTTGTGCTAAGACTGCTTGTCAGCCAATGGTTTAGTGAGGTGAATCGAGAGGAATAATCACAGAATATACGGTGTGATTTACAAGAGGAAGCAATTAACGGAAAGCCAGGCCCAAAATATCTGCTGGGGTTGTGGTTGAGAGGTTAGCCTGAGAATCTTTGTCTGAAGAGGATTGATCGAATCATTAGCTCTTGGGCAGCTTTATTAATGTTTTCTTTGGCATTTAGAAGGAAGAGGGATGTCACCAGCTGGAAATGTCTGGCAAACATGCACACGCTTATAGAATCACAGAATGACTTAGGTTAGAAGGGACTTCAGAGATTACCTACTCCAGCCTCCCTGCCACAGGCTGGGACTTAGCTCAACTAGACCAGGTTCATCAAGACCTCATCCATCCTGACCTTGAACATCTCCAGAGAGGGGGCATCCACAGCAATTGCCAAGGTTACTTTCTTCAGTGTTTAATGTTTCACCTAAGGAACTTTAGCAAAGATTAGTCTTTATTTTAATACTGTCATGATACATATTAATTTGGGAATGAATGCAGATTTCAGTAATTTCACTCTCCCTATAGACACTAGTAGAGCAGCAGCTCTAGGTCTGTGTGCAGGTTGAGGTACATGCTGATNAGTTTTTTTTTTTTTTTTTTTGTCTCAAACTGTTCAGATAAGTACTTGAAATTTAAGGTCTAAATTATAACTTTGCTTTTAAAACTATATGTCAATTTTCTACATTTATCCAGAGCCTGTGATGGGAAAGCTCTCTTACATGTAAAACTTACTAGAAGGTCATGACTGCAGTGTTACTTGTTGGTTAGATTATTGAAAAATACAAACCAAACCAACCAACCAACCAAATTAACAACAAAACCCAAACCCCAACAACAAACCCCTTAGAGCTCTTCTAACCTAAAGTAGCACTAATTTAGATAAGCCTTACAAATAATTTCTCTGGGCTGTAAGGACAACTAACTTGAGCAGTTGCCCTCTCACTACACGTTTGTGCCCTGCACTTCCTTTTCCCTTGATCTTATTATTAAAGATGCTTTCAAAGGTGAATGGTGAAAATTATTATGAAAAACTCTTGTCTTCCTTCTGAGTTATTTTGTATTTTGATCTGTGTCTGTTTCCATATCTTGTAAAACGTGCATTGTGTTGAATAAAACCTGTGCCAAGATGGACGCAAGGGAAAATAAAGGATTTAAGCATAAATATGACTGCATAAACTCTTACAAGCAGTGCTACCATCAAATAGCTAATCTAAGCCCCAGGAAGGAGTTTTCTGATGTTTATTTTATATGCACTGCCTACTACAATTTCCATTGCTCTAAAAATGCAAAGTTTGATATATTTAAGCCACAAGGGGAAAAAGGAAAAATAACTATAGGGAAACTTAAGCTTACAATCCTCTTTTCAAATTTTCTATTTATAGATTTCTATTCTACCCTGCTCCCTCAAGTTTCTTAACAGAATTCCCATGGGATGCTCTGGAGGGTTAAAAAAAAACCCATGTAATAGAAGATCTAGAAGGCTATTTCATTCTGATATAATAATTTTATCTCCACATGCTAAATATAATTTTAATAGTTCATGTTTGTTTAGCTTTTTTTTAAAACAATGCCTAAATTAGAAATCCTGGAGTGATTAATCCTGTATTTTTTTAAACATAAGTACACATATCATTCTATTGTCAAGTTGCTTATATTCCCACAGCTAAGGTGGTTGATAATGTGGTGAACGTGTCGTTTAATCTAAACAGTGTTTTGGCATGGCTTGTCTTTTTATTTTAGTCTTTTGCTGCACTTTGCTGTGGGTCTGACTGTGAATTTTTCGGTGCTGCTTTGATGTTTATGCACATGTATTTGTAAGAAGGTTGTTTGTTATTTTGCAGGCCCACCTTCAACCCTCCCTCTAAGCACTCAAACCTCTAGTGGCAGCTCCACTCTTTCCAAGAAGAGACCACCTCCCCCACCCCCAGGACACAAAAGAACCCTCTCTGACCCACCAAGCCCACTACCTCATGGACCCCAGAATAAGGGCCCAATTCCTTGGGGTGAGTTTTGAAATTCAAAGCAAAGGGCAGGGGAAAAAAACCTTTGTGATGGGTTATATATGATCTTTGGTTTCTTTGTACCTGGTACTTGCTTTCCAATGATTGCAGCTTGATGTAATGTCAGCTCAGATAAATCAACAGATCTATCTTCTGGCACTCTAGCTTCCAGGCTTCTGTATCGGAGTACTGCTTGAGAAAACTGAAAGTATTCCATGATCCCTTGGGGCCCAATTCAATCTCTTCTGCTGCCTCCCTCTCTCTTCCCCTAGCTGCCCAGGCTGCCCTCACCCCAGCCCTCTCATCTGCTGCATCTGCTCTGCCTGTTTCCTCACCCTTGCTCCTGTTCTGACCAACTCATTCATCTAGATGGGCCTTGATGTGGGACAAAGCTCCATGAATCTGTGTGATTCTCCTGATTGCCAAAAGAGCATGTTTCCTTGGGCTCTACGCCAGATCTCTCTTGTAAAGTGTTTGCACTAAGCTGGTGGCAATGTGTTGTCTTAATGTGTTTTTGGGTTTTGTCATGTCTGTACCTATACAAACATTCACAGGCTTTCAGCCTTTTGCCTTCAGAAGTTATACAGAACCAGCACTTTGGTTTTATTTCTAACAGGATACTTTCCTGGCAGAAGCTTTTTAGAAACTATTTTCCAGACAACTCAAATAATTCCTCTTTTCAATAAACATTGTGCTGTGCAGTCAACTTCTCCCAGAACTAAAAACCCAAAGCTCATGTGATTTTCTATAATTTTAGTGTTGGTGGCAGGATTTCCATAATCTGTAAATATAAGAGTTGGAATCCAGTGCTTACATGGGTGAGTCATCCATGCACCACTTAGATCAAGAGTATCCTCTCTTTGTTCTAATATAAAAAAAAAGAATTACTAACCTAAAAAAACCTCAGAAACCTAAAAACAGCACTTCTTTCAGCATATTGAGTTAAAAGAGGTACATCACGAAGCACTCGTGTAGAGTATGTGATTTAGTCTAGGATTTAGTATGAAGAGAAGTACAGGGTCCAATGAAAAGCAAAGCCTTTTTATCAAGGAATACAATTAATGACAATCTTTTTAATTCTCTACTTTGCAGTTGTCTGGGGTATGGAAAAAATACTTCCTATGTTCTGGAATGTAATAGTCCTATACTGTTTATCAGAATGAAAAGTGTGGTAGAAACAGATGCTAAGCTATTGCTATCTTTACTTTAGAAATACTAGATTATGGATAAAGGAAGAGGAAAATGCAGGAAAAGTGTAAGTGTGGAGTTGAAGAACCTTCTTCTCAAAGCAGGGCTGGAGAAAGACATTGCTTATTCTTTTTCTCATTTTCAGTGGATGGAAGAGAGGCCTCTCTTCCCTTTTTTCTTAGCTGAGATATGTACAAAAACTTGCTTAAGGTCTATTTGAATTTTAATCAAATACTAAGTTCTATGTTTATAGAAGAGGGACTTTCTTATATCTGGCTTTGTGGTTTTGATTTGAGAATATTTTCAGATGTTCGCTGCTTTCCCTTAGAGAAGCTCTTTTCTGTGTTGTATTATCTTTTTTGTTACACTGAATTTCAGCATTTGTTTTCTAATCTGTGTATTAACTGAAGTTTCAAGCAGAGTAATCCTTAGTTTATGCCTAATTAAGATGCTATTCAAAGATGTTCTAAAAATGTCATTTAGATTATTTTGGATTTCCATAGCAACCATGAACTACTTTTCCTTGTGTTATTCATAGGATCTATATGTGAAGGGTCTGTCATACCTTTCTTTTTCTTTCTTTCTTTCTTTCCTTTTTTTTTTCTTTTTCCACTTCTAAATATAAACATTTTTATCAAAGCTCAGCATGAACCTTTTCTGCTGTTTCATTTAGACGTCAATGCACTAATAGTGGTATCTAGGCAGATATGTCATTCTTAGGCATGGAAGTATTTTCTTGGATCATTAAATGTCACTTTACATTTGTTTCAGTGACAAAATTTACTAATGGTTGTTGAAGCTGCTTCTGAGATTGCTTAGACATTCTGTAATAGAAGAGGGAAGGGGGGGATATGATAAAAGCACGAAAACAAAGTAGTTTAATTGTACTTTGGGAATAGTGATGGTTAATGAAAGAGAAGAGTTCTGCTGAAGGAATTCAGAAGCACTTGGGTTTGAATATTATTGTCTTTTGACAGAATCAAGTATATCCAAGATCTTTTCTTTGCCAGCGGCTGGCATTCAGGTTATGGGTGACGTAGTTACTAAATCAGCAAAGACTTCTCTTTGTGTAGGATGAAATGCTAGTCCTTGGAAACTTGGTGTTTTATGAATGAAATCAAATTCATGGTGGCTTTAAAAAGATGTATCTCATAACACAAAATGTAAGCATCTGTAATAAATTTATTTGTTACTGACCTGCAGTATCTCCTAGTCAGAGAAAATCGAAACACTATATTCAAAGCAAATGCCCTACAGGACTAACACAGCAGTAATTCAGTCTTTCCTTGTCAGCAGATGTGGGGTACCAGAGGTTTGTTTTAAAATGTACTATTACATGGAAGTTCAAGTTGGATAATTGCAGTCCCTGCCTCTTTTTCAGTTAAAAAGTTATTAATAAAGAGTAATCTTTGAAGTCTTTGGATGTGTTTTATAGAGTATACTTTGAAGAACGTATACTTCACTTCTAATCAGCCGGGGATGCAACTTCATTTCAGTTATCCTAATGATAATTTCTCTTTTAAATTGTGCTTTTTTTTTTCACTTCAGGTAATGATTTGGGTCCACCTTCAACAAAGGCTGCAAGCAAGTTTGAGGGAATGTCTCAGCAGTCAAGGTAGTACCTGTGTATGCGAAGGCAAAGAGGAAAACTTACATAAATGTCACTGATTTGTAAATCAGAAAAAAAAAATTGCCTTTCGTATGAAGTAAAATCCTGGCTATGTTTCTTCATTAGTTTTCTGCATGCCTTACTAACCATGCACATACTTTGGCTTCACTGAGCCTCCTACGCTTTGTTCATAGCTGTCCATACACAATTCATCCTTTGAGCGGGATGGGCAGAACGACTTGTACCAGAATCTATCTGCTGCTCCTACAGAAGTGTTGTCTGAGCTGAGGAATGTTGCCTCAAGACTGCAGTCCAGCAGGACAAAAGTTTTATTTTCATGTCTCCTGGCATTTCATTTTACCTGCTTCAGTGTGAATTCTCGTGCTTGTAGCTGTAGAAGTCACTCTGGGTATAGGCTATCATTGAAGGGAATGTAAGAGGGATAATTCATCTGTCTCGCAGTGTTTTCAGTTTACCAAGTTCATTGCTGGCACAGTCTGTAGTATCACAAACTGCATTTAACTCCTAGTTCATCAGGTCAGTACAAGTGTCTTTTCAATAGCTGAAGCAGTAAGGACAGCCATATACTCCTGTCACTTAATGTTTGTTACTCCTTTGCCTGTCTTGTGGTTCCAAAGTCCTGAGATTCAAAGCATGGCAATTCTAATAAACATGTGCCTTGGGCAACCCAGCAGAGTCCTGGCGTGACCACAAGTGTACGTGATCAGGCCATGACTGGAGATGGATGTGTAACATCAAATCACAGTGGAAGATGAGTAGGTAGAGTTTCTGGACACTCTGCAGTCTGTCTTGTCCGGACTGGCAGTGGATTTTCTGGACGCTCTACAGTCTGTCTTGTCTGGACATGGCTTGCCATGTTTGCTGAATCTGTCCAGGTGGCACTGGGTGTTCAGGGAAACAGTGGTGGGCACAAAGCAATGTTCTTGATATACTTGTAAGATGAAGGTAAAAGTATGGTGCTTGGGCTGGGCTTGGTGGCATTAGAAAAAGGCCAAGGTAATTATTGATTGACTCGAGATTGAGGTTGGCTGTTCTTTCAGTTTCGTGTCATGATATATTTTGACTATTTTAAAAAAGGTTAGGAAATCAGAAGTGATTCATCATACTCATTTTGAAGTGTTAGCTTCAGAGACAAATAATACTGTACTATGGCAACTTCCCTCACTTTCCTTTTCTCTCTTTTAGTAATTATTTTGAGACAATACTGATTGTTATTTGCTTATTTATTGTTTAATTTTTATGGCTTAAACCAGTTGGCTTTCTCTTTTTCTCCCAGAGCCCTTTTCTATTAAAGTAACTCAGGTGTGGGTTTGGTGGAAGAAATTTGGTGGTTTTCTGTTGAAACTTGTAATGTTTTCCTCTCTCGTGCCATGTTTGCAAATTCAAGCCAGTCTGGTATTAATTTGGGGGGGGGGAAGTTTGCAGCAAAAAGGATGGATGGAAAATTTTGGCAATATGCACCTATCTCGGGTTTTTATGCTGCCAGCAGGTTACTTGCAGCTGTCTTGCTTGTGTTGTTGCTTATCACTACTAGTAGCTAGCAGAACTGTAACACAGGTTGATGCAGTAAAGCGTGTTGTTTCCCACAATTTTCAGTACTGCCTTGGAAGATCAGAGGTTTTTGCCTCCTAAAAGTAGCTGCAGTTTGTGTGCAGTACAGTATCATACTCATGCAGGAGGAGTCTGCAAGGCATAGGTACAGTCCTGGGAAACTTCACTGACTTGAAGGATAGATCATGTTTTGAATGCTTCAGTATAATTACTTTAATGACCAAAATTTTTGTGAAGTTCAGGACCTGTCCATTGAGCTGGTCTTTCAGCTTCACCTATTTTCAGAGTACATCTTTGCTTGTGGAATCAATCTACCTTGTAGCATTAAAGCTCTGTAGAGTTTCTATAGAATTTTCTCTGAAAAAATAGCAGTTCAGTTCATTCTTAAGTGTTGTACGTTTCAGGATTGATTCACAGATATGATAGTTGTACAAAAAAAGCAGAATAAATGAAATTGGGTCTGTTGTTGGGCGTTTTGTGTTGGTGGTTTGTGGGGGTTTTTTGGGTTTTGGGGTTTTTTTGTTTGTTTGTTTTTGGTGTGTGATGGTTTTACTTGCTGTTTGGTTTGGGAGGGGTTTGGGTTTTGTTTATATTTTAAAATAAGTTATAGATGTGTAGAGGAGAAACATGAGAAAATAAAAAGTACATTTCATAACAGTAGTATGCACTAACAATTCACATCTTGCTTTAGTACTGGAACTGCAAAGACTGCACTTGGCCCTAGAGTTCTTCCCAAACTACCTCAAAAAGGTAAGGGTTCTCTTTGTGAGTATTCTCATAATGACATCCTTTATGTGTGTGAGAAAGTTTTAATTATGTGGATCTTTTCCATAGAAAATTATTTCCTTAGAAAATTATTTCTAAAATGTAACAAAACTGAAAGGACATTGGAAAATCAGGAAGATTTTTAAGTGTAAATGAGTAAGGATGATTAAGGAACTTGAACATCTGTGAAGAAAAATTGAGAGAACTGAGACTCTTTAGCCTACAGAAGGGAAAGCTAAGAGGGACTCTTATCAACACCTGTAAATATCCTAGGGGTGGGTGTCAAGATGGTGTCAGTTTCTTTTTGGTGATGCCCAGTGATAGAACAAGGAACATATGAAGGTTTGGGAGTTACCCACCCCCCAACACTTTGTAAAATGACCCAGAGTAGCACTCAGTCGACTGGAAGTTAAGTGATGAAGCTATATTTACAGCTTTGCACAATGTACAGCAGATATTTACACTATATACACAATATTTACAGATATATACAAGTAAAAGGTAATACAATGACACAACTCCCCTCCCAGAAATCAGAGACCCCAGGAGGGGCTCCCAACCACCCTTCCACCTTCTCCCCACCCCTGTACCTTACCCCAAGGTTTGCCTTACGTGCAAGGTAAATTAGGAGGATCGGCCAAGGGGGTTAGAAGAAAAGTGGTTAGTGAGGATTAATCAGCAGAGGAGCCAGAGCCCAGAAGCTGCTAGATCCCACCAGCAGCTCCTGCTCAAGCAAGAGACAGAGAGAGACTGACTTATCTGTTGTTTAGGTTAGTATTCCCAAACAATTCTCCAGCAAGTGTATGAGTGAAGTAGACATCATGATGTTGTCCTTTCACAGCCTATAGTGTAATTTTGTCTATTAAAATATTCCAATTAGCCTCAAACCAGCACAGAACAATAGGTACGTGCTGGAGACTCCACCTCAACACAAGATGACACTACAGGGTGACAGAGCCCTGGAACAGGCTGCCCAGAAGGGACTGTGGAGTCTCCTCTGGAGACTTTTGAAACCCACCTGTACATGTTCCTGTATGACCTGTCCTAGGTGATCCTGCTTGGGCAGGATCCTTCCTCTAACAGTCTGTGATTCTGTGAAAATACTTATTTTCTTGCATTTGATATTTTGTGGTTTAAGTTCAAATAGTATAGTAATCAATTTATTTCACCTTAAACATTTAATTTATGAACTGTCACCTAGTAGCTGTTGGATTAAGTACCCATGACCTTCAGGAGGAGCAGTGAAATTAGATGCCAGTGGAAGAGGGTTAAGTAAAGATGTATTGCCTTGCATCTGTCATAGATGTGGAGGATATAATGTGTCACTACTGGGGCTCAGTGGGCATGATGTCATTACACAATTGCAGTTCTTATATAGGTGCCTAAGCTCTTTAAAATGAGACTAATAAAAAAAAAACAAAACAAAAATAAAACCCACCCTTAACCCACTGCTATGCTCTTTTGTTTTAGTGGCACTAAGGAAAATAGAAACCAGTCATCATCTTTCAATAGATAAATCCCATCAGCACACGGAAATCTTTCACAAACCCTCATTGTCCATCGATATACCACAGAAACCACAACCTGGAGACTTGCCCCCAAAGCCTCTGCCTCTGGAATTAACTCAGAAACCTCAAGTAGGAGATTTACCCCCAAAGCCTGGAGAACTACCCCCAAAGCCACAGCTTGGAGACTTACCACCGAAACCACAACTTGGAGATTTACCTCCAAAACCACAAATGAAGGACCTTCCCCCAAAACCTCAACTAGGAGAGCTGTTGGCGAAAACTCAAGGTGCAGAAGCATCACCGAAGCCTCAGCCCTCAGAGGCAAATCAAAAATCTCACTCCTTGGATCTTTCTCCAAACGTACAATCTAGAGACACCATCCAAAGGCAAGCATCTGAAGAGTCTAATGACATAACACATACTCTGCCAGAAACTCCTGTCCCACTTCCCCGGAAAATAAATATGGTAGGTATCATTCCAGCTAGCTGAAATTATCTGTGAAAGGCTTTGAAGTTACTGTAGGACTGGGAAGGAGGGGGGAAACCACAACAACAAAACCAAAACAAACAAAAAAACCCCAAAAGCAGCAGCAACAACAGCAACAAACCCCACCACAAACATAAACCAGCCTTCAGCTATGCACACAAAACTACATAATTTTATGGGCCAGGATGGGGAATGAGGAGTTCTTGTTCATGGTCCCAGGCAGCTTCAGCAAATACTGGAGGTTTACAAGGCTTCTTGCATGCTGAAACAAATACTGGAAACATAAATTAATAACCTGTATTTGTATTTACTGGAGAATGTAAGCATTTTTCATGTCAGTCCTACTTCTGACTTGATTGGTAGTTTTCTTTGCTGTTTTTGCTGCTTATTAATCAGTCTAAGTATAAAAGTCCATTCTGAATAGTACTAACATTGGCTACTAGGACTTGGTGGGAAGGTGGGTGATGCATGTTTTGTAGTCACAAATTACATGTCCTGGAACTGTTTCTGTTTCTTTACACACCAGTGCTATAACTGTGTTCTGAAAAATAAATACTCTCTTCAGACCAATCATTTCTTAATCTTGTGAAGATTTAAATCTTTAATATACCTTGGGCTTGAATTCTGCTTTTTTTTTTTTTTTGCCCCTGTCCTCAGTGAGAGGAACAGAATATTAAAATGTCAACTGTTATATTAATTGGGAGGAAGCAGAAGCAATTGCAATCATTTTTCCTGTTCTTACAAGCTAAGGTGCATACAACTCTCTAAATTTAGAGGAGTTTAACTTTTTCTTTAGTTTCTTTATTCATTGAGACAATTCTTATGTATCAGAAGTAGTTGCTTCCCTTTATCACTGGATGATTGATTTGAAGCATTCCTAGTTTGTAAAGGCTCTCTGGATTTGAAAGCTGGGGCTGGCCTCAAAAATACCAATTAAATATTGAATTCCAATGCCTAGTGATAGTTGAGATTTTTTGGGAATTCAAATTGTAAGATTTTCTTTTAAGAAAGTATGTGTTCTTTGCAGTAACTTATTGCTGCAGCAAATCCTTGCTGTAAAAAACCCTTTGATCTCGTGAACTTCAGGTATTTCATTAGTCTTGAGTATAGGTCTTTACATTGTTGTGTTGACTTCCTTGTCTCTTAGATCCCTTTATAATTGTTATTTTTCAGTACCTTAAGTTTTGAGTGCTCTTCCCTGTGTCTCTGTTCTGCAGTTGATCTGCAAGGATGATTTTTTTTTCCAAAACATGGAGATATTTCAGGTGGATATGTAATAGCAAAGAGAAGCCTCCCCAGGAAATTTCCTCTGTGAAGTTACTTTTGGCTCAAATTTCTCTAAACCTGCTGATTTTTCCTTCATAGCCCTTCTGTTTCTCATATCCTTGTGCTCTTCTTAGATTTTTGCATTCTTCTTGTCTGACTACTTCTGTTCAAAGAAGAAACTGTACTTTTTGAAGAAGTGTGGGTATAAAAATACAGGAATACAAAGTAACATGAGTGTTTTGCTGTGAATATTGCTTCCTTTCTCTATTTGGAAATAATTTAAATAATTTTCCCTGCAGTGAGAAACATATGTTCAGGAGGAGTCCACAGCTCAGGGTTTTTCATATGAATTAGCAGTATGCAGCAAAGTGTGACCTAGAAAATACTTGGACTCAGAATGGTAGAGCTGTGAGAGTATCTGTTGTGAATTATCATCACAAAATAGTACTGCCATCTGAAAGTAATATTTTTAGTAAGAAATTGCTAATGTTCTGGATGCAAAATCACTCAGTAATTTCCAGTCCTGTAAGCAGTTCTGAGATCAAAGGATACTGTATTTTTACACTAGATCCAAAACTAGAACTGTAAGGAATACTGGGGTTCAATGCAGCATGTTCTTCAGTGCTTACACCTCTTGTAAAATTCAGAGACCAGGTTTAATTTTCTATTTGAGCGCACTCGAGGAGAAAGGGTGTTTGTGGACTGGAAAAATGTGAAAAGATGTTCCTTAAGCTTTCTTTACTGAAGGAAGTGTAGGTTACATACGATGTGCACTGCATGTTTAAGTCCCCTGGGAGATCTGAATTTTAAGAAAACCTATACCTGTGTAGGATTTGTTTTGGGTGGTTTTTTCTGCTGCTTTGGTTTTGCTGGACTTATGTGTTTTTGTGTGTGCTTTTGTTTGGTTATTTCATGTTATTTGGTTGGGTTTTTTTCTCAATAACCTTGTGGAAGCAGGTTTTTTATGTCCCCAACTGCAGAGAAAGCAATTTTGGTAGTCTTCATATTCTTGTAAAATAGAACATAACTCAAAGACAAAATTCATATCATATGAATGTTTTTGCTGTTCCTCATGTCCTTCGTCTAAATCTTCATTCTGCTTCTAGGGGAAAAACAAAGTTAGGCGAGTGAAGACCATTTATGACTGTCAGGCAGATAATGATGATGAGCTCACATTTGTTGAAGGAGAAGTTATTATTGTAACTGGAGAAGAGGACCAAGAGTGGTGGGTATGTGTTGTTTCCTTTTATAGTTCCACATAACTTCTTTGTGGCTTCTAAAGGAAAGCTTACTTTTCCAAAGTTAGAGGGCTTGTTGCTATTTTTGTTTGTGGGTGTTGGGGATTTTTTTTTTTTGGGTGGGGTGGCGGGGGGAGTGTTTTGCCTGAATAAACATCCAGCCCTTAAACTCATATTGGAGAAGGTCTCCTTTCTCTGGTAGGGTCTGTCTTTTCCTGGGAGTCTGCTACAACCATCGTGACTAGGTTTCTCTTTGCCTTTATTGCTGGCTCCTAACAACATGTATTTTGTACATGTCACTCTTTGTAATGCACAGTAGCCTTTCATTAAATGGAGAGGTGGTGATTTGTCCTCCATTTAGCATGCTTGACACTCCACTACTTGTGTTCAATATATGCTATGTCATACTTCCCCACCGAAGAATTATTACTAGGGAAGAAGAGCCAGTTTTCATTGTGTTTAAAACAAGTTCTCACCACATGCTGCCTGTGATTTCCTAATCTGAGTGCAGTGCAACCTTTGCTGCTTTGATTCTAGCTTTCTCTTGTCATTTAAGTGTGGAAGATTTTTCTAATGACAAAATGGTCTCAAAAAAAGCAATGGCCAGTGAAAAGCTGCTGTATTAGTCATATCATCCAGTCCCTGGCTATGGTTGTCTTCATTGCTGAATCTGTGCTGCGAAGTGCCGTTTGAAGATCCCTGGGTACACGCCTGACCAGTTCCATGAAGGCTGCCAGTCCAAGCTTTTCTGGAAAGGAAAAGAAGGGCTGTTGACTCATATGCTTCAAAATACTTGGCTCTACAAGAGGAAATGGCTGGCCCCACATGCTTCCCCTTCCCATTTTGTTAGCTTGTGGGAAGAGGAAGGAGGTACACATTACTCTGGAAGTAGTGAGCAGCACTGTAGCAGGATGACAAGAGGGTTATGTGGTCAGTCAAGGCCGCCACTCCAGTGCTATCAGTTTGACAGTTGTTTATAATTAGGCATTTTAAACACGTGAAGTTCATAAGGAAGATGCCATTATTCAGAGGGGTTGTTTACAGTTGATTGGTTTTTTTATAAGTTACTATCATGTAAAGAGGTTTAATCAGACAATACTGTAAACTAGTATGCACATAAATCTTTAGAAGTCACTAATTCAGTGAGAAAATAGCTGGACCTTTATCACTTCAAGCGAAGCATGCAGATTATCATAAGCAACTTCAGTATTGTAGCAGGCATTTCTATTAAGTGAAATGTTTAGGATTTATTCAGTTAACTAAGATGAATAGTTTGCAGAGATCTGTATCTCATTACTGAAAGTTGATTCATCAGCCAAAAGAAAATTTGGCTTCTGGTTTGGTGAGACACTTGAAATTCACTGGTGTTTGAAGTTTGTTTGAACTTACTTTCTCTAGATTTAGGTGGCTTAATTTTTCATATTTATAATATGTTTAAATTATTTTATTTTGTCCCTTTGCAGAAATTCAAATGTTAACTAAGGTCTACTTTAAACTGTCCAAGAACTTGCAAATGCCCTGTAGGATCCACACAGTTTTTATGCTCTTTGACGGAAGTAAATGCAGTTTACAAATTCCGTGTGTAAACACAACCTGATGTACCTTTTTTCTCCTGTCTTGCAGATTGGCCACATCGAAGGACAGCCAGAGAGGAAAGGGGTCTTTCCAGTGTCCTTTGTGCACATTCTGTCAGACTAGGAAACACGAACAAACAAAAAATCCTAAACTTGAGCATTGCACATTCTTCATGCAAGACGGGCTTTTTAGCAAAAGCAAACGCTGCTGCCTCCCTGTAATCCTGTGCACAACTGTATATATAGCTGCTGTTACAAATTAAGAATTCATTTAAGTTTCACCTCACGAGGTTGAATTATATGTATTGTAAATATACTGTGTTTATTCTGCCTTTGCCAGTATTATGGTAGCCTTGGAACCTGGCACGCCTTATTGGGTTCATTGAAGCCATCCTTGGCATCTAGCACTTACATCTCTGTCTACGCTGTTAAAAATAGGTATGAACTGCCAGCTTTCCAAACATAGGTGGTCTCTGTCAACCATGTAACTGTACAGAAATGACTGTTCCTAATAACTTGGTATTCTCAGTATTCAGCAGAAAGTTAGAATGAGTGAATGGTTTTGGACAATTTAAAAACCAGTCTGCAGTTTATAAGTGTATGCAGTTTACAGCTATGAAACCCACTTCAGTATTTATTTAATATAGTGCTCAGTTTAAGTGTAATTATGAAGACAAATATTCACTGACTTTACAGATACAGTAATGTTTTATGGTGTTCATACAGCATTTCATGTTTATAATGTGTGGACCTATGCCAAACTGTGATTGCAGTTCCCCTGTGATATTACCTCACTATAAAAAGTTACAAATCTATTTCAGTCAAAAACTTCTTTTAATGAAAATTAGTCATATCGTTCTTCAGTAGATATATGTGAAATTTGCTGGTTTCTTTCACTGAATTCTTAGTAACCAAGGACTTCTAGAAAATGTTAACTGTTGACATTATGCATGCATTTAGATGCTTACTTGAAACTGCCTTTGTACAAAAGTAGTAGCATAGTGGTATAGCTACATTTGAGGAAAAGAACATTTTAACTTAATTGCTATTCAGATTAATGTGAGCTTGCAACAGTATTTGTTTATAGCTAAATTGGCTCTCTGGAAAATGATTTTGTGGAGTTTTTTTTCCTCTGTCTTCAACTTTTTAAAACTTAGTTACCTAAAATAAAATTTCTTAAGTGGCAGTAAGAATAAATTTTAAATTATTTTTAATTGCTCTAAAAAGTGGAAGTTAAGATGACCTCTCATGCATTTGATCAGGCTGTTAATGATAGAACTCAGATTACAGGTATCAGGCTGGTTTTAGTAGAGTTCACTAAACTGTAATAGTCGTCAGTTGAAGCACCAGGTAAAAGACATACTGTTATGAAGCTAATTTCTAAGAAAATCTTTGGAAGGCTGTATTTGACCTGAGATTTCTTTAAAGCTGGTATGAAGTTGCATTGCCAGAAAACACTTAAATGTATTACCGGAAACTTTCATTTCCCATGTCACTTTCAACAGCATCTTTTAACTTCCAAAACATGATGCAGTTGTGTTTTTCCCATAGGTTGCCTTTAGCAGGTTCCATGACTTTCATATGTAGTTTTGTATTACTTGCTTTGAATGTTACTTTGGCTTCAGTAACTTGTACTGCTATTTCAAAGCAGACTGTCTTGGCTGCATGGAAAGTTTTTCATTTCATAAAAGCACATCTCAGACTTTTCACAAGACTGTAGTCAGTGAATATTTAATTCTGCTGTGGTTAATACAGAAACAAATACCAGTCTAAACTCCACATGGGAAAAAAAATGCAAAGCATTTATCAACTGTTAATGGTTTTATCATTTATAATAAAAGTTTATCTTAAAAAAACAAAAATAAAAAAATACACAATGAGTGATAGAGCCTGCTGGCATCTAATCTTCAGTATTACAAGCTCCAATATTTCAGTTTTTATTCTGGTTTTTTTTATGGAAAAGAAGTCAGGTTTAGCATTTATTTAGCATTCCATTTTATCCATTACTACAATGTTTTAAGTTGCATTATGGAACAAAACCTATTCACTTTTGTGGTCAACTGTATTTTTAAGTGATCTTGAAATAAACTGATAAAAGCAAACCATATAAAGAAAATCTAGGCATGTAAAATTATGTAGAGTCAAATGTCTATTCTTTTCTATGCTCTTTAAAATAGTATACATATGCATTTTATAAAATTAAATTAGTTCCATCAGGAACAATAGTTCTGTTTATTCTGGCTTATTGTGGGTCATAAGAAATCTGAAAATGTATGATATTGATTGAGTTTAAGTACAGTGTTATATTTGAACTCAATGAGCCACTGTCTGCAATTTTGTATATGACATAGTATTTGGAAAGTCTAAATCTTTATGGAAAATTAGCTGATAAAGGGTTGGGGGGAGGGGCAGGGGAAGGTGCCCCCAGAGGGGGAAGTATGCTCTGCAGATGATGTCTTATTTACTGTTGAACAATGGTTGCTATTTATTTTTTTATTACATAGTACATCAGCGTGTACAGAAATCAGATCTGGTCATGCCACTAGTTAAAATCTTGACTTCTCATTGAATGTTAAGATGAAACATCAGTACACATGTCTATTCACATGTATTTAATGTGACAGTTTTTGAGTACTGTATGTGTTAATTTCTACTTTTTTAATATTTAAAATTGCTTTTAAATAAATGTATTCAGTTGATCCCAGATATTTGAACAAGGCCCTTTTGTCAACTGGAATATCTTCTAGGGAGAACGTCTGGATTCCAAACAGGTAGAACTAAAACACTCAAAATGTTTTGTCTTGAATATAGAGCACCCCTTATATACTGCAATTAAATATGTATCTCTTTAACAACTGTTAAATATGGATGCAATTGCCTTTATCTGGAAAACTTTACTTACTAAAGTTAGCATCAAAACACTTCCTTTGTCCATGAGTTTCGCTTGCTCTCTCTGGCTCCAGCGGGCCAGCCTCTTGTGTCTTGTTTTCTCCAGCTAGCCCTTTGGGTGGAAAAAACCACTCAGCATGGCCCTCTGACTCATACATGGCTTTCTGCTGTCCTTGGGCAGGACCTCACAGCAGCTCCCAAACTGACTCCAGCACTACAGACCTTTCCTGGATAGTGTGACTTTATTGCTCAGAATTTCAGTTCCAACCTAGCTTGCAGAGGTTTTCTTCTCCCTGACACAGTTCTTGGAAGTTACTCATTTAAAGACCTGTTCTTGAAAAAATATCTGCTCCAAAAAGAACAAGTCTCTTGAAATTGCTAGAAAGCAATGAGAACATCCTTTAGCTGGAGGAAAAGCTGGAACATGGAGTTATCAGATCCCATTTGTATCAAATCCAGTAACTGCAGCAGCACAGGGTTCAGGAGACCACTGTCATAAGACAGCTTCTTGAACACCTTATTGTAGCACAGGTATGGCCTGGGTTCATCATAGAATATTCTGATTGGTTAATTTTGGGCTTTCAGATCCATATAGGCTAAACACATGGGGCAAGGGGTGGGGGACATGGGGCAGGACAAGCAGTCTGTTTATATATTCTGCTCTTGCTCTACTTTGTCACAGTATCTCAGATAACAGCATGCAGAGATCTGCTGATTCCAACATCCTTGGTTCTCTGTCCTACTTGTATTATTTGTTTGTCAGTAACATGTATTGATTTCCTTTTGCAAGTCAAAATTGAGGTGGCGATCTTATGCACTGTTTTGAGAAGAGACCAAGACAAAGGCATGCCCAAAGAACTACCTTGTTGTCCAGAGGTCCAGTCTGCCTACCTTTTTCCTAGCAAACTTAAAGGTCATAGTCAAATAGAAGACTGATTGGTAGTCAAAACCCATGTAAGTGGTGCAAATCTTACATACTGGTGAGTGAAACTCAGTAATAGTTCCCTGGCCTTGACAAAAACCCAACCACTCCAACCCTATAAATGCGATTTAATACTTTTCAGCTGCTTCTCTCTTCCCTAGACTGCAGTTCTGTGTGACAGTTTACTTGAGCATCAATAAAAAAACTCTCCTTACCCCCCACTCTGCCTTGTACAGTTTCATGCCATTTACACCCTAGACCAGTAATCCTTCTATCCTAAGAAACCAGAGTATGACAGAGGAACAAACATCCCTAAGTAAATAAAAGTTAGCTTCAGGCCTTAAATTCTTACAGATAACTTGTCAACTTAGTCTTGAGTTTAAGGCTTTGAGGGTGCTTTTGAGACACTTTTAACCTTTCTAAAACATAGCTGGAGGCTTTTCAGATGGATAGAGAACACAGACAAGACTGCATGTTTCCATCTATATAGCTGTAAGCCAAAATTTATCTAATACAAGCTATTTCAAGTTGTTTTAATAATACTTTTAGGGCTACACATAACATGATTTACAGTTCAGACTACTGAGAGTGCTCAAGTTCCTTCAGATAACCTAAGGGCTGTTTGTCAACTTGTCCTTAAGCTTACATCCCCAGTGCACAAAACCGGCGAGTCTTGACTAGTTCTGCTGCTGCTGGAGTAACACTAAAACCAAGAAGGCTTCACCTTCTTCCTCTGAGAGTTACAGAACAGATCCTCCTGTCTGCAGTGAGGCAGATGTCTGCTCCAGTCTCTTCTTTTAACAGCAAGGGTGAGGGACAAACACTTTGTGACAGCTGTCACATCTGCTAACCATGTCAGTAGAGGAGATGCTGATCTGTTGTTTGCTTTACCACCTGAAGAATGTGTCGAATGAGCTTTAAGCTTACCTGGAACCTTAAAGCCAGTATTAATGCTACTCTACTGTTCCTATTAGTCTGGTCTTGGTTCTTTTAGTGTCTGAAAACATCATCTCCCCTTGTTCTTGGTGCTTTTCACTGGAAGTAGTATGGATCAGATCCATTCTCCTTTGAGATTTTTTTTTTCCCCCCCCCCCCCACCCCCCAGTCTTATTGTGCAAATGAATCATCCCTGAATACTCAAACTAGACTGGCCCAGAATGGATGTGTAAGAGTGGCATAGGTGTATTTACTTTCTTCATCTCAAAGCAAAAGCATTAGGCTTGCTTTTTTTGGTAACAATTAATTTCCTCAGGGAGTACTTCAAGGAGAACTTAAGTACAGCTGCCTGCAAACTTACAAGACTAAGGAGTGGCATGCAGTAGTTTAAGTCTGAAGCTGCTCTCAAACCTAGTTTTTTAATATTTTTCATATCTCCCTGCCCCCACATCCCTGCTATGGTAGCATCAACATGCCTCTGATACTGGAAGATGAGGACTTGCAAGTGTTCTGCAGAGTACAGTAACAAATCTGAGTTCTACATCTACAATTTGGAGGTGTGAGATGAACAGGAGGGCAACACAAACCACAGCTGGAGCACCTTTGAAAGAAAATTATTTCATCACTGATGTGAAGATCAATCACAAGGAGTCAGCTGCTGTCCTGTAAGCACTGCCTTCAGGTGGGCCATATACTTACCTCAGTTCAATGTAATTCCAGTGATGTGAACAAGTGAAGGTCCTTTGCCCAGGAGAAGCAGCAAGCTCTTAGCAAACAGTAACAGAGGAGAAGGGCAGGCAGACCATCTGGTCAGCAGCATACAAGTAGCCTGGCCATGTGAAGCAGCAGAAAGCACCAGATGTGCAGGCAGGGCCTGTGGCCAAGATCCAGTGTACAGAAGCATCTGGCTATAAGCAGGGAGGTGCTTCTACCCTGCCGGAACGGTCCTGGCAGCGGCCCCAAACATCGCCCAGATCTACCTTAGATGTGGTTCTTGCACCCCTCACTTATCTCCTTGGAGCAGGTTTGGAACGGTCACCTTACTTAGGGATAGATTTTGCTTAGGAACTTTCTTTGGATTGGTATCTGTGCTCCCACCAGGTCTGCATGACTGAAAGGCTGTACAGCACAACAGGAAAGCTGCTTCTGTTCCCCCCCTCCATGCTGGGATGCAGAGAAACTTGACATGAAAAAGAAAACATTACATTTAGGGGTGGAAAAACCTTCTCTACTTAAAAAATGCTTGAGAGCAGGATTTTGTTCCTCTTACTTGCCCATGGCAGTGTTCTGCCAAAATGTTTTTCATGAAAAATGCAGCCCTAGTAGAATTTATTGAGACCAGAGTCTGCCTGAGGTTATTGCCTCACTCCGTGTATCAGGCACTTGGGCTGCCCATGAGCCATAGCTTTATCTGCTTGGCTGGTGGAATGTAAGAGAGCAGTGAGCATAGTATCTCTGCAGTGTGGTCCTATTGCCTATGTGACTTCTCAGTATCCTGGTTTCACTATTGCCCATGTCTCCATCTGCTTTGGGCCAAAGATGGGACGTGGCAGCCATTGTGGCTGTCAGTGAGACTCATGACATGGCATGGAGCCTTTGAGGCTGCAAAGCGAGCTGAAGCATTACACACACCCCTCCCCACCAACTCAGTGAAGCTCAGCAGCAAAATGCCATTTAGAGAAATTACCTTTAGATGCGTTAGCCTCATTTAATCCCTGTCCTTTCCTGAAAGGGATTGATGGTGCAGCAAAACAACAGCATCTGTTGCTGGACGGAGAGCTTCCTGCTGGGCAGATGGGGATGAGTATGCTATGTCCTGTGGGGACCTTCACTCCTCCTGCCACCACCATGCTGTCCTTCATCAACAGGAGATAGATAAGAAACAGAGCAAGGTACCTTAGAGATGTCTAACATCTAAGCACAGTTCCAGAGGTTGAAGGAGCTTGTTGGCATTTGATGGAAAAAAAATCAACTTTTATGAGTTGTTTTCTTTAAGGCCGATCCTTCCAAAATGAAGGCACCATCTCACTGCAGTGTTTTGGTTGCCAGATTGGATGAATAAACTGATTTGGGACCTGACTGTAGCAAGCCTCAACATCTGCATTTCATTGCCAACAGCACTGTCAACTGTGGTGCCCTTCTCTGGGTGTCAGCCTGCAGGCTTTGCCTGCTGGGCGGGCCTGGGCAGTGCCCCACCTGAGCTTGCAGTGAGAAGGTAGTTTAAGGCGGTTGAGTTTGGTGTGCAAACATTTACGTTTGCAAGCTACTCCTGTGTGGGGCCAGAATATTCTAGTTCTGGAGCCCTCGCTCACGCTTTGTTTTGTTGCGTGCTTGATGCGAGCTGGCCCAAAGCAGCCTGCCTGAGGCTGTCCTGGTGTGTAGTGACAAGGCCGTTGCTAGTTCCTTGCGAAGGGTCTCTCCTCACCCCCTGGGGTGCGGCCACGGCCCTACTGCTGCCGGTCGGGTCCGAGACAGGGAGCTTTGACCTGCTCCCTATTTTACCTCTGGCCCGACGGGCTTCCCTCCGCGGCTGCACAGGAGCACGCGGAGGGCTGCGCTGCGCAGGCTGACCGCGGTGGAGTTGCAAGCGCTGCTCCCTGCGGCTGGGACACCGGAGACCTCGACGAAGGTGCCAGGGCCGCCTCTTCCCTTCCCCCGCGACGCTTCCTTTTATAGCGATGCGGCACCGCGCCCGCCGCCCGCCGCCGGCAGCCAACCTGTGGCCGTGACGACGCCGCCCGGCAACCCGGAAGGCCAGGCTGCACCCGCGGGCTGCCCCGCCGGCCGCCCCGCCGCACAGGTAGGCTGCTCGCGGCCTCGCCGCCGGTAGAGCGGGGACGNAGGGGAACTGGGGGCGGGGCACCGGAGAGGAGCTGGGGCGTCGCCTGGAGGGAAGTGGGGCATCGCCCGAGGGGAGCCGGGGCTGAGGCACCTGTAGAGCTCAGGGGATCTCCTGAGGGGAGCTAGGGACTGGGCACCTGCGAGGAGCAGAGGACGGTCGGAGGGGAGTTAGCGGCATACGGGGCACTCGTAGGGCGGGAAGGCGCAGCCCCGTGGGGCCGGCGGGGAATGGCCGCCGCCTAGGGCATCCCACTTGCCGGCCCCCTGTCCGCAGTGCTGGGCCGTCTGTCGAGCCGCAGCAAAGCCGGCGTAGGCAGCAGGGGCAGCCGCGGGAGGCCCCGCGCCGAACCTCGCTTCGGCCTCAAGGCTGGAGCCGCTCAGTGCGTGGAGGCCGCCCGAGTCAGCAGGTGTTTGGGGAGGGGGCATCGCTTATGTCTGCGAGGGTCGCAAGGGTGACAGGCTAAGGACAGGAGATTCTCTGCGCTTAGGTACTAGGGGGCGAAGGTGACAGATCCAGTGAGCAGTTTAATAGCTCTTATGGCAACCAACACGATCTCCAGCAGTTGCCGGGTTGAAACCTATGAGCAGTAAACTGAGGTGGTTGGCTTCAAGAGGAAGCCATTGTTTGGTACTGTCTCCTGTATGCTGTGGGTGCTGCTGCTGGCCATCCTGCCCCGGGAGCAGCGAATTACAGTATTAGGTGGCTGCTTCTTGAGCCTTGCTGGGTGCGTTGCGTTTGCCTGTCCCCTGGTGCTCGGACAGGTGCCGGGTTGGAGACACTTCAGTCGTTGTTCATGCAAATTTTGTCTCTAAAAGTTCAGCCTAGCAGCCAGAAATGCCCTGGACTGGCTGGTGAGGAAGTGAGCACTTCTGCTTAGGGGGATCCAGTACTTCCTCATCTGGGCAGGGACAGCACTGTGGTCGTGATCGTGACTGTGAAAACTACCCCTCTCTTAAGCAAGTTGCAGCGTTTCAAAAGGATTAGTGGTGAAACAGAAAGGAAACTGCACAGAGCAACCATTAAACTATGACTATTAACTGTCTGCAAGGTTGAGTGGCGCTACCCTTTTGCCAGTTAAAAATGAACTCTTATTCATAATAATAATACTTTAATGCACGTGATACAGAAAGCTATGAGCGGTATACTGGTTTTTTTGGTGTTTTGTTAGGTGTGTGATCAAACCAACAGAGACCTTTTCTTTTCATTCAAACAAAACAAATCTCACATCTGCAGCCTGAACCAAGATGTGTTTTGAAGAGATGTGAGATTTCATTGGAAGTGCAATGTTGTCTTTGTTTCAGAAGCCTGGCAGCAGGCTGCCGACTGTGTAATGTTGATGATGCCAGTACTGCTGTTACAGGGGGTAATAAGCACACAGGGAGGCTGCACAAGCTCTGAGGCCCCTTTCTGGGTACATGCAGGCACCCCAGGTCATTTTGGTGTTCAAACCTACATGGAAGATCTGCTTGGGCTTATTTTGCCTTAGTGAGAGTCAGCACTTCACTGCATGTTTCCTGCTGAATTCCCAGTTAGGTGGGGGCCAGGAGTCCCTCCCTGTCCAGGCGGCAGTTTGCAGGTGGCAGTCTCTGCCTGCTACTCTTCTCTTGCTCTCTTCCAGCACTGATCAGACTGAGAGGCCTTATTAGTGTGTTTTCCATCTGTTTTCACCACTTGCTTTCCCAGAGTGCAGTAGAGATCAGTGGTGTGGTTTACTCTGTGGCTCAGCAAGAGAAGTACCCATATCACAATGGATTTTTTGGGCCAAGTCTGAGGCAGTGTTCTGCATGGAGGTTAGGAAGTGTTCAGGATCCAGCAGGAATGGTCATACCAACAGGATTTTTGAAAACATTTCCAATAAAGTCTAGAGCATCCATTTCTCTAGCTGAGATCAATAGTTCAGACTGCTCAGCAAGAAGCATGTGTGATGGATTTTCAATAATTGGCACAGCACAGCTCAAGATGGTGGGAAAAATAATCAGGTCTCATTCTGTGTCTCAAAATGTGAGTGTGCTCAGTCAGAGCAGTGGAAGAACCTGATGCGCTGAGAGTAGTTCTAAGCTTAGTGCCATCTCTAGAGTGAGGGAGAAGGAGGGCATAGCCACTCTCAACTGCTATTCCTTTTTACTGAGAGGTATCAGAGGGTAAATAGTGGCTCACAAGAATAAAGACGAGTGTTTGAGCTATTTCCTGTGCTTGTTGGAGAACAAGGCCAAGAGTATTTTGAAAGTAAGAGCATATTTCCTGTGAAAAACTTTTGCTGAAGTGAAGGGCAAGATCATTTTAGAACTGGAGTCACATCTGTGGTGATCCAGGCCAGTCATGCTGGCACCTTGATGGGGTTGGCTGGGTTGGAGCGAGGCAGAGTGGAGAGTAGAGAGCACTGGCTGGCTAAACGTGCACATGGGGAACAGGCACAGCATCACGTGCTCCTCTTGCTTCACTGGGAACAGGAAGAGAGGCTGTGTCCTCTGCTTGCAAACATCCTTAAGAACTTGTTTAGAGGCTCCAGTTTGGTTTGTCTGCACCTGCAGACTAGATGACTAAAGACATGCTCCAAAGGCTCAGCTGAGAGCTAGTGTGGGCCTCTTAGCTGCCCAGAGTAGATGCATGAGTGTGATCCCATCGTAGGTATTGGGACTGTTTCCAGCATTTCTCAGCTTTGACTTAGAAGGACTTGTCTCTAAGGTTAGCTTAGTCAAAGACCTGTCTTCCTAAACATCCACATTAGGTTTTCCTTAGTTCTTACCATGGCTGCGAGCTTGCTTACCTGCTGAATGTCATGCAAACCAGCAGAGTTCCACCAGGAGCTGGACCAGGCTCTCTGGATCCCAGGCACTGTCTTTCCCCTGCAGCAGCTGAACTCTGTGGGAGAAGATGGTCAGAAACAGAGCGCAGCGCTGACAGTCTGCTGGAATACAGTTGCTGGAGGAGGGATTTCAAATCTGCAATCAGGCTGTATCTTGCAGTGGGCTGAAAGCACTTTGCACGATCTCTGCAGTTCCTCAGCTCTTGGTAACCTTTGTTCTGCACTGTGCACTGCTCTCTGTGATATAGCCTGGATTTTCTTTTGATGTCTGAGTTCTATTACTGTCCTTGCTGGATATATTTTAAAACTCTTCCCTGCAGTGGTTTTGGGTTTGGGTTTGTATTCTTTTGTTTGGTTGGTTGGTTTGGTTTGGTTTGGGTTTTTTTGGAGGCGGGGGTTGGCTGGCGTTTGAGTACTGTGCACATTAATTTATCCCCTTAAGATCTTTCTATGCCAGGGATTCTCAAACTGAGTGTACGTGTGACCTTGTGGGATTAGACAGCATAGCTTTGGTTTCCATACCCAGCAGTTTTTTACAGAGTGCATCCTGCTTTGCTATCATAGAAAATGCAATTTTTATGAAATATTGGGCTTGATACCTGCTTTGCAGAAATGTTCTAATTGCTACTCCAGGGTGTCTAGTGGACACTGTTTCTCAAAAGCTTGCTGGAAAGAAAGGGGAAAATACCAAATCTTTTAACTACAGCAGAAAACTAGATACTGTATGAGTCTTGCTAAGACAGTCTTTTTTTCTTAGCGGGAATTAGGAGCGCACACACACACACTCTCACCCCCTCTCTCCCCTCCAGCCCTGCATCTGACTTATTCCCAGTCTCGAGGTCAAACCTCCTGGCCACAACCCTCTCTATTTAAGAAGAAAATACAGACCTTAGTTGTAATCTCTGCTATGAAAATCTAATCAGTGACCTAATTTGTTGTGATACCATGAAGAACCTGTCAGTAGTAATCACTGTAACCCATGGCATGGATGCACTGCTTGCTTTCCAAGAGTGCTCGCTCATTGTAGCCTCAGAGGGTGCAGTGTCACACCAAGTGTGTGTGCTTGGGCTCTTCTACTGCCAAATTTGCAGAATAAAATGCAGACAACTCTGAAATCTCTTCTGTTACTCTTTTAAAATGAAAGTGGCATGAATCATACTATATATGGTAGTCAGCCTTTTCTGCAGGTGATCCCTGCAGGACAGGCTGGTTTGAAGTGTATGGAGGGAAAATGAGATGTAACCAAAACTGGTCAGTCTTCTGTGTGTGTTGTGGTATCTGTTTATTGACCATTCACCTGTCTGTGGTAACAAATTTGGTACAACCAAATCATTGGGTGAGTGGTTAAAGGAGTGATTTGTCCAAATAACTTGGCACCCGTGTGAGCTGAGGTTTTGTGCGCTGATTCTCAGAGGGCAAAGCTGACTGGCTTCTGGTACAGCCCCTCTGAGCCAAATATGTTGTCCATTAAGGAAAACAAAAACAAACCCCAAAATTTTCTGCAGTGCGTTACTCAAACCATAGCACAGCCAGTCTTGCTCTGCAAGACTAGAGAAGGAACAAAGGTTTTACATGTCAGGAATATACAAATAGTAGGCTGAAAAACTAGGAATTGTATTCCTAGGTCCCTGACAGAGAAATCTTAAGTGAGGAACTACTGCTCCATCAGAAATGGACAGCAGAGCTGGGCTTCTGGTTTGATTGTTAGAAATAAGAGTTCCATTTAAAAAAAAAATCTTTAAAGTATTTTACTTGAAAACACTAAATTAAAAAGTGCAGGAGCATGCAGTCTATTAAAAATTGCTAAGAGCTTGTCTCTGCTTACTGAGGCACTGACAGTCTGTTTGGACTTTGAGAACCTCTGGGTTACTAGCTGGTTTTGGGGGTCCAATAAGATGCATGTTCAAAACAAAGTCATAATCTACAGTCTGATGCCTTCCTTGCTCACCCTCTTAAGAGCCACCTGTGCTGCTAAGGCATTAGCTCTTCCACTTTTTGAGTCTCCTCTTTGTTTTCAGTACTTGTACACACCTCTTTCCCTAGCATACCTTGCTGTATGTTAGTGTAGAATACATTCATTCACGTAGCATTTTGTAAACTTGGTGTCCTTTTATCCACCCCCAGATACTCTGTGCTCAAGGTTCAATGTGTTATTTGTTGACTTTTGTTCACTAGGCTTTTCCCTCCACCCACTCACTTCCTCTTGCAAATGTTTCCTCACTTCACCACCTTTTTAAACGTGTTTCTAGCACAGGATTGCTGCCCAGGCTCAACACTTCATCAGCCATCCACCTCTGCAGGAGATGTTGACAGATTGGTGTGTGAGAGGAGAAGCAGAAGTTGGGAGAAGGTGTTTGCACCTAGGGCCGGGGAAAAGAGGCAGGGGAAAGAGGGAGTGTCATGGCACAGGTATATTTTGGGATAAGTGAAGTTAAGCCTTGTAAGCAGGGAAGAGGGAGAGAAGGTAGAAGAGGGTGGATGGTTGTGTGCTCAGGGATAAGAGTGCAGTGAGATGTCTGTGTGTATGCAGCTGGGAGACAGCACGTAAGGCTGCCACAGATTAAAGGCTTGAGGATGGTGCATACTTCAGCCCAGAGGTCCTGCTCCCTTCCTTAGCCCAGCACAGGCAGGCTAGTCTGCCTCTGAGACTTGTTCTTGGAGCTTAATGGCATGCTTTAATCTGCATTTTTTCCCTGTCTGCTTCTTATTTTTAACAGAAGTTTCCCACCTTCCCTTGGACAATGCCAGTTTCTCAACCATGGAGGATACATCTGGCAGCTTACCACCTGTTAAAAAGAGGAAAAAAAACCCATGAAAATAGCATGTCTGTAGTTTTAAAATAGGCAAGGGCTAAAATTAGTAAGAACAGGCCTGTCTGTGGCTGTGCAAACCAGCAGAGAATTACTATTCATCTGATGCTGAGCAGGGCAAGCAGAGGTTTGCAGCTTGCATTTTCTTCGCCTAGTCCCACTCTTCTCTTTACAGTTTTTTTTTCCTGTAGGGCTCAGTCACTAGTCAGCAGGGAGCTGTGCAGATGCCACTGACCTTCTGCCAATACCAATGCTACTTGTGAAATGCAAGGTGTTGGCACTGTGAAATGTTAGGAAGAGCTAGGGTATTTTTACAGCACTCCTTTCATTTCTTTGCTCAGCTCTATGAATGCAGCTTTGGAGGTGTCATGCTAAGAGCACACATTGTCAGAGCCCTGGATGTGGCCTGAGTCCCACAGTGGGGCCTAGGTCCATCCTCTGTTTCCTCAGCAAGAAAGGTGCCCAACTTGTTCTTGTTTCCTCTGCTGTAATTGTGTAGCTGTTTATGGGGCTGCAGTATAAACCACTCATTGAAATCAATCACAAGAATAACTGTGTGCTGGTTTGGTTCTTTGCAGATCCATTTTTCATATTACATCCTGGCATCGTTTTCATTTGCAGCATGAAGCTTTATTTTATATATTATATAATAAAGTCTATATTATATATAGAATTATATATTTATATATTATTTGCTGCAAAGAGCTTTATTTGAGCAAGTTAAAGTAAACAATAGACTATTAGGAAAAGGGTGAAAACTTGTTGGTAAAAGGGAAAACAATATTAAAAAAGGATCTTGAGTTGCTGGGGAAGGTAATTGTGGGAGGTGTGGTTGAGTTGTTTGGCCCTGCTGTTGGAGGTGACATACATCTACTGATTAATTTTTTCTTTGTTTGTTTGTTTGTTTGTTTGTTTGTTTTTAGGGGTCGGGGTGATGAGAGAAGAGCAAAAATCTTTGCCTCTGTCTCCCCCTCCCTAGGAACCACTGTGCTATGCCCTGCACCCACCACAGGAGATAAACTCCTGGAAGTGGATGTTCTTCTAACCCAGCATATTCAGAGGAATTGGAGGTCACTTGGAAATCAAAATTAAACAGTGCCTTAGTGCAGTTTTCAAAAGTTTACTCAGAAGGCTGGCGCTGCTCCAGTGTGGTTAAACTGATGACCTCCCTCCCATAACTGCGCTCTGGTTGCGCTGTCAGCACCTAGCAGTGACTGCTGAGCTTTGTGTTACGTAGCAGGGATTGATTCCTGCCTCTCTCACCTTGCTCCCATCAAAGCACACAGTGCAAAAGTGTCAGATACGTTGCTGCCCAGCAGCCTCTGACGGGGGCTGAGCTGGAGACTTCTGAAGTGCCTGAGCTGCTGCAAGTAAGAGGTAGCACTAAGGGGCCATCCCAAAATGGGAACAACCATGTAGCTGTTCTCCAGAGAACTGCAAAAGTCCTTGAGTTGGCTTGCTTTCCTGTGTTTTGCTCCCCCTGAATTGCCTTGTGGAGTGGAGGGACAACTGAAACCTGTCTCTTTAGGCATAATCCAGAGGTGTGCTCCTGCTAGTGGGCTGGTGTCAGGGTAGAGGTATGTGGTGGATAATTTCTATTCTCCCTCCAACTCGGTGTCTTGCCAGAGTCATGTAGACAGTGAATAGTGTGATGGAGAATATCTCTGCAGACTTCAGGGCAATTACGGTTTTCATAGTGGTGGGTCTGGACCAGTCAAGAGAAGTTAAAAGTTAAAAATAGGAACCCCGTTCCCAGGACTGTTCTGCCAGTCTCAGAACTCAGGGGTGCAGATGTTCCTGCCTGTGAATCCTGACTCCCTCTGAAGGACTAGCTTTACGTCCAGATACGATCTGTGGATTAGTAGGTCTGTCTGGCATCCTGGCCACATTGATGTGTTAAGAAATATGTACTCTATGCAGCAGTGTTCTCCTGTTAATGCACTCTGGGTATCACAGACACCCACTGGCAATGGCCTACAGCAGTTTGTCAAACGAGAGCATTGGTAGGATTCCCTGCGAATGAAGAAGTCATTTGCATCTCTATTTAAGGGCTGAGACCAAGTTTGTTTCCCAGGATTACCACTTTGAAAGGAGATTGTTTGTTTTAGGAACGTTTCTGAGTTGCAAAACTTGTACCATGACTTCTTGTGCCCAGATTCCACGGCTGATCAGGCATCCTGGTTATTTGCATTACTATCATTGCCTTTATGAGCAAAAAATTGCTTCAAGTCCACTTGAACCTGATCTAGGTCTGCTGCAACCTCATTGTATGCCTGGATATAACATGAATCACACCATCTCTAAAATACATTTACATTTTCAAGTTATGACAAGGCCTAAGACCTTAGCTTAGGCAGATAGCTGCTGTTCATAGCAAAAAACCTCATTTTTTAAAAACTTGTTGAGGTTCCTTTTGGTCTGCCATCTTTTTCTTAAAAACAAGCCAGTGGCTGCAAGAAGCAGTTAGTGGATGTACTCAGAGCTCTTTCTTGTTCTGCTGGAAAATGCCGTCTGGGTGGAAGTTGAGGACCCTTGCATGCTTTTGCAGGAGGCTCCAGGATATCACATAGTTGGTACAGGTCCAGTAAATTCTTTCCCCCACAGACTCCTGCAGCATGTCAGTCAGTTTGAGGAAGCAAGAGAGTGGAGCAGGAGCCCGGAAGGGGAATACTATGCTTGAGTGAGCATGTAGAATAGGTCTGCTCCTGATAACTTTGTGTGCCAGCTGATCCCACTGGTAGGCTAGAGTGCTTATGCAGAGCACTTGAAGAGGACTACTCAGTACAAGGCTGCCAAGAAGATCATGGCTTATCAGAACGTTCCCCAGTGCTGCACATACTTGGAGCTGTTCCTGAGGCAGTTGCTTTCATACATCTGAATACAGTTGTTAGCATATTGCTCAGAATTTCAGCTTTTCCTCTTAACTCTGTTGGGCACTGTTGTACATGTGTCTGTGAGGGAAGTCCCTTCTCAGTCAGTGCCCAGATTGGTGTAACTTCCGACAGACAGTGGCTCCTAGAAATGCAACTCCTTCTCTACCAGCCCTGAAGGGGAAGGGGAAGTGTAGAGACTGATCTGCAGGTGAACCTCAATGAGGAACATCCCCTGGTTCCTTGTTCATGAGAGGATCTGAGTCCTCACACTCTTCTGTTCACCAGCTGGGCTTTCTACAACAGGAGATGCTTATGTCCTCTCAGGGGGTCCTTGGGCTTCCTGTGACATCCCCATGTGAAGTAAGGACACACACCCCGCTCAAATTGCTACCCAGGTATCCAGCATGACTTGGCTCTCAGCAGCCTTACTGCTGGGGAGACTTTGAGGGGCAGTCAGATGGTGTCCTTGCTGTTGGGGAAAACCAGAGCTAGTTCCCACTGGCCCTGTCTGCTAGGGAGTAGCATGGGGAGTGAATGCCCCTTTTTCTTCCCTCTGTTGGGAGTTGTTACTGTCTGCTGAAGTACTGGGGAAGAGGAAGCAGGGGAACCTTGTTTCTGCCCCACAGATGCTGGTAGTTAACACCCATCTGAGACTCAACATCTTGTCAAATTGCTCCTTCTCCAAGTCTGCTTCAGGCCTGCCCTAGCCTCTTCTGCAGGATAGAACCCAAAATGACACTCAGGTTTCTTTGGGTTTTGTTAAGCTTTGACCTATCAGGAACTCATTATCTGTAGGGCAGCTGTCTATGTGTCCTAAATGTTTGTTTAGATTGTTTTTCTCACAGTGTGCTGAATAATTTCTGAGCTGCAAGAGAGGCCAGAGCCTCTGGGAACCAGGCAGGCTACCTCCTCCTGCTGTGTTTCGTTTTGTTTCTTGCACTGATTTGTTGGGCTACAGTCCTACGGTGAATTTCACTGACATCAGTGAAACACTGACAACTCCCCCAGGTGGAGCTCAGCAGGATCAGAGCTTTTCAAACATGAAAGCATATCCAATAGTCTGACAGCCTTACTTTCAGAGGTCACTGAAATTCTGTCCCTTTATCCCCAAGCCTTCTTTTGCCCTAGATGCTATCATTGCAAGTGCAATAGGTGAATTTAGGTTCCAGCCTCATGAGAGGATTTACTGGTTAATACAGAGAACTCTAGAAATTGCCCTTCCTTTCTCTGATGTCACTTTAATCCCTTGAGTGTACAGAGATTAAAAAATATTTAATGAACCTCCTAAATATTCATTGCACATTTCTCATCCAGTATCCAGCTGACCTCAAATCCTGAATGAATTTGCATTTGCTTCTAAAAGCATTTCATTTTTTGAATCAAAATGTCAACACATTTCCAAGTGGTCCCACATGAGATGTCTGTATCTCTTGGAGTTTAAATTGCTGGATCAATTACCCATTAATACTAAGGGTATTTAAAGGACAAATTCTCTGCCTACAGCAGTGAAAATTTACCCCAAGGTATGACATTTCACCTGCCATGGAGTGTAAAATTGTTGAATATAATGGACTGGATTAGCTAGATTTGCATATGCTGGTAACAAAAGCAAGTGAGCAGCAGATCCCATTACAGAAAATGTTTGGGGGTTTTTTTCCTCCTCCTTTTTCAGCCATCAAAACTTGGCATGATCTTTGCAGTTTATATTACTACACTGTTCAGAAGCCTGTGCCTGAATTCAGACACAGCTTAATCATGTACCATAATAGTGGATAAAGAGAGTCCTAAAGAGCTTCCACTCAAAAGGGTGTGAAGAAATGGGAGCTCCAGGATGCATCCAAGATCTAATAGCTGAGCAGCACCTGCAAAGCCTAGCTCCAGCATTACTGGTTTCTGAGCTGGACCACAGACCTCTTCTGCTTGCAGCTATGCCAACTGTCAGGGCTTTGCTACAGCTTGTCTCTACTCCTCAGCATGGCTCTGCCCCAAGTTAAAAGAAAGGTGGACATTTGGGAAGCCTCAACCCCCTCCTCCTCCAAATGAAATATGGAGGCAACTGGAACAAGCTATCAGCAAGCTAAAGCACACAGTGTAACTACAAATAATTTGAACCCAAGGGCACGGTGAAGCTGAGATTGCACTAAGGCACGCTTACCCGACGAAGTGCCAACATAACCTAGGAGAACATACCATAAAATTGCACCATACTGTCCCTCCCTTGTGCTATCATGGAAACCAGATGCCAGGGTGGAAAAGCACCAGGAGCTGAATAAAAAAGCCTCACGTATCAGAGAGCCTTCTCAGCCCTACCTTCTGCTGCAGGCCATCTATGCCTCCCAGCATTCCCTGGTCTCTTGCCAATTCCCATCAACAGCTGTGGTTTGTGGTTGTAATGCTCAGCATTTGTCTCCTCTTTCTCCTAGCAGATCTGCATCAAAGCTGAATGTGGTGCATGTAGCAGTTTGGGAGTCCCAGGGCTCCCAGAACTAGTCTCCAAGCGTGGAATCAAATCCTTCTTTACTCCTTTATCTTCCCCAAGGTCTGAGATGCTGCAGGTGTGGCTTTCAAAGTATTCTGGGCCCTTCCAATGGAGTTTGTGAGGAAAGTTTACCAAAACATGCTTTGTAATGCACTATTTTGTTTCTTTTAAAGAACAAGGAAGTGCCAGTAGTGAATCCAGCTAGAGCTGGATTGCCAGCCCGGAAGCAGCCTCCTTACTGTATTTAGCAGGTAAAATGTTCTTCACTCCACCATGCTAATTTCCAGTTTCTGTGTGTATGTATTGCTTTTGAGACAGTAGTTTTAGTAGGAGCAGCTCCAAGATGTAGGTAGATGTCTGTTAGGAATTCCACTCATTGTTTCAGAAGGCCCCAGAAGTTCATTAGATGTTTAATAGCTTCCAGTCACTGCTGGAGTGGATGGACCTGAACTGGTGACCAAGAGGGGAAAGGTTCTCTCACACATTTACAAACTGAAAGTCATCTGTTCCCCAGACACAGATTTGTCTTATTTCCCCAAACCACTGATGACCTGCCCTGGAATGACAATTTTATTCCCCTAGGAAAGCCTTTGGGTTGCTATCAAGTAGATAGTTATTTTTGGGTTCTTTCCCAGAGAGAGTGCACTGTATTGCTCTGAACCCTACACATCAAATAAATAGATCATTGAACTCTGGTAAAGGTCCAAAAAGCTTTATTGAAGGGAAACAGATTATTAATAATTAAGAGTAGTTCACTGTTTTGTTTTTGAGCCAAATAAAGCTAATAGAGCTTTTTTTGTAGCCGAGATGAGAGTGTAGAATATTAAGACTGAGTTGATTGCAAGATATGTCAGTTAATGAATTGTAATGGTCATGTCTGTGTTAAAGCAAAACATGCAGCTCCCAAGCAATGCATTAAGCATTTTTAAAGATTACAAAAGGCAAAGACAAAAAAGCCCAACCCAGTCTTCTCTTATTGACTAGTAAATGACCATATTATTTTTTTCCTGAGATACAAAGTCATGTTACCACATTTTTAATTCATTATCTGGGTGAATGTATCTCTGTGTGTGTGTGTGTGCATCTCCCTTAGCACCTTTCAGGATTGAATAGCCTTTCTGTGGAGCTGATCAGTGATTCTAACAAAATTCTCTCAAGGCTGTCTGATTCCTTGTGGTGGAGGGGACAGCAGTGTAGAGAGAGAGTAGGCTTTGACAGATGTGTTCATAAGAAAGGCTCTAAACAGAAGAGTTCCAAACTGCTACATGTTTGAACTGCCCCATGTCATTTATTATTTAGTCAACTACAGCTTCTTAATATAAAAGTGTATTTTCTGTTTTTCTGCAGTAGCGAAAGAACATAAAATTAAAAAAAAAAGAAAACAGAATTGTTGGGTGGAATAGCTGTCTTTCTAGGGGGTGAAGAGTGTTTTAAAATGTTCTGCACTGAAGAAATTAAAGGTTTATTCCAAAATAAACCTGCAGCCATTCCTTCTCACTGACCATGATTATATTGTAATTTCTTCCTTTTGCAGCCTTTCCAAAACCATCCATTTCTTCTGAAACCATTGTCCAAGCCTCAGTCTCACAAAAAAGTCTTTTCCTTCACTGCAGTCTCTCCTTCTCTGCCTTTATTTTGTAGTAACCATTCAGTCTTCCAGAGAAGAAACATGCTGCTTCTTTGCCACCTGGTCACATTCAGGTCCTCTGAGCGCAGTCCGTTCTGCGCTAAGCCCAAGCTTGTCACACTCATCTGCAAAACCTTTTACAAGCTCAAGGCCAGAGTCTGTCATCCAAACAGTGGTGTGTTGTGCCTTAGGACAGAAGTGACCCCATTAAAACCATTTAGAAGCATGCATACTTAGGGCTGTCTCGCTGCCCTTATGTTCCTCTCCGATCCCACATGGTTCCTCAGGCTCTTTCACGTCTTTACTTAAGTTGGTCTTCTTTGAGCTAACCAAAGAAATGTTGTATTTTCTACATCTGCCTCTACTGTCCCTTTAAAGTAAAATTCAGAGAGAAATAATTAGGATTAAAATAATTACAGTAGTATAATGGAGCATGAAGAAGCCAGTACTTTTTGCCTTTTCTATGAAAAGAAGAAGATATAATTGAAAAATATAGAGTCCTGTGAACAATTTAACTACTAATAATATGTTCCTGCCTTCCTATATCTCCCTCTTCCCTGCCATGTTCACAGTTCATCCACTGCAGCTCCCCTCTCTCTCTTACATTTTGCTGCCTGGCCAAGAGGTGACACATGCTGTTTAGCGCCCAGCATCATATGCCAGATTTCCAGGGGGAAGCTGGCTGTATGGTTTTGGATGGGGAGAATTACTAATGGGCACAGGCCAAGGGCTTATTGGCAAGCTAGAGCCATCTCTGAGTGATTAGCCTCTCTGTGAAGCGTGCAGTAGAGATTCTGTACTGCTTCACCTTCCACATTCTGTTGGCTTAGGACTAGTTTGGTGACTGCTGTAGAACACTGTCATTTACCATGTGGAGACACACCTTGCTACAGTGGTAGAAAAGCAGTGTGTACAACTGATCTCAGTGTTTTCCTCTTATCTATGACACAGGCTGGAATTGTTCCAGTGTTTCTGTGAAGCACCATACAAATGTTTACAGGTGGGTTTTTTTTGGGTGTTGGTTGGTTTGGTTTGTGGGGGTTTTTTTGGGTTGTTTGTTTGTGGGTTTTGTGGGGTTTTTGTTGGGTTGGGTTTTTTGTTGCTGTTGTTTTGGTTGGAGGTTTTTTTGTTTTTTTTTGGTTTGTTTGTTGTTGGGTTTTTTCAGTATGACACTATCACTTTAAGATAGAAAAGAGCAGAATAGGAGGTACCACAGACAGGCTGCCTAGCCTGACTTTTCACTTAGCATCATACAAGAAGTTCAAGGCCAGAAACATGGTCTAAGCTTCTCTGAGTTACAGCTTAGTACCTCATGAGAGAATACTGTTTTGCTTCTTTTCACTTTTTATTGTTCACTGCTTGAGACAGGAATAATCTAGACTGAGGAGTATCTGACCACGTATTTCAAAAAACCCACTGTGATGCCTTTCTGTAGAAGCAGTATGATCATGGGGCAAAGCTCCTTGTTTGTAGAGGCAGCGTGATCACGGTGGAAAGCTGCTTGTTCTGTTCTGATCATCAGCATAATATGCACCTAAGCTCTGATTTTGGGAATGCAAGCTGTCTCACATGGGCCTGTGTCCAGGTAGGTATAAACAGGTACAGAGCATTTCCCATCTCATGCATGGGGTTTGTCAGCTGGCCATAAAAATATGAACTTTCCATTAATTGGATGAGCTCATAATGAGTTTTAAGTGATTGCAACCTGCAATGTCAGCTTTACTCCCTTTTTTAGCTATCTGAATATTCAACAGCTGCATCTGGTGCAGTATTTAGTCCTATGTGCCATATTCATGCTGAGGAAAAAGGAAGAGAAAGGTATCTGGTGTGCAACATTTTGGTTGCTCAGCAAAGGAAGTGTCTAAATGCTTGACTAAATGCTTCATTTTATGGCGGCCTTCACCTGCACCCAGTCTGTCCCTCACAGTATAGGCAAAAGTCCTGGCTTTCCATTTCCTCTGCTAGCAAACTCTTACTTGCAGTTAAAGAAGTTTTTGCACACATAAGCAGTATGGATTCTGTTCCTGTCCTTGCAGCTACCTAGGCTTCTTAAAATAATCACTCTAAAAGAATTTACTTTGGAAACCAAATATACCTACTGTGCAGGTGATGGGCATCTCACAGAAAAAAAGTGCTACCTACCCACTTCACAGGAGGACACTGAGTGGTCTACAAGAAAATATGTGTACTGATGGAGAAAGGGTTTCTTTGAAATTCCTTACATGCAGCAACTGAGTGCACTGGAAGTACTTCAAATGTCTGCGGCTCTTCAGAGCCTATTCATGGAATTGCATAATTAACAGCATAATGGAATAAGGCAGCTAATTGTATTATAACAGTGTTATTTTAAAGAGGTAGATATAGTTGGTGAGCCAATAACTAAATCATAGTCATCTGTCATTATGCACTAGCCTTGTACTCAACTTCACTTAGATCACAAAGAAAGATCGATTTGGTTTATAGTAGTTCAAATGAATGTTGCAAAACCAGTCCAGGTTTTGATGCGCTAAATTGAATTCTACTTCTCAGATGGGAAAAAACAGCCCAAGTCCTTTCAAACTAAACTAGGACTGCGAGGCCAGGACAGTGGCAACAGTGACTCTGCAGCCCCATGGGGTGCTGAGCCACCCTCAACTTGCAGTTGTGCTACAAGAGATTGAGAAACACGTCCCACGGGATGCAGCCTGAGATTCTTGTCCTTGTTCACGACTCACCCAGTTGTGAGACTAACCTAAAGCGGTCGTACTATGAAGTCTATGTTCATTCAGTGAATTTTGAAATTGGCCTCTGAGACTGATGCCCGCCAGAGGCCCTCCCTGAGGTTCTTTAATTGAATTACCTATGTACTCACCAAAAGATTGCGGCATCCCCTGTGATCTGAAGAGGAATCTAAATGCTGTTGTAGTAAAAGAAACAGCTGAGACAAAATGAAAATCTCTTGACTTTCCTGGCAATGTCCCCTGGCAACATCAGACACAGCCTGAAAATCACTGATGAGCCAAATACTATTCTATGAGTTTCTAATAACAAATTAATAGAGCACTTTGGGGGAAGAAACAAAAAAAACCAAAAACCAAACCAACCAAACAAACAAAAAAAAACCACCAAAAAAACCCCCAACAAACCAAAGAGAGAGAGAGAGGAAAAAAAAGGCAATAAACAAAAAAATCTCCAATGATTGCATCATTACAAAGGATATGATCACGGTGAAAGACCAGTCTCATGCTCCTGAGGTAGGCAGAATTCTCAGTGAAATCAGTGAATATTTGTTTCCATCTAGGCAGCACAATTGTGTTTGCTAAAGAAAATCCCCAAACAAACAACAAAAAAAAATGTGGTTTCTAGAGAGTAATAAAACAGTCTAGGCCTCTTAAATACTGCTTTTACTGTTCTCTGAAACATTGATTCTGTCCATTAACTGAAATAGTACTATGCTGCTGATTGATCTGAAATTTTTTTTTTTTTTTTGGGAAAGCAGGGGAGGCTTGGGAGCAAGTTCCAGTTCATCTATATAGTTCATTTCCTACCATGGTCCTGGTGGTTTACATTGTTTAATAAACTGGCCTGACCAGGGGCTAATGGGAGGTCAAGTGAAACACCTGCCACTCCACATTTCCCAATTCACAGCCTCCCTTGACTTAGGGAAGCACTTACTTAAAGGCACTAACTGCTATCCAGAGTGAGTAAACCCAGTGACATTTAGGAGCTTTGCTGGAGAAACATGTCTTTCATCCAAGCATAGGTGATGACCCAGCACCTGATGAAGTGATCATAGCTTTTCCACTACACTGAGCAAACCTCTGAGGGAGAATAGACAAACCTTGGGTTTTTCCTTACCTGAGTACCATAAATTTGGAAGCACAGTCTGTAGCCATGACCTCCTGACCTTGGTAATGCTGGATTATCTTGTATGTTTATCAGGCCTCTCCTCTCATTCACTGGTTCACCTGTTTCCTAGCAGCATAGGTTTTACCATTGCAATTGCTCAAAGTACTTCTCAGCGCAATGGTCTCCATGTGGTGGTTGCTTAAGAAATTCTGTGCTTCACAGACTTTAATAAGCAGCTTAAAGATCTTGGTATCTAATACTGTGTTCTGCTCTATTCTGTAATAGCTCTACTGCTCTAATTTATCTTCCTATTTTCCAATATAGATAAAATATGATTAAAATAGCTGCATGTCCTCCCTCCGCCTTATGCTTACTGGGTTAGTCTTCTTTCTAGTGCAGGCTTCACACCTGGTATTTTCTCTTTATTCCTCTTTTTGATTCCAAGTCTCTCATAGGTCAGCTGTACTGCTGAAGAAAGGCAGCAAAATGTGCAAACCAAAGTTTTATATTGTAAACTTGCCACTGTCTTTAATTATGGTCCAACACTGAACCTTCTTGCACCGTCTGACTTAAAGAAGGGTTCATTAATTGAGACCATACTGCATATATTAGCTGAGGCTCTTTATCGGGGAGGCCATGGTAATTGTTTGCAAGGAGAATCGTATAGGAGCCAACCTGAAAATATGCTCACTCTGTAATGGCAGAAGAGGAGAGGACTAACGTAATTGGTTACATGCAGTGACTGTGGCACAGCACAAGAAGACAACAGACCTTTGACGCACCTCAGTTTCCCTATTTGCCCCAGATATCAAAATGACTTTTAAGAAGGGTGAAAGGCATTTTGAGATTGTGAGTTCTTGTCTCCATGCAAGTATAAAACATTGCAATTGTTTGGCATTATAGTAAGTGGAAGCACTCCAGGCATCCTTGTAAGCATCCAGTGATTTGACCTTGTCTTTTTGTTTTGTCTGTGCATTTGGAAATTTATGTAGATTATTTCTTTTTCGTTGCAACTGTTTATATTTCTGAAGAGCTACATGTGTATCAGAGAATTTGTACTACACAAAACAAAAGCCCTAAAGGACACTGTAGCATGAATACAGAAGCATGACTGCTTCTGTAATCCCTCATCTACTAGCCATGTACTTGAGAAGGTGGAGAAATCTAGGAGAGGGCAAAACCTGATGTTAGCTTTATCCAAACCGAAAGGTGCCATGAACCACAACAGTGTAACAAGGGATCTCTGCAGAGCTGCCTCTCTTTTCCGTTCTTGAAATGTTGCTGTTAGAAATCTTAGCAATTTTTTTCTTCAAAAAATAATCTTTATGTATAGGATGCTTGCTTTCTGTTTTCTTCCATATAATGGAAAAGTTAGTGGTGTTTTCCTACCCCAGACAGACAAGGCTGTTGTCAGTGGACAGTGCACCCTATTGTCCCTTCAGAGCAAATGGGGGAGGATGATGATGATGATGATGATTGTCTTTTCTCTTTTTGACTTTTTCCCCTAGGCTACCATTAAGTTTTAAAATAGCCAAGTATTCTAACTGTGCATGGCACCTAAGGGTGGGTTTGCTTCTGTGGTTTTATTTACCTGTCTGACCATCTGTATATGAAATAATCTACTCTTTTGTTACTGGTATATATGCATATATATAGTACATATACATACAATAGTACATCTGGATCTTAATAATCTTTACTTTATGAAAATGTTCTGACCTGGTTTCTTTCCCAAGTGTCAGCTATACCTAGCTGGCAGCAATATTCCTACATACAAAGCAGCCCACAGGCATTTAGCAGCATAAGCACAGTTATGTTCTATTACCACTCTTTTATTTTATTATTGTAGCTGGCAAATATAATCTCTAATTTTGCTTTTTATATTTATTGCAGTAACAACCAGGTAAAATAATTTTCTACTCGGAAGAAGCAATTAAGAAACTAAAAATGAAGGCAGAACTATGGGTGGGGGTTTTAGTCATGCAACATTTTCCATAATTTTCAGTAATTTTTTATGCCTCAATTATTATGTAGGATGTGAATGTCTTTGTATGTGGCTGCTGTTAAAACACTGGTGATGCTCAGGGTCTGGGCATTTTTACTTGTACTTGAAAGATTCATATCAAGGTTTCCTTACAAATTTTGTGATCTCTAAAGAGTAAATATTATTACAAACCTGGTTATGGTTTCAGTAAAAAATTTTCTTTGTCTCACCCCACCCAGCCAAGCCCCAAGCAGTTTATAATTTTATCAGCCTTAAAAATCATTCATCCCTGAGGTCAATTCTATGGTTTCCTTAGCTCTGTGTAACAGGACAAAGTCCTGTGGTATGAGAGGGGAGAGCCTTCAGGTTTGCTTTAAGACCACATGTAAATTCAGAGCATGATTCCCTTGAATTCAGTTCAGTGGGACCTAATTGCTTCCTGCCTGGCACACAGGCTTTAAAAGGTCTGTGTAGTTCAGAAAAGGAGAGGTAGTAATGACCTGCCATCATCTCAGGAAGGAGAATGCATTGATCTGCAGTTCAAGATTTGTATTTGCTAGCTGCAAATAATCCTTTCCGTAGCATAAGTGAAAAGTCATGTCAAGTACTTAGCTTAGCCTAGGCACTTACACAAATTAAGCACAAGCAGAACTGGGACTTTCCTTCTGCCAATCTGCCCAAGCTGCTTCTGTCAAAGTCTCACTTTGCATCTTCTTGGACATTGCCCCTATTTGCTCCAATCTATGTTAACTTCCACAAGCCTCCAAGACTTGCCTTAGCATTCCTCTTTCCTTCAGTGAAGACAGAATGGTACCCTAAGAACAAAACTAAAATGCAGTGCCACCTTCTGAGTTCATTAAGTAGATTTTTCTCCTTAACTGTACTCACAAGTGGCTTCCTTCATGTCCCAGGATACTCTTTTTATCTAGAATCACAGAATCACAGAACATTACACATTGGGAGGGACCTCCAGAGATCATCAAGTCCAACCTCCCTGCCAAAGAAGGTTCACCTAGGGTAGTGTGCACAGGAATGCATCCAGATGGGTTTTGAAAGTCTCCAGAGTGGGAGACTTCACAACCTCTCTGGGCAGCCTGCTCCAGTGCTTCATCACCCTTTAAAATTATTAGTGTAGCAAATCCATGTAGCTCAAATCCTGCCACATTATGATAAACTAAGTTTATCAGTTTAAGTCAACATATGTGCAGGTACAAAAAGAAGATAAGTATGTTGACATAAATAAAACTCTTGAGATCCTTTCCATTTTCATTCTTTCTCAAAGTAGTTTGGGGGGGGACTTGGTATTCACTAATATTTGTCAATTTTCAAACTGGTATTTGGCTTCTGAAGAGAAAGTAGTCTAAGTCCTTTGACTTTCAGGTTCTCTGCTTTCAGATTGAATAATCACTTTTGCTAATGAAAATGCTGTAATGTTGGAGACCGCAAAGAGTTTTGTCTTGGCTATATCCATATGCTGCTGCCTGGCTCTCCCCACTTGTCTCTAAATCACTCGCAGCACAGCCTCACCAGATGCGGTGAGCAGTCCCCAAGCTTCAGAACCATTCGAGGTGAAGGCCAGATGAGACTTCTTGGCAGTATTTTGAAAATAGTTTTCTAGATTCCAGATTAGTTGAAGTAAAAAGCAAGCATATGTTTTAAATTTTTTCTTTCTCTGTATGTATATATGCATGATTTTACTGAAGAAACAAGTCCCAAAATAAGGTGTTTGTGCTATCCCTCTGCTTTGGCGAATTTCTCTACACCAGAAGTAGTTCAGGGTGTGCAATTTTCCTGAGTACCAAGAACATCCAGTTATGATACAGGCAAGGAAAAGGTGAAACTTTCATCAATAGGATGTGGACATGGAGAGGAAAGGTACATAATTAAGTCCATGAAATGCCGATGAGATATATTTTTGTGTTTCTCCACACATTTTGCATTTCTTTTACATTTAGGTGAGATGCAGGGCAGTTGGGCATTTAGCATGAGAGTGGTGGGACATTATTCCTGTGCAGGGTCTCTAGCAGCACAGAGCTCACAGAGGGATGTAACCGTCCACTTTGGTCATGTTCTAAGATACAAACAAGCTGGGAGGAAATTTACACATGACTTTCAGCCAGTAATCTAGCTTTTCTCAAAGAAGAAGCCTTATTTTCATTCCCATCCTAGCTTTGCTTAGAGCAAACATATAAAGTCCCTGAATCAAATCTTAAAAAAACAAAACCACCACACAACTGCCTGAAGCAATTATCCATAATGTTGTTAGTGGCTTTAATGAGTTATTAGCAGAAGCTAAGGAGAGGTGGGTGATGCCAGCTCCTCAGCCTGGCAGCTGCGGGAAGATGGCTGCCCTGGAGCGGCCCCT
>VWZE01006545.1:481109-606829 GCA_013396675.1 Eubucco bourcierii | reverse complement strand
CTCCTCCCCCCTCCCCCAGTGCGGGCGGCTCCGGCGCTGTCGCCATCCGCGCCCTCCCCTGCGCGGGGCACTGGCCACGCTGCTCCTGTCGCTGCCTCCGGCCGAGAGGGGGGAGGAGGCGGCGGCGGCGGCGGCTCCGGCTCCGGCTCCCTCTCCCGTCCGCAGCGCCGTCCGCGGGGCGGCTCGGTGAGTGTCAGCGGCGTGGAGGGCGGGGGGCCGGGCGGGGCGCCTCGCTTCATCCCCCGCGTTCCTCTCAGCCCTGGCGACGCGAGCCCCAGTCCCTTCCCGCCGGGGTCTGGCCTGCCTCTTAAGGGGGACGGGGCTTTTCCCCATCAGCTTCCCTGGCTCCCATCTGTTGCTTATCCACCTCTGGGCTAAACTCGCCTTCCCTCAGCCTTCTGTAACTTCTTGTCTCTGCCTTCCCTGTCCCACCGCCTCTTCGCCCCCGCAGCGCCGGCCCCTTTCAGCCTGAGGCAGCCTGCGGGGCGAAGAGGGGCTGTTCGCCCGGCCGCCCCTCAGTGGGGCCTCTGCTTCGGGGTCAGAGGGGAAAGCAACGGCTGCAGCCTTTCTCGCCCGAGGAAACTACGCTAATTGCCAGGGACCTGCCGTGTGCTACTACTCTGGGTTTCCTTTGATCTCCGGCGGGGTCCTTGCCCTCACCGCGGCGGGTCCAAGGCAGAGGATGCGGTTTGCTCTCTGGTGCAAGTGCAGGCAGCTCCTCTGGCCACTGCAGCTCGACCGAGTTGTGGCAATAGCTGGTGGTAGTCTGAGGAGCGCCTTCAGCCTGCCTCCTGTGGTGTAGCCCTGCTCTCTCAGCTCAGCAGGATGCAGGTAGTTTTTCGGGATGGGGAGAAGTGGATTGACAGTGTTAATGGTTAACCAGGAGGAGGAAAGCTCTTGAAGGAACACTTGCAGTGTTTCAGACTAGCGAAAACATGCAATGAGTTAAGCAGAATACAGAAATGCTGCAAGTGTGTCATAGTTAGGGTGTATCCTGCAGTTCTGCGTGCAGTGGCTTTGATACTGGGATTGTAATTCCAGGTGGGGTTAAGGTAAATTCAGAAGCCATAACAGAATGGTGGTGTTTATACCCTGTTCATTATATAGCTGATAAACCCAAATTTTAATTGGTTCTTAATTCTCTTCTGTGCAATTAAAAAATCAGGAGATATGTAGTATAGTTTTATTTTAGTACTTTTTAATGTAGTATTTTATCTTGTTATACAAGAAGTCTCTTCATAGAAATATTTCAGATGCCAAAAAATCCAGAGGCCATGCATTATAAAGGTCCTTCAAGAGTTTTTCATCTGCATCAGCATCCTGGATCCAAATTTCAATTACAGAATTACAGAATGACAGCTGTTTTTCTGCTATGGTAGTGGAGTCTTACATTTAAAAATTGTCATTTGAGACTGATAATGTAGTAGAGAAAGGCAAGTGTTGATTGGCATTTATGTTAGTCTTGAAACCAGTAAAGCATTTTCTAGATTGATCTAATGATCTGTGTTCTTCCTTGTTACTGTTTCTGTCTTTAAAAACTGCCAAGTCTGTTTTGCTCTAGTTCTCCCCCCACTGACACAATTTTGTCTCTGTGCTCTAGTTGCTTGGACTTTAAGTTCATGAGCAATTTTTATAGTAGGTTGTAGCAGATAAGGGATATTGGACAGAAGACATTTAATAATTAGGTCAAACTTACTGTTGTAAAGGTTTGAATGTGAATCCAAACACAGAAAGTTCTACTTGACAGATACCTGTTTAACAAGGTATGTTATTATTTTCAGTTCTGGGGGGCAGATTTAAAAACAAAATCATAAACCTTGTAAAAAAGATACTGCTATTCCATAAAGTAGGCATGTTTTTTGTCTGGCATACAGAGTATTCCACTGCTAAAACTGAAGCTTTCAGTAGAAGAGTAGTACAGGTTTTTAAATCCAAGTCAAAGTGTCAGCTTTCTTACTGCATATATTAACTGTCAGAGAGTAGGGGTTGTACAGAGTACCAATACCAGAATCTGTTTCAAAATATCCTTGTCAGGAAGTACCACAATTGTATGAAAATAAGGAATGAATTTGATTTCCTCTGTTACACAACTTTCATTTGTTGTTAGGTGCTCTAGCTTTTCTTCATTGTTTGCAGTTTAGCTGGAGCCACCTGAAATGATGGATTAATGAAAAGCTTGTCTTCTGAAATTATCTGCCTCTTCATGTGAAGCCTTTCCTGCAGAAACCTCACTGATTGTAGAAACCTGATCTTAGGTGGTTCTGTTCTCACATACATAACTTTACCGAGTTTTACTGGTCTCTTAATGTCTGGGTTATAGAGAAGGAGAAAACAGTTTTTTGTTGTGTCTTTCAGTAGTTAAGAGAGAGTTATAGAGGTAACTTATTTCAAGGTGTCTGTCACCAAGTTTCTGATGGTGTGTACTAGACATTTGGAAATAATACTGTGAAGAGTCAGAAGGGTTGGGAATATTTGTATTGCTACCTACTGAATTATTGAGTAATCAATAACAGAAAGTGTCATTTGGAAAAGCATATGTGTAGGGGCCACTTTGGATTTCTGTAGCTGCTTAGGCATGGTAAACATAACAGCAGTTTTTTTCTCCCTTGCAATATATCTAGGAGAATACAGATACACAAACAGCCTGCAGTAAATTTTGTTATTGCCTGCTAGCTGCAGGGGGAGGGCATAAATGGAGCTGATGCATACCCTGTAGTAGAGACAGTCAAAGTTAAGTCTTGTGTGCAAAAAGTCAAATTGGTTTAAGCAGATTCGTGTTTGGTCCTTTTTTTTTTTTTGGTTTTTCTGGGGAATAGTGCCTCCAGTGTAAATAAAGTTTATCACCTTTGCCTGTCCTTTCTAGAAGCTTGCTTTCTTGTAATTACACCAATTGTTTTAGTCATTGATGTAGACAGGCTTTAGGACTTCTATCTCCTAAGGTAACCTTAGCTACCCTGAAGTATATTGTAAATCAGTTTTATGAGATTTAGTGTAAAAACATTTGAAAATACCTCCTCAAAGCAGAAATGTTTTTGTGCGTTGTCAAATTGTATCTCATGGACTATCAGCTGTCAAGAAAATGTGCTACAGGCAAGGTATGCAGCCCAAGTGGAGTGCTGAATTCACACAAGGCTTGAATGTCAGTACCACACTCCCATATGTAGTACTGGAATGCAGAGAGTCATCCTGGTAGTCATTTTGGTCCAGCTGAATCCATCCAAGTCTATTAACATTGCTTCAGAGGTCATGAGACCCTGAGACACTGGGGATGTGAACGAAGCTGTGTTTTAATTGGAGTGCTGGGCTAGGTACGACATTGACACTGGTTACTGGATGTGGCACCTGAAATACATGTCATTTAGATAGAGTAAGATTTACTTAAAATACTACCAGTTGTAAATGACAGGCAGTTGTACACACATTGTGACATCTTTTCTATTCCTGTTCATTTGCGTGTTTCGGGAGCTTTTAAAATAAATGGATGGTCCTCTTGTACACCTCATAAATTTCCTTTTATTATTACTCTATAGACATAAAAACTTTTTTTAGGAGTATTAGTGTTTTCTTCCATGTGATTATGGAAGATGTAATACCTCTAACTACCCTACATGGAGAAGCCTGGATTTTTTCCTCGTATGTATGAGGACAGGGGCTTCTTTGATTGCCTTTAATTTCAGAATCTCATATAAATTCACCTCAGTTTCCCCCCTTCTGTGATTCAGGAATGTTCTCTTGAGTGCCACAAGCAGCTGGCAGAGTGTTTCAAACTGTGTAAAATCTACTGAGAGTAATGGGCTCTCTTATATAGGTGCTGTTTTACATTTGCAATTCTAGTGCTTACTGGAGGTATGTGTATTGCAATTATATAAATAGCAGAGCTGAACAGAAACCACCAACAAACAATGAGCAGTTTTAGAATTGACTAGGGAAAGCTGAAAGTATTTTTAGCTACAGCACTTTTTCCTGCGTTCCCCATCTCCTGTGGTTTTAATTGCATTCTTCTTTTTAGAAAAGGCATTTTGTCTTCTCTGTTGTGTGAAAGCCCGATGCATGAAGAATACCTTCACTGTGGAAATAGTGAAGCTAGTTACAAAGCGTATTGAAGGGTGCAAGTAAAATGGTGCATTCTTTTGCCTTTCACTTATGCTAACTTGAATTTCAGGGTGGTTGTATGACAGTAGTAGATATGAGGTAAAGACTGACAATGAGTGTGTATGTGGTTTATGAACTCACAGCTGTTAAAACCTTTGTCATCTGGTTATGCTGCTGTCTTCTTGTTGCTATAGAATCAGGTGGTCTTGATAAAATGTTTAGTAATTTACTTTTGATTAACTCTGCAAGTGTTAATACTAGTCATAAAATTGATTCATAAAAGGACTTTTGTTACCAGACATACTCTTGCTGCATATTCTTAGTGCTACTTTTTCATCACCTAGCAAAATAATTTCTCGTTTCTAGTATGTAGACAAGTACTGTTTAATTTGTGCATATCAGGAAAGATTGCTGTTTAGTGTGTGCTAGCCTAAATTTATGGTGTTGCATGTGAGAATTGATATATGACTGACCAATCCCAGCATTTTTTTCTACTGCATGAAATTGTGGGACTGTAGAAAAAAATGGAGACTAAATATCTCTGAAACAGGTTGTACTTATGTACATTCAGGTCTTTAAAACTAGTTTTCTCTAATAATGTCAGTATAAGAGGATCTGGTTTTATTCTTTTATTCCTGTTCAGTGAAAATACTCTAACTTTGTGGCCCTGTTTACGAAGTGTTTGACTGATTCGCTGGCTTATATCTACAGCACTTGGGATTCCCAGGTGGTCTCCGTGCAAATAGCATAATTGGGTCTGGGACAGCTTAGCTTGTGAGATTGAGTGCATTCAGTTTGGTGTGGCTGTAGCTACAAAAATAGCATGACTTGCAAAACAGGCCTTCTGTCTACCACCCACACCAGAACCTACACCTTGATCCTGTAGGCAGTTAATAGGTTTGTCTGGAAGGCTGATTCCCATCAGTAAACGCTTTACCTGAATTGGTGACCACCAGGCAAAAAAAGTTTATAATCACTTTATATAAAAGAAAGTGCAGCAGAACACTGTCCTAGATACATTTTTTTAAAGTACTTTTTACTTCAGACTGCAGGGCTTAACTGTTCCCTGGTAGCAGGAGGCTGGTGTGTGAGCAAATTCTGTTTAACTGATGTAGTTCAAAAGACTCTTAAATTCAGCCATGAGGCAATTCTGCTTCTCTTTCAGTACTAGATGATTAAATTAAATGGAGTGTTAGTGTGAGTAACTTTTTCTGGTGTGCTATACAAGGTAATAGATGAGTCCCTAGGTGCCCTAGTTGTAAATTAGCTGACTGGAAAGCCCTGTTTTTGTGACTAGTGGCTTTAGCAGTGTATAACTTCAAAAGATAGATTTAATTGTTTATGCTTTCAGTCAGGTGTGGCATTGGATGATTGCTGTTTCTCCTTTTTATTATAGCTGTCTTGAGGGTAACATCCTCACAGGGAAAAGGAATTATTGTCTTCTTGTGTTGGACCACAAAGGTGTTTTAGACAATAAAGGTGTTTGTTTCATCTTCTGATATACGAATCAGTTTGACCTTTCTACTGAAAAAATAAACGTCTCTAAATTCTAGTTCTGCTAGTCAGAACGGGGGGAGGGATCTATAAGTATTAATAAGACATACATTCACATTAGGGTTTTTTTTGTTGTTGCTTTTTTTTTTTTTTTAACAAAAAAAACTTTAGTATTCCTGAAAGTGAAACTTCCCAGGTAAAGTGCATTCAGCACGTAAGACAGTTTCTTTTTCGTATATATTTGCATCTTTGATGTGCTGAGACATACGGTTACTTGAAACTGTTCCTTCTTAAGGTAGAAGTGAAATACATAACCACTGGACTTCATGAGGCTTCATCTCAGGTAAAATGGTGACCTTCTGTAGCAATAAATATCACACAGACAAGGCAGAGCATTATGTGGGGGTAGTAGTTAATTGAGTTAGAGTTTAGATTTCCTGCTTGCATCTAGTCCTAGGTGGGGAAATGTGGATTTGTCAGTTGAACAGGCAATTGAATTGTAACCAGAGCAAAAAGTTTCAAAACTATCATTACATCTTGTAGAAAATTATTTGCTGCTTATTCCCATGTGCAACCGGCTAAAGTCATATTCTCCCAAACAGTAAAAAAAGTGCTTTAGATTATTTCCCTGGTTTTATTTTTTTTATCTCAGAGTTCAGAGCTGAATTAATTTCTGAGCAGTAATAACAGAGCAACATGACCTAGTTGATATCTCCTTACTTGAAGTTTGGAGGATGATCTTAAAAGACCTTTCAGTTAGCCTAACAAAACTGAATCTTTTCTTCAGCTTCCAGTTTTATCGACATTTAAATTCCTTATGGAAAAACTACCTGGTTTTCTGTAACTATGACTTCTTAAACACGGGGTAGAATCGCGTCCTAGTAGGAAACTTAGCACAGGTGAGACTGGCAATAAAGTCTGATACGTACCAGCGTAAGAGACTATTGATTAAGACCTAATACTTAGAGCAAATAATGTTGCATAATATTGATGTTAATATTGTGTCATGCTTTCAAAGGAATTTCAAACTACTTCAGTAGCTGCCAAAAGTGAGACTTGGGAACAGATGTTGTAACTGTAGTCTTAAAAATCTGACAACTCTTCAAATAGCTCTAGTATGTCTCAGCTTTATAGTGGAGTGTTTTCGCAGGGCTTATGCCTTTTGATTTGCTTCTCTCCCTGTTTATAGTCCAGAATGGACCTCAATTTGACCCCATTACAGTCCCATGAAAACTCATGCTCTAATAAACATGTATCTGGCCAGGCAGCGTGGGAGAAGAAACAGGTTTGGATAGAGATGACAGCTGAGGTGAGGAATTATGGCAATTAACTAGGAGCTTGCTTAGAGTTGAAAGCAGACAAGAATATTAGCTATAATCTGGGACTGAAATGGAGACAAGTTGTTTGAAAACTAGCAGAGGCATTTTGGGAGTTCGTTGGCTGTGTGGACAGTATTGATCAGGTAGTAAGGGAGCATGTGGGTATGATGCTGCCTCTTTCACCCAGCATCTTGAGGACATCAAGGGAAATGGATGTTTCCTGGACAAATATAGAAGAGAGCTGACAGGGACATGGATGGGCAGAAGTGAGAGACAAGCTGAGATTTTGTAAAAAAGACACATGGATCTGTTAGACAAGGTACCCAGGATGGTAAGACTAGAGTTAGAAAAGCTGTAAGAAAGGGACTACAATAAACATACTGAGTTTTGTCTATTACCTTTAGCCTTCGTGTCTTCAATACATGTACCTAAGAGGTAGACATGGGTATTGTGAGCAAATGTTTTTGATTCTAGTGGCGTGCGATGTGGTTGAGGGTGAATTTGCTAGGCTCATCTCCTAGTTAGTTGCTACTTAATCTTTTCTGTTTGATTGTGAAGCAGTGCCCAAAAGCAAAGAAACTGTGGGAGGAAAGCAACATTGAATACATAATGTATGCTATTTCTTCGGCTAGGACCCTTACTTTGTCCTCATGAAGTGGCTGGTGCTAGTTTAGTGAACGACTGCTCAGTATTTTTCTTTGTTTAATACAGTACCATACTTTTGTTAGATTGCTCCAGTGGTGCATTAATTTCCTCTTGAATAGTCTAGTGCTGCTTTTTGTGCAGTTATTTGTTATCGGGATGGTCTAGTGAAATGAGGAAGTGATCTGCTTCCTATTTTACGCACGAGGAGCAAAGCCACGAAGAAGAGAAGTTAGCTAGTTTTACATGGTTAGAAATGACTGGAACCTGTACCTTTTTAGGCTAGTTTACATACTGCAGCCACATCAGCATAAAACTCACTGCTTTTCTCATGCTGTAATTCCATTTTAATACTATAGTCTAACTGTTGTTCCGGGGGTGTTGGTGGCTGGTTTTTTGATGTTTTTTTGTGTATGTGTGTTCATCATCTCTTTGGGGATGTAGTTACCATAACCAGATTGGACAACATGGCACTCTTCAAGGTCATTCTGTCATTTTGGTGTTGATGTGGTTTTTTACTGTGCTGCATTCACAGGGGTTTAAGGCCAAACTTAAAGGGGCTGAAAGTTGTGGTGATGCAACTCTTAACAGGTTCATGGGCAATGAATTCCTTTCTCTCTTTTATGGTGAAGGAAGGAAGGAAGGATGAGCTGATATATATTTTTTATTTTGGAACTCTGTCATCCACATTGCTTAGCTGTTTAACCTGACAAATAGTTCTGTCCTAGTCTAGCCACTGTAAGGAGGAACCATGAGTTCTTTGTGTTTTGTAGAGCCTTGTGGCTTCTGAAGTTTCTCTGTAGAATAGAAACCATTTCAACCAATGTAAGAAGTACAAAGTTGCCTTTTTTCTGTCATTGGAAGACTGAAAAACCTTTACTGTTCTTTCTGGGTTTCTGTGAGGGGTTTGAATCCTCTTAGTGGCTCATGATTCAAAATTTTTTTGGGGAGCTTCATTAAGAGAAATACTATGAATGAGTCTTAAATTGGTTAGGAAACTAAAGAATAAAAGTGTTTACTCTTGGGTAAAGAAAAGAACAGCAACCTCTGCTGATGGAGCTGTGGTTTTTTGCCTTTTCTTGCCAGGCCTACTGTGTTGGCTTATGTTCAGTTAATATTTGGCCGATCAGCTTTGCAGCTAGTAGGATTGGGAACTTTTGCTGTACATAAAATTTGGTGAAAACCTGCTTTCTCTTCAAAGCTTTGCTTTGCATTCACTGGTAGCAGCTCTCTTTGTGTATTAAGGTAGAGATTTTTCTCCCCTTTTAGGGAAGGAAGTAATCACAGAACTGTTTTTGATCTGAGAAGTCAGTTGGCACTCTGTGTTTCTTAGAGGCACAGCTGGCTTCTGATGTGATACCGAGTATGTGACAAACATTAATGCTCAAACTTGAGGTACCTTCAAGTGGAAAGGGATGAAAAGTTTTTAAACAACCAGAGCCTCAGGTGCTGTTTTACAGGCCTCATGCAGGCTTTTTGTGTATTTAGTTATGTGATATGCCAGCTCTGCCCACTTTTACCTCTGGGGGTGGATTTATGAAATTTAAGTATTCAGTTAAAGTAAGAGTTGTAGTGACACTTCACAAAAGAACATAAAGTGCAACATACTGAAGCATAGCTATGTATGAGTGAGTCAGGAGAGAGCAGAGAGTAGCATCATGAAAAGGAAGTACAGTCATGATAAAACTGTTCAGAAAGGGAGGGGAAAAAAGAAAATAAAATCCAAGAAACCAATAATCATCTCTTTCCAGAGAATGGGAACGCAATAAGGTTCTGTAGTTTGTATCCTACAATTATTCTCTGTATATAGATTTTTTTGTTTATACATGTATGTATATACCTGTAAAATCACATGTACACCCACGTACTTGCCTGTGTGTCTGCTGGCTGTTCAATAGAAGCTAGCTAAAGTATATGTCAGTACTGTACTCAGTTAGGGCAATTGGTGTCTCAAGCAAACTTGAGCTGAATCCACATGTATTTTAAAGGAAGTTAATATTTTAATTGCTGGTCAAAATACTTTAGTGATTTTCAAGCTTCTACTTTAGTATACCAGGGATACAAGCTTTGCTTAAGCTATTGTTTCACCTGTTGAAGGCAGAACCGCTTTGCCAGGGGGCAAGCCTTCAAGCATGTGCTCATCAGGGCACACTGTGCTGCTGACAGTTGTCAAGAAAGAAAAATTAGCAAGTACAGTATAGTGCAGTTTTCATGATATGTTGGCTTCACTGCACTGCCAGAATGATTCAGTGCTGCTTAATGCTGTGTTGTTGATGTATGTGCAGTAGTTTCAGAAAAAGAATTAAAAAATCACTTGCTAACTTCAAGTAATTTAGTTTTTGTAATTATACAGCTTTAACTTCCTCAGAGAACATCTTGTCTGTAAATATAGCTTAGAACAGTATACAAGCATATACATGTATACACAATATACATGAATATTCACAGAAATATACAAGTTAAAGGTAATACAGAAACACAATACCCCTCTCAGAAATGAGAGTCCCCAGGAGGGGCTCCCAGCAACCCTTCCACCTTCTTCCCACCCCTCTACCTTATTCCAGGGTCTGCCTTATGTGGAAGGTGAGTTTGGAGTGATCACCAAGGGGGGTTAGAAGCAGAATGATTAGTTGGGTTACACAGCAGAAGCCCAGAAGACACACTGACTCCCAGAGACTCTCTGTGTATCTATGTTTGTGTCCTTGTTTTTATACATCACGGCAAACCCATAGTGAAGTAGACATCACCATTGTTTTCTTTTCACAGCCTATAATATTTTTTTTTTCATTAAAATATTCCAATTAGCCTCAAATTAGCACATCTTCAGCTTCAGTTTTTGCATGTTTAAAAACAAAAAGGTGAAAACCAGATTTTTTTTAAAATGAAAAACACATTTTTTTTGTGCTTCAAAGTGGTATATTTCCTGATTTTGAATTGGTGTGTTTAAAAAAAAAAAAAACAAAAAACAAAAAACCCCCAACCCTCCAAGCAAATAATGAACCAGAACCAAGTGTATTTACTTTACTCTTGGTAAAATGCTGTTTTCAGCAAACAATTGGGTGTTTCAATTTTATCACATGTTGTAAACAAACAGATTTGAATTAACAGTTCAAGATATTAAATAATAATCATAAGAAAAATAAACTGTCTTTTATTGGTACTTAATTGTTTGTTTTTTTCAAAGGCTATTCAGTCTTGATCTGAGCTCCTGTTACAACTCATCTTTTGAAATTTCAAAGAAAGAAAGTGAAGACAGTGAATAAAAACCGTGTTAGATATGTCTGAATCATAGAGTCATTCAGGTTGGAAAAGACCCTTGAGATCATCGGATCCAACCATTAACCCTGAATTTGCCAAATTCACCACTAAACTGTATCGTTAAGTGCCACATCTAAACTACCTTTAAACACATCCAGGGATGGTGACTGAAGCACCTCCATGGACAACCTGTTCCAATTCTTGACCGCTATTTCAGTGACAAATTTTTCCTAACGTCTACGCTAAGCCTACCCCAGTGCAGCCTGTGACCATTGCCTCTTGTTCTACCACTTATTACTTGTAAGATGAGACCAGTACCTAACTCTATATTGGTCTTTGAGGTGGTTGTAGAGGGTGGTAAGGTCTCCCCTCAGCCTCCTCTTCCTCTAACTAAACAGTCACAATTCCCTCAGCTGCTCTTTGTAAGACTTATTTTCTAGGCCCTTAACTAGCTTAGTTGCTCTTCTTTGCACCTGCTCCAGCACCTCAATGTCTTTCTTGTGTTGAGGTGCCCAAGTATTTTATAAATTCTGTAATTCTTTGAAGTACTTGTGCGGTTTTTTTTAAACTTGATTTAAAGCTGGTTTTGTTAAGTTACTCTTTTTTCTCTTTACATTAGGAGTTGCAAGGATATGGATTTCTGTACTTAATCTTCATCTGCTGTCCTTCACTGAAGGCTCCTTCTAGAAGTATTCTTTCTCTTATCAAGCAGTTATTGTTTGTAACATCATCTCTTCCTTACTGCTGTCAGCCGTGCTCTGCTTCAAAAATTGCTGAGACTGCTCTTACGGGATAGGCTTGTAACGGAAATGAGAGGGCTGTGTCCTGCCTGTGAATGCTGTCATAGAAGTAACTGGAGGGTAGGGTTCATGCTCTTGTCTTAGGCCTGATCAGATAGTTTTACCCTTACTGCTCTGTCCTTTCTAATCCCATTTTATTTGGCATTTATATAGAAAGCTCTTCTTGCTTGTAGCACAGGAAATATCTGACACAGGTAAACATTCTTTGTGCCTTCTGTAGCTCTGACCAACCACACTTTCCCCTGCTTTGTTCTCCACTAAATACTCATTTAAAAAAATACTAACTAAAACATTTAGGGTAACTGCTACTGATAACGTTTAATTCAGTAGTACAATAGCTCTTGTTGTTATCCTAGTGTTTCACTAGTGCAACTACATAGTTGAAGGCTAGAACTGCATGAAAAGGAAATGGTTTGAATTTTGTCTTTGAAGGTTCCTTTTTTTGTGTCGGTGTTTTTTTGGTGGGTTTTTTTTTTTGAGCAGGTTCAGGGATCCTGGAAACATGCTCATTAGGATGGTTTTCAGTTCTGAACCTGAGGCCAGTTGGGCCAAAAGTCCAGACAGGTTTTGTTTTTACTGTGCTTTGGAATGGGAGATGGCTTGTTAAACAGGACATGGCTGTCTTTTTTTTTTTTTTTTCTTTCTTTTTTTTTTCTTTCCTTTTTCTTTTGTGCTGTGGTTCTCAGGGTTTCTCAGTGCTTGTTATTGGGGCAGACTGTGTGCCAGTAGTAATATGGTTTTCTGACGGGTAGTCCTTTTGGGTCTGACTGAAGTCTGTGTTGCAGAAGCAAACCTTTATTCCTTGTCAAGAGCTATAAGCACTGCTCCTATGCTTTCAAAACTTCTTTTAGAGAAAAATAATGAAATTCTCCTTTTTGCAGTGAAGTGATCTTCAAGCAGAAGTAAATTCAGCATCTTATTTTTTTTTATTTTTAATTAACTAATAAGGGTAGTGTTTGTTAGTTGCTGCAGAAAATACCCGTTGAAAGATACAATTCTGATTTGTCAGTGTCTGCTACTGCTGGAGACTTTACGATGACATAACCTTTCTTAGTTAAATAGGAGTAATTCTGAAAGTTTGGCTGGGCTTTTGTAGGTTCTCCTGAACAAACTTGAAAAAGGTGATCATCTGTTCTTGCACAGCTTTCCCCTCCCCAACCACCCTCCCAATTTAGTAGATTAATTATGAAAGAAAGCCTTTTGGGGAAGTTTGTCTCTGCATGCTTGAGGACATGGCTACTGTGGCAAACTTAGCAATTAGTTCCTCCTTTGCTGTAGCACCTGCACTAAATCATTGACTATGTGTACCTTGCAAAATGCTACCAATTTAATGCTTAAACAGAAATAGTGTGGTCATCTTTTTAAAAGGTGTTGCACGGTTATTTTAATAGCTACCTGGGCTTCAAATAAATTATTTTAGAAAACATTTTCAAAAGCTACATTCCCAGAACGGTCCCATGCTTTATGAGACTTCTGTCTTTTACTGTAGACTTAGATGTACTAGTTTTATCTCAACCTGTGTTTATGCAAAACTATAGTACATGTTGAGATTCAAAGAGTATGTCAGGGCCTTTTGCCTATCCAGAGGAGTGAGGATGTAAATGAGTTGCTTAATCTCTTCACCTGATAACAAAGAATCAGTTCTGTCTGCTTACGATGTCGATGAGGTGATTACTACATTTGCATTTGTCTCATTGCCCAGCTCCTGGCTCAGTGCAAGGGTTGGACAGTAGTGTGCAATCTAATCTAATGTGTAACATGTATATACATACTGTTTAGAATATATCAGTGTGAAATACATATTTAAACACAACATTAAATACTCTGTGATACATGAGCAGTTGTTTGTTTCAGAATCTGATAGAATCTGATAGAAAGTTGCACTGACAAAACAAACTATACCAGATGATCCGGGATGTTATCTTGTCTTTGTTGATTAAGGTGCTCTGATCCCAATTTCTTAATTGTTCTGATCATCCAAGTGTGCAACATAGATGGCAAGTAATGAGCTATAGCAGTACATTGCATAAATAGACCTAGCAATCTAAAGTTTGAACTTGTGTGAAGTTAAAAGTTTTGGTTGCCCTGGCCTGTGTACTGTTTGGATATGCAAAACCAGACTTGAGAAATTGATCCAGACTTCAAAGAAACATTTTTTTGGGGGTTGTAGTAGTTTTACAAGGGAACTTACCCATGTGTAACTCAGCAGTGTTCATTTTGGTAGTACAGAGGAAGTAAAGCAAGAACTAATTGTTCTGCTACAGTCACGGTTTTAAATGTAGTAGGATAAAAGCTTCATTTTATTTGAAGTGCTAAAGAGGCTGAAGAAAACAAATACGGATCTTGACTCTATACTAAACTTACTCTTTAGAAAGGCAGTGTCTTCAAAGGTATTTGAACTTCCTGTTTTTTTTAATATAGTAATTTAAATGAATTTGTTAGCACCAATTCACTCATAAATGTTAAAGTTTTTCATTTATCTCTAAAATCCATTGACAAAGTTGTCTGGCTGTGAAGAGGACCAGATTTTGATTCTAACAGGAATAGAGGTGTGCAGTGATCTTGTCTGTGTCACTGCAGAAAATGAGCCAAAGAATTAACTGTGGCCTGTGTTAGTGCTGTATGTTCTCAAGTGTGAGACTTCTCCATTAAACTTTTTCTCTCTTTTTTTTCTCTTCTGACATGGTTTGGTTCTTTTCTAAAAGGAGACCTAAGGATGTGACTCAACCTTGCAAAAGGAAGGAAACATGAAGTATAGGCTGTTCTGTTCTGAACCTTTGCAGAGGGCTTGGTATTGTTACTAAATAAATGTAGAACCAGTGTATATGGAAATAAGAAAAGCATAGCATGTGCAAGTGTTCTTGGCCTTGTGAAAAAGACTTTGTGGTTAATGGCATCTTGCATGAAAGTAAAATAAAGAAAACTCTGTCATTTAAATGATTTGAAGAAGGGTCCAGTCTCATTCATCCCCTCTTTCCTTTCCTTTGTTAGGATGTGGCAACAGCATATATATCCTGATTGGTATGAGATGAGAAACCTGAGGTGGTGGATTCAGGTTTGCTAGAACTGGTGTGCAGACAAGTGTAGACAGGAAGACAGTATTTTTGCTAGCTGTCTATTTTTGGAGATACTTGCTGTTTTGTCACTTACAGGTCTGAGTATGATGATTCCTGGTGTGTGTTGATCTCAAATGAATATGTGCTCAGTACAAATAGAGAAGCCAAAGTGGCAAGCATCAATAATAAGCTTGCTTTAGGGCAACATTTTGTCTAAAAATAATGTGCTACCTAAGGAAAAGGAGATACAGCAGGCAAAGTTTTGAGTTTGATTCCATTTATTATACGGTTAGTGCCAAATGGGCTTTCCATAGTCATAAGAATAATACCTATTTTTATTTTTCCCCAGACTGGGTATATGGACAGTGTACTGAAAGACAGTTTTACAAGTAAAAGAAAACGAACAGCAAACCAAAACAAACCTCTTAAAACCAGTGCTTATCACACAAATCATAAGTGGTGGTCCCTCAGAGCCAGGGAAGAAACTTGTACAACCATAAAAACAGGTCTCCTGACATCTATTGCCACAGAGCACAGTGGAAATTCCCAGTATTCTGAGAGTAGGAACAAAAAGGTGCTGATGTGTTTGATGGCTCATCCAGGACTTCTGTACTGTGTTTACACTTACTCTGTTGTGCTGATTGAGAAATCTACAACTCCAGTCATAGGGTGACTAAGGGGAGACGTTCAGGAAAGCAGATAGGAGAGGAGACCAGGTGGCAGGAGATAGGCTTTATTAAAGATGCTTAATACAGGATTAATGATCTGTTCAGATGCCACTCTCAAAGAGTGTGGTCATTCAGGGCCCTAAACTTTAGCAAAAGATTACAGAAAACCCATGAAGCTTCTGAACAACCTTTGCGCTCAAAAGGCTGAAGAGATAAAATCAGTGAAAGGAAATCTCCCTTATGCTGTCATCATCTTTTCCTCATTTGTGAGGATTGTATCTGTATGGATTTTAGAAAATGGTGCACCTTATTTCTTGTATAGTGAATTATTACACAGGCTTGCTTTCTGGTCATAAACCAAACTAGTGTTTGAAGGGATCAAGCATTTGAGAGTCTAAAGGTAGGATACTAACCTAAAATTGAGAGGTTTTAAGGAAATCAAGACACAGTGTGATAAAGATACATGAAATGATATAACACAACCTGAGAGGTAATGATTGTCTTTTCTTCATGGTAATTGAAGTTGGCACCCAGGTACTGGAAAATAAGTGTCAAATCAGGGTGTTTTCTCTGCTCCTGTGGCACTAAAAGAGGCTGAAGTTGTGTATAGCTATCAAACATACAGATACAGCTTCTAGTTCAGGCCCCATCTGCACTCTACCTTTGAAGCGGTCCTGAGGAGATTTTCCTAATTGTCTCCTCTTGGACTAGGTGAGCATTTGGTGTGAATCATTTCGGCTCTTTGTTCCTTGCCAGAAAACACTGACCTGCATTCAGTAAATCTGAGTGTATTGGGTAGCAGTCTGGGTTCAGTGTCAAGGTCCTTTAACTTCTAAAGAGAAAGTTTAGGGGGTTGGTTTGCCCTCAGAATTTAGCAAGTATAAAGGCGAAAGAAAGGTGTCCCAGGGGGAAAAAAACCAAACAACAATAATAAAAATCCGCAACCCAACAAAAAACCCAAAATAAATCAAAACCCCAAACACTTATGTTACAAAGAGAATATTCAGTTTTAAGGAACACTTGAGTTTATCAACTTCTGTGAAAATAAGAACATGTGCTGCTTCTTGTATCTGCTGAAAATTGATGTATTTCACGTGAGTAGGATGCTAGTTGTGACATTGTGAGTTTTTTGACACCAAAAAACAGAGGATGAGGGAAGCTAGTTTCCCAGTCTTGTTATAGGCCACTGTAGATGAAATCCTGTACCTTGAGAGCTGCTTCTGAAGTAGTCCTTTCTACAGTAGACTCTATTATTAAAGGTGCTGAATGGGTTATTAATCTATCACTGTTGTGTGGAAGGTGACTTTGTGAAGCTGCTGATTTGGGGCTCTTAATCACACACCCATGGCTTCCATCAGTCTACTACTTAACACCTCTTGCTGTGATACTCTCTTTGCTACTGTGTACATCAGGAGAAACAGGTTAACCTGCTGGATGGAAAATAAACAAGTCCTCCCTCCTTTTGTTTGTATGAAGCTTGTCCTGATAGAAGGTGGGAAGACAAGAGCAGGAAGCATGTACTTCCTGATTAACAACTACTGTATTTTTCAGAGAGCTGCACTTAACGTTATTCAGTGTTAGACAGTTGTTTAGTGTGGAACTATAAAATTGGATGTAAAGACAATGCAGTACTCGCTGTGTGGTTACTTTTCTGTGCCAGTATTGCTTTTCTTTCCTTTATGAAAACAGTATAAAAAACTTGGGCTGTTGATACTGGTGTGCATGAAACTGAACTTAATGTGTTTTTGTTGTGTGAAAGTGGGATTTTCCTTCTAGTAGGTGTAGTTCAGATTGTATTTTACTTACAGGAATTGCTGTATTAATTGTGTAGAATTACATTTGTAGCTATTTTTTTTGGCATCGCTTTTTCCTGAAGTTCTTTTTTTAAGCATGTTGTTTTTAGTGTGTGCCTGTGTGTGGTTTAGCGTCCCACATGAAAATGACAAGACCAAAAGTATCATTAATATGCTATTTAATAAACAATATATTTTGGAACACCTCCCTCCTCCAACTACACCACTACCTCCTCCTCTGCCACCTCACTACCTCTGTGTCTCAACCCCGACCCCTTCCACTACCACCTCCCAAGTCCTTTTGTGTTTCCACCCGTGCCCTGATTGCTCAACCATTTCCGTTTCCATGAGACAGGGCTATGAGATGCTATGGTTACAAAATGCCTTTGACAAGAAGCCTTGGTCGGTTCCCAGAGCCGAGTTGTTGGTCTTAGTGAGACTTGGTGCGGCGAGTGTGCCTACCAGAGGGCTGGATTGGAGGGTTATAGGCTCTTCAGAAGGGACAGGCAGGGCAGGTGGGGTGGAGGTGTCACACTATATGTAAGGGAGAGGTTTGGTTGCACAACCCTTAAAATTAATGACTGTTTTAGAGCCTCTGGATGAGATGGATGAGAATTAGGGGCATGGAAAACGAAAGAGACGTGGGCGTCTGCTACCAGTGGCCCAACCAGGATGCTGGCAGAGAGGAGTAGCTTCCTTTAAAGAAGCAGCAGTTTCATGAGTACAAGCAGAAAAAAATGTAAATTAATGTAACTTTTTACTTAGTCAAAACGATGAACAATTTGTCCTAATCTGAAGGTCATCAGAAGACAGTCACTAACGTACTGTTGAGGAAAGCTGGAATTTGACTCTCCCTTAGGTACTGACTATGCTTGTTATTTTCTTTTGACACACTGCTGCTAGTGAAAGTAGCCTGAGTATCTGTAGTATACACAGTGCTGGCAGTCAGTGGAATATTTTAAGATTTTGCTGATTTACATTTCATGTTAGACATAAGCTCTACCAAGGAGTTAAAACAGCGCTTTCTTTCAGGTTCAGTTTTGTTTTAAGCTGATGTTGCACTTATTTCAGATTTCAGAAATCTCTTCCAGATGTGACTTGTCTCTGCACTGTGGCCATCTTTAAAGACCTTGTTTTACTAACCTGTTCTCTCAAAGCAAACTCAGAAGAAGCACTAGCCTCCACAGATAGTTCTGACAAACTGTTTTATTTAAAGAAAATCGGAAGGCTTATCTTCATAGTGACTCCACAGAGAAACTCCTTTGAAAGGACCCGTGGTGGAGCAGTTCTTAAAGAATTGCGGTCACTGGGAGAGACCCACATTGGAGAAGTTTGTGAAGGGCTGTCCTGTGTGGGAGGGACTCCCGCTCTGTAGTAGGCAAAGAGTATGAGGATGAAGTAGCAGTGACAATGGGTGTTGAACTGACAGCAACTCACAAACTCCATCCACCTCTGCTGCTGGGGTATGACAGAACTCAGGAGCTCTTGAAGGAGGGAACCACGGGTGGAAGGTATCATAACATTTGGGTTTATTTTGCATTATCCTACTCTGATGTGATTGGTAATAGAATAAACCAGTTGCACCAAATCAGTTCTGGTTTACCTGTGACAGTAATTGATAAGTGATGCCTCTCTGCCCTTATCTTGACCCTTGAACCTTTCATTGCATTTTCTCTCCCCTGGTCCAGCTGAGGAATAAGAGTGATAGTGTGGATTTGGTGGACACTTGGCATCCAGCCATGGTTAGCCCACCACATTTCCCTACCTAGTTTCTTGAGAAAACTCTTTTTCCACTATCACATGGTCTACTCAATAACTTCTCTCTTATTGTATGCTCTCTCTGTTTCATAGCCAAGTGTTGATAATTGTGGAGAGCACTCTGGCTGACCAACAAACCAAGAAACTGATTGTACTTTTCTAGGGCTTGTTTATTCTTCAGACTCTTGGTATATGAGATAAAAAAAGAATTTATTGGTTTTATCAATGGTTTGAGTAACTGCATCATCAAGACTATGAATTTATCTTTGGATCTAAGGTTTTCCCATGGGAGCGTTTTTTCTATGCATTTTATTTAAGTACATCTAGTAGAATGCAAATTGCACACTTACACTAGGATGACCTTCTAAGACAAAAAATGAGTGTAAGTTCAATGTTGGTTGTTGTTTTTCAGTTATAATCCACCCAGAGGGTGTCTTTTGACACTCCTCTGTGATAATGCAGCTATAATCAATGTTGCAGTTGGTTGCTCTGGATGAAATTTGGTTTTTTCGTTGAATTCTGTTTTGTTGGTAGTTTTTGTTGCTGTTGTCATTGTTTTGTTGTTGCTGTGGTGGTTTGTTTCTTTTCTTAAGCATGTTGTTTTTAGTGTATGCATCTTTTAAATTTAGATTTATTTGTAATCTCTGTGAAAGACTGACTAGCAGAAATTTGTAACACCTTTGTGGGTTTTGGTGGGGTTTTCTTATAAGATCCAAAATAGTTTTAATAGAAGATTTTATTGGCAGAGCTGTAATCTACATATTGAAGTTACTGCTTGTTACGTCCAGACTTAGACTGGACTGTCTCAAGTGATTAGTTAACTTCTAACTATCTACAAGGCTTAAGAAGCTTAAGTTTTCAGCAGTAAGCCAGTAATTTCCTTATTTTTCAGATTGACACGTGAAAGTTTAATAGCTTTACCAGACGGGAACAGTGTGTCTGATGTTTTGTTTTGTTGGGTTGTTTTTTGTTTTCTTTTTTTTCTGTCTGCATTGCTTCGGCTACCTCTGTTTGTTATGTGAAGTAGTGCAGAGATTTCAAAAGTATTTCTCACGTGTACTTCTGGTGTATTCTCACTGACTGCCTTAAGGGTCACTAAACAGCCTCCTCTATATTTAGAATAACCTTTTAAGATGAAAAATAACCGTAAGTTCAATGTTACTTTTCATTCCTAAATGATTCATCCAATGCTGTTCTTACCAACACATTCTGTAGCAGAAATCAAAGATTTTAGACCATGCTTAAGTTCTGCTATGCTTAGTGTTGTATGTTTTGCCTCATTACAGATAAACTGGGGTACAACAGTGTTAAGTACTTGAAAGCAAAATGAGGATTAAATGCTTAATTTCTCTAGGTGCTACAAGGCTAGACTGAGATTCTATAGTTGAGTAACTGCTAATAATAGATGTTTATAAGACTGAAGCAAGGTTAGTAATTCCCCATGGACTCCTTTAGTTTCTCTGCAATGATGTGTTCAATGAAAGCATATCCAAGTGAAAACAGTTATTTTGGCTTTTTTAAATGCTGTTTTTCCTGATAGTTGTATCTTTAACAAAATAACTGAATTTCCACAAAAGTGGAGGACCAGAATGCCAACATCCCGTTTTAGGTTTTGGTATAAAGACATTTGGTAAGTTAATATTTGTCCTATTATTAAATCTTTGAAAGCCAGGTTAATTTTTATTAAAAGACAAAAAAGCTACTGAAAGCCTTTTGATCAGCCAAAGGGGCTTTGCATTGCTTATGAGGTCAGCTTGGCTGCTGTAGTATGTTTTCTGTGATGTTCATGACAGTGCCATAAGGCAAAAGTAATTTTCTAGTTTAACCACAGTGATAAGCATATCTTTATTAATGAGATTTATCGTTATGTAAGTCTGACTTCCCCTGTCTTGTTTTTTGTTGTATTTCAGTATTCAGAGACTGCTGGCAAATGTCTGCTGTCTTGAAAGTTCTTGCTATAGGAGGTTGTGCTTTAAGAACACCTATAAATCATCCCATTCTTTGGCAGTGTCTTTGCCACACAAGGATGGCCCTGATAAATTGCCTAAGTTTATGAATGTCAATGCACGTAGTTCCATAGTAGGCAATGTTTGTTCTAGCCCATGCTAGGCACGGTGAGTGTTTAACTAACCCCTTGCTATTGTGAAAGTTAACTAGCTTCACTTATTCTGAGACTACTTAGAACAGAAGTGATACAGATTTCTATAACTTCATGGAGTGAATGTGAGACCAAGAAGACTTGAATCAGTTTTTTTTAGAGTAAATAATCTATTTTCTCTGAGTACTCTTAGTTGTGTATGTTTGTAGCCTTTTCCCGTCATTAGCTGGACATGTATGTGGTGTACAGTTCAGTTATCTCTGCATCTGTACTAAATCCAACACACCCTTTAGGCACTGAATTGTAATCCTACAGCTCTGTAGGCACTGAATCATCATCTTCAACAGATGAGTACTACACTACCACGTGATAGACAGTTTCTTCCTAGAAGGCGTGCATCTATGGTGCATGTGTGCAGATGTTATACCTCTTGTCAAGCTGGAGCTTGCTTCTGGGCTTTTAATATACAATACAATGTAGCTTTTCAAGATACCATGCTTCTGAAGACCTCAGGAGTCTCTGCCTCTCATTTTGTTGAAGATAAACCTTGTATGTGGCACTGCTTATGTATACTTTGGTTGCACGATGTTTTAAGGGCCTTGTGGACTTCTCATGAAGGAGCAGCCTGAAGCATGCTCCACCGGTAGAGCAACTTCAGGTTTGAAAGCACTTCACAGATGGAGTTTCTGATGTAAGCTTGGAGATCACAGAAACCAGGCACATTGATTTCAAGTGTAGTTACACTTATTAGTACCATTTATCTCTGTAATTCTATTACCCTTGAAATTCCTGGTTCTAGGACTTTGTCTCAGTGTCTGCAGGAACGTGCAGCACTTGTACTGAATGATGTTTCTGTTGCATGTGCTTTTATCCTTGTAGTCTTAACACTGAGTGGATGAAGGAAAGCTACTATATATGTATGTCTGTTGGTAGAATTTTACTTATGTACAGCAAATTCATGTCTACCAGAATTACACTGGGCGTGACTCTATGTCAATTTTATGTTGTTAGGAGAATTTTATGTAATGCAATGCCTATGCTTGATGTCTTCATCTGGTTTTGTGGCTGCATTTCTTAATGAAAAATGGTACTTCAGAATCTGTTAGTCTTTCTAGCATTATAGTAGTAAAAAAACTTTGCAATATGACAAGTCTCTAAATAGAAGTAGGGTGTTGTGGTTTTGTGCTTGTTTTTGGTTTTTTGGGTTTTTTTTTTTTTTTCCTACTTAACTACTGTTCCACAGAAAGTTTGGTTCAAAAACCATGAACTGAATCCCTTGTTGCAGTCTCTAGAACTGTTCGGACATTGGTGTTTATTTCACTTCTGGAGAAAAATGTAAGAGTTCTTCATAAATGCATTCTTTGTTACTCCAAACACAGGATAATATAGAAAAAATGTTGCACTCCCGTTTTGGCTGAGATTGTAACATACACATTAAATGTAGGAAAAATGTCTCTGGAGGTGATGGTGTCTGGTAGTACACTTTGAACAAAGATCTTGTGCTCAGTTTCAGACCTAAATGGGAGGATATGGGAGTGTAGGAACAGCTTAATGTATCATATTTGCTGGACTGAAGAAGGAGTCTAGTTTACAATCATGTCTCTAGTGTTAAGCAGATGTAACAACTGACTGTATTCTGTAGTCTGCAGACAACCTTCTGAGTGCTACTTAAGGTCTCAAACATAAGCTCTGCAGTATTTTGGTGGTTTTTTTCTTCTTCTTTAAGTAAATATTGAGTCCTATAAAGATCATTCAGACTGTTTAAGCTAAGAGCTTAAACTATTTGCACATCAGATAGCCATGTTTACAGTACCTAACTTTTCCCTGAGAGCTGTAATGCCTGCTTCTCTGTGGACTAAATAACAAGTTTGTCTAAATACAACTGATTAGGAAATGGGGGGAAAAAAGAATATATTGACCCACTGTTCAGATCTAGGGCTTCACATCATTTCTCCTTCACCCACACCTTCTTCAGGGGTTTTAAATGGTAGACTCCTTGGCATAATAACCTGCTGATGGTAGCATAAGGGGAACCTAACTGACCTCTGAGGAGTTTTGAATTCAGGATCTACTTGTGAGCCACACGGGTGCCTCGCTTAGCTGAAGCTGGCATACTTTATGAATAGGGATTTAAGGGATGGTTCCAGGAAAGACTAAGCAGGACAAGACCTGGTGAGAGGGAATTTTTATGAAGTGGTAAAGTCTTTGGCTTTAGTCTTTGCTTCCAATAGGTCTTTGTCTGATGGAAATCTGAAACTGTCCTTGGAGGTGTTCAATGTGAGTTTGGATGTGGCACTTGGTGCCATGTCTAGTCTTGAGGTCTGTGATGATGGGTTGGACTTGATGATCTTTGAGGTCTCTTCAAACCTTGGGGATACTGTGAATATATAACTTCTATCCTCTTACTACAACCCTTAATCTGCTGAGGGAGTCCACACAGGTTGCTCTTAACTTTAACTGTTAAAGTAGCTTCTTCAAAAACACTCTTACTGGTCTGCTGATTCTGGTCACACAGAGACCTCCTTTTATTGTGGCTCTGTAGAGAGTAGAAAAATTAGGACTGCAATATTTATTCCATGAATTAATTCCCAGTTTCTGCAACATAATTACTCGGTGAAGTGGTGTGTGCTCAAGGTTCAGACATACTAACTGAGATCTAGGGTCAAAAGACATGTGATATCTATACTTCAGAATGAAGAAATCTTCCAAGTTGTTTCTCTTCCTCTCTGTGGCTGAAAGTTTGCAAGTGAAAGTACACGTATCAGTAACATATTCCGGACATCTGGCTGCCACACTTGTCAGAACTTCTGCAAGAATGACAAATTTTTGAACAACTTTTTAGTAAGGTACATGATATAAACTTATTTGTCACCTGTACTGTACTGTATTGAGAACATCATTGCAGCAGTAGTAGGTAAAGTTTATTCCTATTTCTATCTGCATGTAACTGTGTGTGCCTGCCCTTTTCACCCTGCTTTGAAAACCTGTTCTGGAACTAATCTGGAGATCACATCATCATTTCTTCCTTTTGTGAGTCACTCTGAGAACCTGAGTTGCTCTCAAGAGTAGTTCTATTTTAAAGGGAATCTGAAGAAAATACTGGTTGTGTTTTTTAAAGTCCTACCTCAAATATACTCTGCCTGTAGTTAAACAACCTGTTTTATGGTAGAGTATGTATATGACTGCTGTCATTACAATTATGCTTCCACCTTTGTCTTTGAAATGGAGGAAGATGGTGGTTGTGTGGTTAAGTGGAATAGATACTTAACAGTTTCATTTTTTTTGTTGACACAAGAGCTGCATTCTTCTGCTGTGTTTATGGTAAATACAGGCAGATTCTGGAGCTCTGAGAAGGTGGGTGAGTGAGGACTTGGAGATAAGAAATAATTTGATGTTAGTCAAAACTTCTGAAGTGTGATTGAAGTCTCCTGAATCTGGAGCACACAGTATTCCTAATTGTAATTAATAAACAATCAAAAACCAGCTGATACAGATAATAATCCTCTAAGATTCAGACCTTCTGTAAAACTTACTGTTTTGTAAATGTGTGTTTTTCACAAAGTTGTTAAACCGTGCAACACTGCTGAGCTTATAATGTAAAATCCAGTGTTTGAAAGCTGATTTATGGGACACACAGGAGAGAAAGGCATTCATGGTTAAAACTTCTTTCTGACTTCAGAGTAATCGACAAGAGAAAACCTGGTCACTTCTCTTTGGTAAATTACACTTCATTTAATGCAATGTTTTGGACTGATAATACTTCAATCCTGTTAAGATGTGAGGACAATGGAAAGTTATGTGTGAGTCTCTCCCACCTTTGTCTTTGCAGCTGTTAATTGGATAGTCTTCATTTAAACACAAACTTTTAGTACATGAATAGGTTTCTGTGTTTTCCATTTCAAACCTGTAAGGAATATCATGTTTAAGTCCTGTAATGTTCTAACAAATGGAGTAAATTGATAATTTCTTGTTGAAAATGGTCAGGGTATCTCGAGTGCTGTGGTATTACATTGAAACAGGGCTGATCAGTCTTCTGGAAGCAAGTAGTTTTAACTTTACAGCGTGTCATAGCATTGTTGTTAACTCTAAGTTATCCACTTGGTTTTGTTGCTGTCCTGAAAATAAGAAAATGAGAACTTTTTCATCTGTGTGGAAGTAGACTACTGGTGATTCTTTAATCAAATCAGAGAATTTATTCTCTCGACTGAAATTCAGAGTTTTGGCAATATATTTTGGTAAAGGAAACAAAGTTTTAGGAAAGTAGAAAACCCTTGAACAAGTTTTGTTTGCCTTGGAACAAACTTTATGAATTCCAGTGTTTTTAAGTTTTCCGATGTTTGTAGGTTGCCGCAAATGTTGCACTCTGCCTCATTTTTTTCATGGCTACCTTACTAGGCAGAAGTCAGTATCTGTCAGAAAGTTTGCAGGGATTGAGTGTTTGATTTGTGTTCTGTGGTATGTCTGGCAAAAGAATTATTTATAAACTATCATGAACCTTCTGACAGTTATTTTTGTGGCTCTTTAATATGATTTGTACTCTGTTTGTATACTCTCTTTTCATATATATCTTGGTGTGTTGATGAGGTGTTGTCACTAGTAGTCTGTTGTGGTCACCTTAAATCCCCATTGTTGGCTCCTGCTTTCTATGTTTTAGGTTAAGCAAAGTGTAATATAGTTTTGAATGTGGTGCTTATCTGTACATCGTTGTTGGGTATACAGGCTAGGCGGAGGTTTTACTAAACATACTTTACAAAGCTTTCGAGTTGTAGTAATCTCTATATTAACCTGTGGAACCTGCATTTCTCTGGGCTTTCAAAAATGCTGTGTAGGTTATGAAATGGCATCTCAGGGCACCTGAGGTTTTACTAACCTCAGTAATGTTCTTGGAGGTGAGTAGCTCACTGGAGCAAGAGAGGACTGGAGTGTAGGTTATTGGGTCAGCAGTTCAGGATTTGTGCAGAGTTCCAGGAAATGCTTTGACCTCCATTTCCCTCTGCATGTCATCCCTGAATCATCCCTTTACCTGCTAGCTGGCTTCAAGAAGGGTTTACTGGACTGTGAGTGGCAGAGGCTGAAACCTTACTTACTATAAGTCCCTACCTAAAAATTGCTGTATCTGGCAAAAAGTAGCTGATTTGCCACAGTGTTTCAGGAAACTAAGGTGCATGGTGTGAGCTGAATCTTTCAATAAAACCTGTTACATCATTGAGACATTGGAACAGATTGTCCAGACAAACTATGGAGGCCCCTTCCCTGGAAGTGTTTATATTCATGTTGGACAGGGCTTTGAGCAACCTGGTGTAGCGGAAGGTGCCCGTGGTAGGAAGGTTGAAACTGGATGATCTTTAAGGTCTCTTCCAACTCAAAACATTCTGTAATTCTCTAAGTTAAAAATTTCTGAAATATTCTTCCTTGTAGCCCAAATGAGTACAGAACTTGCAGACTTGGGAAGCAGTAGCTGAGATTATGCCTACTGGAACATGTATGCAAGAGGAAAAACAATCCTCTGATTCACAGAAGGCTCTTTGCATCTTTATGGTTAATAGTTTCCTTGAGCATGAATTTTGTATGTGGAACAAAATTTAATTAGGTGCTGTGCTTTAGAGTTTAATTCCACCTTCATTAATTTTGTCACTTAAGGGGAAGTATGGCATGATTGCTTACATGAATGTGAAGTGTCCCTAAATAACCAGGAACAAGTAAGTTTGTCTGCTTCCTTCTTTTGAACTCCTCCTACAAAGCTGCACCAAGTGTGTGGAGGGCGAGCAAGGATATCTTCTCAGAATGAGCTTTACTCTTGTACACTTGCTATTCTCATTAGCCTTTCAAAGAGTGTAGATTTACTTGACAAAGATTTATTAACTAAAGAAAATTAATTTTTTTAAAAATACTGAACTGAAAACTAAGATGGTAGTTTTCCTGCCTTTTTGAGGTACAGTGCTGCCCAGCTGTTCCTGGCTAACACGCCTCTCCTGTTCCTCCTGTCTCACCAGAATTTATTCTTTGCCCAGCACTTGCAGATGACATAGTTCCTCTGCATGTGGATGTTTCCGTGATTTCTCCAATCCTTCCAGATTAACTTTTCATACCCAGAATTGCTACACAGCTGTAGCTGCTGGCACTTGTCCCCATTTTTCACCCCAAGGCCAGTCTGCAGGATATGAGTTTTCAGTAGAAACTACAGAATGGGAGATGGTGAGCAGCTGGGAGAGAGGGCAGTGCACAGCAGCATGGGACTGAGTGGACAGAAAGTCTACAGCAGATTTAGATCTTGCTTTCAGTAAAAGAGTCTTGTACACAACTTCAGCTACATTTGAATTTGGCAATATAATGATAGTGCAATGGAAGTGTTAGATAACTTTTCTATTTAATGAAATGATTGATCATGCTTGAAAAAGAAAAATCTGTTCTCTAGTACTGAATAGGAAGCTTTTCGTATGGTAGCATAGCAGGGTAGATGGAAGTATTTTTGTTGAGCATGTCAAAGGAAATGGCACATGCTGCAACTGCATAAATGGTCACTCAGCCAGAAAGACTTTCAGCTCCTGTCACCAGTCTGTAGACAGTGACTGTGTCTCTGTGCAGTATAACTCAGAGTCCTTACCTTTTCCACCGCTAGCTGTGCTGTTCAAGGTTGAATGTTTTTTTCTTTTGTGGAGAGGGGAGGAGGGAATAGGCTGTATCACTTGAAGACAATTTTCACTGTGACTAAAATAATTTCCCAGCATTTCCCTTCCCTCCATCCTCCTGACCTGAGACAAATCAGTAATACTGTGACCTTTGTGATCAGAAATTTCACTGCAAAGCAGCATAATCTTTTGTTAAATGCTTGTTAATTTGGATTATCTAATGTAAGAGGGGCTGGTGATAACTGATTAAATACAAATTAACACTGAATATTTCATGCCTCCTCAGCCAGATCTGCAATGACATGACAGGGATTTTATATTTCTAAAAGAAGTTTGTGTTACAATCAGATGCATTGTAGAATGGGCTTGATTTTTACTGCACAAGCAGAGTGAGAATTATAGTACAAAATGTGAAGATCATTCTATAAAAGAAAAGTTAAGATGTGACACATTGACAGGGTGGATTATGGTACCTGGAACAATACCTCAAGTAGAAGCAGCTGTTATTTTACTGGAGAGTGGTTAAGTGATGGTTCTCCAGTGTTTGAGTGAGCCAAAATCCCTAAAACAGAAACAGCCTACAAAACCCAAAATGGAAGAGTCTTATGAACCTTCATCACAACAGAAAGGTACCAGTTTTGGCCAGTTCATCACCAGTTACTGTGCTGAAAGGTAGACTGTGTGCTATATAAACTTAGTCCAAATGAACTTATACACTCTTTGAAAGCCTGCAATAGACCTCAGTGCCACATTTCTGTGGAAAATGCTATATTGTCTGACCATATAAATATTTATTTTCTATACCAGAAACTTCATTTTGAAGCAGGAAATCTTAAGTAATCTTAGAGTAAGCGCACAAGAGTAAAAACTACCATTGGCCAAATTTCTGTAACTAATGAAAATGGTAGCAATAAAACATTTTTCCTTGTGCACAATATATATGAGACTAAAACTTGAACTGAGACCTACTTTTTTTCTGCTGCAAGTACGTGTAACTTGGCTCCATAATGCAGAGATGTAATACTCTATTTTTTTTTTTGTATGTGCACTGTAGCAATGCGTAACTCAGTAATGCTGAGATGCAGCACTCTATTTCTGGTGCTTGTGATCATGGACAGCTAATTGCTTTACTGACTCACAGGAGAGTTTGTAAGGATGCCTCTCCATTTCCATAAAATCACAAGTGTTTTTGAAAGTAGCATGGCTTATTTGCATTCTTAAAGAATTATGTAGGCTTCTTGGCACTGCAGGATTAAATTTGATTTACCTCTGTCATTGGCTTATGTAATTGAAATACTGTGTGTTGTTTATGTTTAATGGGATTCTTCTGTTTGTTCAGGTTTTGAAGACAAGCTACTGCATCAGTAATCTGAGGAAGGGACTTCTCCATTAAGACCACAAGAAAATACTACCACCTGGTAAATGTTTCCTTGGGTTGTTTTTTTTTAGCTTGTAGGATATTTGTTTGTTTGCCATAATGCTTTAGGCCAAGGAATACCAAGTATTTGGATCTATTTGAAGCAAGAAGTAGTTAATGGAATTTTTTTTTTTTAAATTCACTTTGTCTTACCAGATGAGAGCTTCAGTAGTGATGAACAACATGTGGGTATTTAAATTGGAATACAAAGAAAATTAGTTCCTAATCTCACAGCAGGACACAAAAGGCTATAGTCCCTCTTTCTGTAGTAGTATGTTACACATTGTCTATTTGCCTTTTCCATTGAGGCTAATACAATGTGTCTGTATCTCTTACTATATAGAGAGTGTTTGAACTGTGATCGTGCAAACACTGAAACTTTACATCTGCTGCTTCAGAGCCTGGAGAGAGGAGTGGAAAAGAAAAAAGAAACCTTAACAAAACCTAGTCTAGAAGTTGAACGCTATTAAACATGATAATTTTGGTTTTGTGTTTTACCTAGGCAAAATTTTCACTGAAAATAATACGCCATGGCATCATAATTCACAGGCATTTAAAGTCATATGTAGGCTATAGGTTCAGAATGTTAAAAGGATAGTCAGTGAAGTGCTATGGCTGCTTAGTAGCAGTTGACTAGCCTGTAAGTTGTTGAGCAAAGCAATCACAAAGAAACATAAGAATTTAGGACATCTGAATATTTCTTGACATAGCAAAATCACGTTTGCATTGACAGCAGGTACTAGATTTACAGTTCACTTCACAAATATTTAGTGTTGTAAATGAACTAGCAGTCTTTGGTATGTGAGAAGACCACAACTAGCTATGGATTCAGTTTTCTTCTATGTTTATACCTTACTATATATGCTTTATAAAGCTTGAAACCTATCCATCTGTTGACTGCTACCATTTGAACGCATGGCTGAATAAACTTGTCTTGGGAGAGTCAGTGGAGTCATGCAGCTCGGTCTAAGAAGGAACATGCAAAGAAGTGTCTTAGCAAAGAGACATTAAGCTTTTATAGACAAAATACTTACAGACAATTGTCACATGCCAGTGAATTTGCTAAATTTTAAAAGTAATTAAGGGTAACTTTATGAATTCATACTGTGTATCTGTTGCTAACAACCAGCATTCACAGCCAGTATTATAATACTTTACTCTGTTAGTCTTCCAACCCTAGATTAATGACAGGAGAATTTTGAAGGCTGATAGTTGTCCGTAATGTGCATCTGTGAGAAATTACATGGCCAAATGTTGTTTTCACTATTTAGTGGGGGATTTTAATATGAAGATGACTTGTATAGTACAGTTAATTTTTTAAGTGATCATTTAAAGAGCTTTGCTGCCTAACTGTAAAATAGCCTCTGAAATATGTATGAGACCCTTCCTGGATACCCCATTTAAAAATGAGTGTGTCTCGATTTACAGGAGAAAGAACCTGTGGTGTCATAATTTGAGGTACCAAAGTGGTGTATTACCAACACAAATTTTGAAACACATTGTAATTATATGATAGTAATTTTTAGGATTAGTCCTTTGGGTTATTCTGATCATATATGATGTGAATAAATAATGCCTGTCTGCCACTAAATTTGAGTGCATCGCTACACCTTGGTGTGGTGCAGACTAACCCAAATGGTTGGGTAAAACATTGCCCATTTTATCCAGATGGTGTTTGTTTTGGTTATGATGGTTTAGCTGTCCATTATCACAGTCACTGAAGAACATAAACATTTCAGTGCTTGTCCTGTTTTTCCCTGTGTTAGCTTTTATTTATCATTATGTTAACTTACTTAAATGGGATTAGCTTTCCAAGTCATCAGTCATTCAGAAAAGATCTTGATAATTATCTCCTGCTTTTGCATATAATCTCCAATAATTATTCATTCTTATTTTGTAGCTTTATCTCTCACATGCAGCTTAAATCTATCTGTGTATGTGAAGATAAAAACATCTTTTCATGCAACTTAGAATTGTTCCCCTGTAATGGTGGTGGGGAGACATTTTAAGCAAACTGATTAACATGTTGTGGAGTTCCTGATATTGCATCAGTGATATTGCAGTGGATTAACAAGTTTTACATTTTGGACTAATTTTAATAAATATGAAAACAGCTATAGTATTGTTTGCAGAGCGGAAGCAAATGCATACCTACCCTTTTTGTTCTTAAGGACTCCTTGTTGTGACTTGTATAGCTCCTACAAGAGTAGTATTTCTTTGACTGATAAATCTTTAAATGTTCTGCTGCCTTGCAGGGAGAATATTTACCTTCTCTTTGGTAACAATTTCAGGCTTTTAGTGAAGATCCCTTAATGCATACTAAAGAGCATGAAAGTTTTTCTAGTTGTCCCTATACTCATGTGCCTACAAAGGTTTAGAAAGGATTCTAAATTCAGAAGGGATATTGTTGGGTAAGGCCATTTTGCACATGTTACAGACTTCTGTATAGCTTTCACTGTTTCTGGTCCAGTGTGCTACAAGAGGTATAAAGCAAGGTCCTGATACATTCTGCTTAATGCTAAATGTTTCCTCTGTTAAACAAGGAAACAAGTGTCAAAAATGTGCATCTTTCAATGTGTACTTTCAGAAGGATTTTTTTCATTTGGAGAGACCTGCATAATAGTGAAGTTAAAAATGCTTCTGAACAGTTAGAAAAGCTTTTACCACAGAACCTACCAGATAACAAAAGTAGGGTAATGTAGGAACTATCAGGAGTAGAAGAATTATTTGTCACAATGAGACTATGTACTGTAAATATATGAAGAAAAATAAACATCTTTCTGACAGCCGAAACAATTTCTACTTGCCACTCGTGCCACAGGTTAAAAACTATCTCCTTCTGTAGTGTAGCTCTAAATATATTGCTATAGGCTTGCTTACAAATTCTCTTTCCAATTCCACAGAACATCTTGAGTTGAATTGTCATCCTTGTGAAAGTGAGTGTGGCAAAATTGTTCCTAGTATGTGGAGGTTGAACCCTCTGTGTGGTTTCGACATTCACTTTAAAATATCATGCTAGAAATTCTGATCATGTTGCTGATGTTCTACCAGCATGCATTTATTTTGTATTAATGTTGGTATTTGAGGAAAGAAAAGAGGAAGAGCTGACAGGTTTTTAGGCCAGACTGAGCTGTTTCCTATTTATTTGCTGTTTTTTATTTTGGGAACTGTTTGATGTTGCTGGTTGAAATAGATGCAGGGACTAAAAGCTTTTGTGCAATCCTGTTTTATTTAAAGTCTAATAGTACATGTTGTCAATGAAACATAAATAATTATCTGTGTTAATACAGTGTAATGGGATGTATTTTCTCCCACAATGGACATAAAATTCCTAAAACCTTGAATGAATATAGTAGGAAATCTGTAAATGATCAGTGACTTTTTTTTTTACTTAATTGTGCAGATTTCAGTATAGATCTTGTCCTACCTCTTACTTGAAGTAGTTCTACTGTAGCAGTTAGTAGCAAGTTTAAAGAGAAGTGAGTTTTGAATCTGGTTTAATGCTCATTCAGTAAACTGTTCTGTTTGAGAATACAGCCCTGCAGATTCTGTTTATGAAGGTAAAGCTACTATTTTTCTCCACCTGTAAATAATTGCTAAGGACATCATGAACTGTTTAGTTCTGTTTGTCCAATGAGCCTTCAAATCAAAGACATTAATTTAAGGGTTGTTTTGACTTTTTGAAAAGACACTTTTAAACAGACCAGAAAAATATGTAAACGTTTGTCATAAGAAAGACATTTGACCTTAAAAGCTGTGCTTGTTGAGATAGGTGACTGGGCTTTTGTATTTTATTTTATGTGGTCTGTTCTGTTAGGTTTATGTCAGATGCTGCATATTTCACTTCCTTAGTTAGAAGGACATTTAAATGCTTCCTAAAGGATGCGTTTCTAGACAATTTTCTAGAGGCTGCTTATGCTGGGTTTTTGGATCTTGTCTTTGCATTGGTTGTGTGGTGGGTATTTTTGTTCTGTGGGTTGTTTTTTTAAAACTCTTTAGGAACTTGGACTATTAACATGCAGTTCTTCAGATCTCATTAGTATTGAGATTACTGCTTGACCACACCTGCAGTTTTATTTTATTTAGAATCACAGAATCTCAAGTTACAAGGGACTCTTCAGGATTATCTGGTCCAGTTCCCTGCTTCTCACAGGGCTACCTAAAAATATATCATATGACTAAGACCGTATTGTCCAGATCCTCCTTGAATTCTTTAAAGTCTTGGTGCTGTGACCACTTCCTTGTGATGCCTGTTTCAATGATCAGCCAGCTGCTTAATGAAGAACTGTTTCCTGATGTCCCATCTGAACTTCCCCTGATAGGACTTGCCTACTTTTAGCTTGTCATGGAATTAATTTTGGAAATTACTGAGCAGAAATAGTGTGCAGCTGTTGAGATTTAGTGTCATTAAACCTTGTTGTGTTTTCTGGGTGTTGTTTCTCTCCTGGCTGTTGGATATACACAGTGGTCCCTAGGAACTGAGCTTAGACATTGCCGTGTTACCTTGTTTCCTGTTTGTTACCCTATATTTTGTAACTTCTGTGCATGTTTCCATCTTAAATTCTACCTAATCAACATTTGGTGTCAGAGGTTCTAACTACATAGTGATATTCTTCATTTCTGGAGAGCTAGTGATTGATAGAATTGTTTTGAGTGTACTTACTGGCATCTAAGTACCTACCTTTTTCTTTGTATTAGAATAATCTCCTCCTTCTTTTCACCCCTCCTCAGTTTTACAATTTTAGCTGAAAAAGTTACTATGGACCTTTCTATGTATGTGTGTAGGTGGAGTGCAAGGTGCTCCTAGGCAAAATGGATGCTTTTTCAAGATTCTTAGCACTATTTGACAGTTTATCTGGATGGAGCAGAAGTCCCCTGTCCTCAGCAGAAATTACTGCTTGTCCCAAGGCTCTCTCATGGAGTCCCTCTTGCACTGTGTGTCTTTCCAGTTTGTGCACAACTTGGGCTATGAAGGAGATGCTCATGCTGGCACTTGCTTGGTGGGACAGTGCTGGGGACCTTGGGAGAAGTTAAAGTTGAATGTTTGGGTATCCCATGTAACTGGCTCAACCCTCAAGTCTGAGAAGCATGTAGCAAAACTTTGAAATCTGTCTTTCAAGTATATCCATTTTCTCAGAGCAGCAGAGATGCTGCCTGTGATACATCAGTAGCTGTACCATGGTCATCCTGGATCTGTATTAACCTTTAGTTTTGCCTATTGGAACATTAACTGTGGCTTCAACTATCAGTTTTTGATGTTGTTGAGGAATTGTAGTTAGAACTCACTAAAACCAGTAAAAAGATGGTCTAGGTGGTAACCTGCTTTCTTCTGTGGTTGTTTTCTTTTCATGCTCTGAGTTCTTCTGTTTGTATAACCTGCTGAGGAAAGTGACTTAACCATGAGCATGGAAATCTAGATTGTAAGAAAGAAGGACTCCTGTTTAAGTACTGCTGAATAACATAATGGTTGTTGGAGTTGCTCAGAGACCATAGTACACTACTAATAATATTGAAAGGGAAAGCCCTTTTGACATATTTTTGACTTACTGTTTATTCTGTGAGTAGGTAACTATTGCTGCAAACCTCCTGGGACAGGGTATGGTTTTGTTTCTGCTGTGCTGATACTGAGTTGAACCTCTCAGTCTTAAGATCTACCATATTCCTAAGAAATTACATAATGTGTAAAACTTAAATACCAAGTTATTCAACAGCTATTTTTTAATCTAAGAACGCTTCAAGTGGATGTTAACAACATAACATAAATGAAGGATCAACTGCAGAAAAATAGCAATGCTAAGGAGTCATAGGGAAGCTAAGCATGCCATAGATAGTAAATGGCAATATGATGTTATAAAACTATCCCTATATCTCTTCCTAGCTTTGGAATACTAGAGAGTTCTTTAAAAATTCTGTGCAGTCACTTCAGGATTTATATTTATGAAGGTTCAAAAGAAGTATGGGAGGTAATATATATACTACCAGAAATAGCAAGTTCAGTTGATGAATAATTGACTATTAGACACAGGACTTGCTCCAGTGTTTTTTTTGCAGGCTTACTTTTTTTCTTGAACAGATGTTGTTTGGCTGAACTAAATTGTCGCAGTTCTACCCCCAACACGGCAAAAACCCAACCCCAAATTCAACAACTCAAGAAGTTCAATCTCTTTTTTTTTTTTTTTTTTTTTCCTCCCCTCTCTTTAAAGTCTCTATTTGTCTTCTGGCTTATTCTCATTGGCTTTGAGAAGTGAAACAGTTTTATTTCAAAATACTTAAAACTTTCTGATCTGGTTATAAAATGCGTTGTACTTGGTCTAGAACTTGTAGCTTTTCATTTGTGATCGGTTGATTGTTTTTTTTCCTCCCATGTAAAGCTTTGTGAAGATGTACAAGGGACAATTATGATAGAAGACTTTACTGTTTCCACTAAGCCAAAGTAATGGTTTTGTTATGGAAAATTTACCTGCAAGTGGATGAAATATAAATTTTCATGCTGAATGTTAGTCTTGTATGTGTGTGGATATCCTCTTACACCTTAAGTGCCTCAATCATCTGTAGTTTTCCCCTTTTAACAAAACAAACAAACAAAAAAAAAGTGTATGTAAATAACCTCATCCCTTTTGTTAGTCCATAGTATAGCATCTAGAACTTCCTCGAGTTATTTCTTCAGAGCAAACCTGTGCCTGTTTGCTGCATTTGTCTTGAAGTCAAATCTTCAGACTGAGCTTTAGAGAAACTGAAACAGTGCTTTGTGAACTTGACTTGGAGCGTGCCAAGTGCTTACTAATTAATAGTTATGTTCCTGCCCTAGTAAGTGGACCTGCGAGTGCTGTTAGATGCTTGGATGAGCAGTAGGAAGAGCTGTATACAACTGTGTAAAACAGGAGTTATGTTGGCATACATGCATTTTAGTCTATGAATAAAGGACAGGCAGCGTACTGTGCTTTTGAGTGCCCAGCACAAGTTCAGAACCTCCAGGAAAGTTTGCATGTCAGATTGTTGTTTCTGTCATTAACTGTAAACCTAAAACATGGGTGTGAGCACAGCAAGTTAGATACTATGAGATGGAAAGGGTTAATGCAATACACAGACTTTTAATGTACAGTTCAGCTTCAGAAGGATAAGTGAAGATGGAGAAGAAATATCTGAGCAGAAGCTTTCTACAGCCAGGAGTAAAAGGCAGCTTTACAGCAAGCATAAACTTAATCTGATGTTCAATTGCCATGAGTCACTGATGTTAACATTGCAGTTCACGTCTAGTTAGCATTGAACCGTAGGTTAATATTCAGATCCTCTGAAACTTTGAAACTTGATCTTAACTATGATTGATTTGTTATAGCATAACATCTGTTACCGTTAGTAAAGTAAAAATCTTTTTTTATTGCTATATGTTTCTTAGTGTCTTTATTTTAGTGCACACAAGATGTGGGATGTATTTTACTCGTGGTTCTATGTTTGCTTCTACAACTAACTACTTTTTGGAGCGATTTCCTCAAACTTTTTCAAGTCTGTAACTGAAGCAATAAAGTAGAGTGTCTAAAAATTGCCAGAGAAATGCAGTCTTGAAGTAGGTCCTTTTCTGTTCAGCATTATCCAAAAGACTGTGAGACTTCATGAACTGCGAACATCTGTACCATAGTCTTCCTCTGGCTCATGAGGAGTTCAACTTGATGCTTACCAAGGAGAATCCTAGTGCAAGCTTGAGCTTCAAACAAGCAATTTAAACAGTGACATTGAGAGAGCAACAAAATAGATTGTGTTTTGAAGACACCTGCTAAAGACTGAGTGCCTGATACCTCACATGAAGTACATGAATCCTGTGCAAGCTTTATCAAGTAAATGTAGAAAACTTTATCAAGTAATTTTCTCTAGTTCCTTGACGAGTTGAAGTACCAGCTCAATACAAAAACTAGTTTAGATTCTCTTTGCAAAGCTGTTCTCAATTCTTCCTTGCCACTCAATGTTTTCAGTTCTTAATAAGCAGGGCAACTTGAGTGTTGGAAAGCCTACAAAGTTACCATTCTTGTAGCAAATCTCAACTGACAGATGCTGACAAGTTTATGCTTGTATGTAGAGGCTTCCTAATTACCTCTGTCGGGGTTGGGCAGTAGACATTTGTTTCATGCTGGAAGTTAATGGTTAGCTTTTCTCTTCTGAAATCTGTTTTCATGTACTGGTGAGTTAAGCAGCATCAGTTCCATATGAAGTGGATGCCCAAAACACAGAGCTTATTCAGTGGATAACCAGTTAATACAGTTTGGAGTTTGTTTTTTTGTTTCTTTGTTTTGTTTGTTTGTTTGTTTTTCCCCCCAAGTTCTATTATCCACAATGATGCCAAATTTACTTCGTGCATTTTTTATGTTTAGGTGTCATTTGACCTGTGTCAGCTGTAGGCTTTTCCTCTGACAACCTGAATGATACTTGGTTCTGTTTTCTTCTGAAAATAAATAGCTACAGTTTAAGTGATTCACTGTCCCTCTCTAATGGTTGTAGATGTTTTCGGACATATGTTATTGTGACAGTTCTTTGAATGCTGTGGTGAAGTTAGGGTGCAAATCAAGAGAGGATGTGTAACAGAGATTCCTAGGATGGGATGCGTTAGTCTTTCTACTGTTTGCCTCTGTTAAAATGGTATAACAAAAAAACCCAGCATACAGAAAACACCAAAGAACCTAAACAAAATATGGAAGCTTGAATTCTTTGAATAAAAACTGATTTTTTCCTGCACAGAGTCACTTCTGTGTGTAATGAATCATTAAATATTTGGCTGCCTCAAAATCACAAGCAGTTGAGAAAGTGCTTGATTCTATAGTATTTTCCCTACCTATTAAACCATGTAGTCTGTGTGGGTAATCTTGTGCCTGTTGGTATTCTTTGTATGTTAATCTGCAGATCCAAACCTTGAGAGTCAGTCAGAAGAAAGCTCAGTACCAAAGTAATGCACTGACAACCTGATAGTAGGTGATTGTCCATTTAGATATACTTGTGACTGAATTAAGATGCATCTGGAGGTGCAAAAGTTGTGCAGAGAGTCCATCACACTTAATTTCATATCTCGCCATTTTTAATGAGTGTTCTTTGATTATTCCCTACTGACTGCTAAAGATCTACAAGTCAATTTCTTTTCTGTTCAGGCAGTGGTTTATTATATTGCATAATGCTAACCTCTAAATTTAAAATACTCTGTGATGTGAAGCCATACTGTGCAACAATCACATATCAACCTGCCAGTATAAACCAAGCTGATAGCATCAAATGTGCTCAGTCTGATCTGTTTTGCATGAAGGCACTCTCACTGGTACGGAAAAGAATCCAGTTAATGGATTCCTGTAGTAACATCTCTGTATCTGTTATTGATGGTAGTCCAATTGACCCATAATTCTCAGCCTCCCTGGTTGCTTCCCTTTTGCCTAATGGCTTTACAAGGCCTCTTCCCTTCTCATCCCTTCCTTAGCACAAAGATCCTAAAAGACTTTGTAAATAATTAACTTTCACTCATTCATTGAAACCTTTCAGGACAAACTACCTGAACATCAGCACACTTTTTCTTGCAGTGCTAAGTGCTTGTGATTATAAGCACAGTGTTCTGTCTAGACAGATGTAAAGAGTTGAGCATTTTTTTTCTGTAATAATTTTTATCAGTTGGAAATTTAGACAATACAGTTGGAAAATATTTTTTAGAAATCCTTGTCATTGTGGCTGTGCCTGTACAGGTCTTTTTAACACTAACTTTCATATTAACTTCTATAGTCTAGTCATTCTAATGAATTTTAACTTCTCCTTTTGGTTTTTGTAGCTCAGTGAATTCAGTTGGGACTCTCACTCAAAATCATCTTCACCAGAGCTCTAGATGACCCCCTCCTCCCCCCACCCCCGGAAAAAAAAATATTTTTAGGCAGAGTTTTTTAGTATTCTTAAAGATCAAATAGGACAAAATATTTTGTTTCACCTTTTTTTTTTTTTCCCCCCTTTATTGAATTAGCATTTTGAAATGGTGTTTGGTCTGGCTTTACTCTCATTATCTCTACTTACAGTACCATTTATGTTCTTCCCTGACTTGCAGGGCATCAGTGCTTTCCTGTCAGTGTTTGATTTTTGTTGCTTTGTCTCACTGCATGAATTGAGCAGTCTACAGTCTTGAGGAGGGGGGAAAAAAAAACACACCCATATTTAAAATACACAGTGTTACAGGGAAGCTGTGGTACTTTGCAAGTGTAGTGATGCCTTTTGTTGTCCTGAAGGACTAGCTGTTGCTTACTACCAGGAAGTAAAAAGAAGCTGAAGTCAGCTGGCAGAGGAAAACGTGGATGTTACTTAAATGCTAGTCAAGGAGGGGAACCTCATTGAGAGATTCATATGCTGGAAAGAATGGAGAAATAAATCTCTACAGTTACAAATGTCTGACAGTTGTCTTTTTGCAGATGTTCTGATCTGTGGGCTGTGAAGGGTCATTCTCAGCAAAGGCCTCCACTCTGCTTCTGGTGCTGTAGACCTTCAGAGCCTTCCGTAGCTAATGTTAAAAATAATTCTTATGATGCTTTATGAGATAGTGAAGTACTTTTTATCTTCTTCCAACTATTAACACAATTATTTCACCAACCTGCAGATCATTGTTAATAATATGTATGGCAGACTTAAACTGTCCAGGAATGCTGGTTTTCTTTGCTAAGCAAATGGTTTTCAGTGGTGACTTCTGAAAATGCTTTCTTCGTAGGTCAGCATAACCGTTTCCAACAGCTATTATGTGTTGTCAAATTAAAAATTTCATGTCATTCTCTGTTTCAAGCAAAGTGAAGTACAAGTGGAACAAGTTGCCACTGGTGTCTGACTGCAGCTTTGACTCTTCAGTAATTAAACTTGTTATGGAATTTTATTCTTCATGCATTGTCTAACACCAGCACACCCCTTTCCGCTAGAAAAACATTGTCAAATAATTGTTTCCTATGTATTTATACACCTAGAAGGTAAACCAGGGTTCTGCATTCTATTATTTTAGTATTTTCAAAACTCAGCGGCATATAGATCCAGAACTGTTCATGAAGTTGATCCAGAAAAGCAATACATCATCTGGAACAGCATTACATTTAAGACTTCTAATGTAGAATGAATTTTCATAATCTCTCTTTTCTTTTAAAACAGACTGGAGCCCAAGAACAGAGTGCAGCACTGGCTGTAGGTAAGAACTGAAAGTTAACCCACTTGAAAGCTATTGTGACGTATCAGTCGCCAGGATCGCAATATGTTAAAGGACAGAAAATGAGGCTGAGCCAAGTTTTAGCTTTCTTCTCTTCAGGAACTCGTTTTCCCTCATTTGCTTCAGCAACTCTTGACATCTGTAGCATTCACTAGCCTGAGCTATAACCTAACCTATGTCTTTCTGGTTGAAGATGCCAAATCAGGTTTCAGGTGTTTGCTTTTTCACTTGCACAGTACTTCACCACAAAACCTGGTAATGACTTTGAAAACTGTTCCCTGTAGCAACGTGAGGAAGTCCAATTGTCTCAAAGGCATTTTTACTGTACACAGACTGTAGTAGTTTGGCCATATTTGTCCTGGAAGATTGTGCTTAAATTTCTTGGGAGATCTGAATGAAGAGATAGTGTTTTGTTGTTTTTTCTTTCTCAGTCTCTTTAGTGAAGTTATTGTGTAATTTCATGTGCTCTATGCCAGAAGCCAGTCCTCTGTACCAGCTTTTTTGACTGGAGGCATGTGCCCATGTGAAGATTTTAGCTTTTAAGTCTATGACCTATTGTTGTTCATGTAAGCTACTGCATAGAGTGTGTCTTACGCATCGTGTTTGTTGTATTGTGCCAGCATAACTAACTATGTTCTGTCAGATTGTGAAGGTAATGCTGCCAAACATGAGGTAGGGTTTATTTTTTTATTCCTTGTGATTAACCACCAAAAACCTCTTTGAAGCTTGGGGAGCTGATTGGACTGATTTGTCACCAGTTCTGTTAAGAACAGTAGAAAACATTACCAAGTGATGTGTGCAAAACTTTGAATGCCCCATTCAGGAATGATTAATATATGGCATTAAAACCGTGTTATTGAAGTAATTGCCCTTTATTTGAGTGCATGAGTGGTGTATTAAAATATTTTTTATTCTTTTTCACAGAATCACTGGTTTTGAGTGTTACACCACATTCTTAGGAGAACTTATGGCGGTGCTGGCTCAGACCAACAGTCCTCCTGTCTTGCCTCTCTTGGGTTATGGAATGAGTCTAGGCTCTGGGCAAGTGTACAGCAGTATTTTGCAGATCTACAATACAATATGGAAAAGCATGCAGTGACAGCAGTAGTAGTACCATTTTTGTTTGGTAGCCTTTATTTCCACAATCATGGATAAGTGTATTGACAAAGCTGCAATTAGAACTAGAGCAAACTTTTCTTTACAGCACAGTTTGCATTTACAAGGGATGCATTGTAAGAGCTGCTAAGATAAGTCAGGCCATGGACCCTTTTAGCCAGGTATAGTCTCCAGAAATTGCCATCTTCCCTCTGCCCGTGTGTACTTGGTTTTGCTCATCCTTTCACACCCTCCACTTAACTCCTTTCCTAGAACAGTGCTGCTTCTACTCTGGGAGGTGAGAGTCATCCAGAAAAACTGGCAAAACTCAGAGGGCATTGCTGGGAATGGTACTTCTACAGAAGGAGGAAAGCTGTCCAGCAAACAACTGCAACACATGGCAAGAAACTTCTTTCTTCTTTGAAGAGACCATGCATCCACACTGTTTTGGAGGTGGAAGGGAAAAGGTTCATAAACCAGGATGATGTTGTCCACTTCAGCAACTGTAAAGTTCAGATGTCTGACTACTTTCACCTTCTCTAGCTGTACTGTGACACAGTAGGAGTAGCTGCCAAATGTTTAACGGCATCTAAAACCTCGTACTGACAGAAGCCCTACCCATACAATACTTTCAATAACAGTAAATAGCTGGAGGCTATTGAAAAGTCTGATTAAGTTTCAAGGAGTGGGGCAAAATTAACTAGATGTAGCTTTCTGAATAAGGTTAAACTTGAAAAAAGTGTAATGTCCAACAAAACTTGACCCTTCAAATGTGAGCAGATGCCTAGGAAAGAGTGGGAACAGGGAAAGCATACATACATTGGTGGTTCTTCTATTAAGTATTTTCATGTCAAATATTTCCTCTGAACCAGATCTTATTATTAAATATATTCAGTATTTTTTAATAGCTTTTTTTTTACACTTGTTTCTAAGAGGAACTATCCAGACTATAAAAATAGTTGATACTATACCTCTTGAGGAAATAAAGATGGCTGTAGAACCTTGATCTACATAAAATTTCTTGAAGCTGTAGAAGCAACCACCTATGCAGAGACAAATTTTATCCTTCTGGCCTGTCTAGTACCTCTCTGTTTTATTACTATTCCTGAAAACAGATGGGCTGAGGAGTATCATTCTGCTAGTCATCTTCTGTTATGCCATCAGTAGCTTGATGTGCTTCATTAGCTGTCTATGCTCTATAAACATACTTTATTGGTCTAGTGTATCAGATAAGGAATACTCTGCAAAAACAATCAATGTTTTCCTGAAGTATGGTAATCTGCTCTTCCAGCTATGTGATGTGGGAAACCATAGGACTTCCCTTGCTCTTTGGTGCTTCAGAGCTGGTGTGTCAGTGAACTGAATTTACAGATGTACAGTTAATGTCAGGTTGATATATTTGGGGGTTGCGATGAGTACTGTGACATTATAAATATTTCCCTTGAGATAGAATATGCCAATGAATATTTATATCCATCAACTTGTCGACTATGTAATTTGTCATAATGCTGTTAGTGTAGGATTTGTAAGTCAAGGCACTGAAGGGAGCCAAACTAAAAGAAAACATGTCATCTGAGTGTTACAAAGATGACTGTACTCCTTGCCCTAGTACATTAGATGGCAGCATTACTAAGGCTGTCAGAGCCTCAGTGTAACTTGACCCAACTTGTTACTGAAATGGGTATGGGAGTGTGATTCTTAGAGGTTCAACTATTTCCAAATAAAACTAGGCTTGAACAGAAGTTTTTCACAAGTGAAATACCATTTGAAAGATGGTAGATCAACTAAACTAGACTCTATAGTGAAATTAAGCATTGAAAAATTCTGGGTTTGTGTTTTGTTCTAGCTGTTAGATAAGATTTGCAGGGGGGAGAGTTTGGTTGCCTTTTATTTCTCTACACTGAGATGAAAAACTGGCAGGAGGAGGACTTAACCATGCACATACAAAGTGCTGTTAATTGGATTTGATTTTTTTGGAGACAAGAGCTAGACAGTGGTTAAATCACAGGCTGACATCCTTGAAATACCCAGGTTTTTTTAGTAATGTGGTAATGTAACAGCATTGCTTGGTATACCAGCTTTTTTGTAAAATAATTAAACCATTTTATAAATCTACTACATCTCTCATTAAATGCCTTTTTTTGGATATTTATGTACCTGATAAAACCAGAATGTGCTCAGCTGACTTCGATGAAAGACAGTGTAAGATCAGCCACTGTCTCCTCGATAACAAGACGACATAATGGACTAAAACCAGTGTTTGAGCTGGAAGGAATTAGCTAGCTCTCGAAAGCTGTAAGGCCCTAAGATAGTGGGAACACACACGTTACAATCTTCCTTTGGAAGATCAAGCTGTAGAGTAGTGACCTCTGTTGGAAGAGTTACAGCACTGCAGAAGGCTTTTTAGATTTCAAACTTTGAAGGGGGTATCAAAAGTGTAAATTGCATTTGAATGATAATGTCCTTGAACTAAACCAAAACCCAGCCGGTTTTGGTTTCTCTTGTGGTTTCCTTGTTTGTTTTTTTTTCCCCATGTTTGTGGCAGTGTGTGTTTTTGGGTTTTGTGGTAGTTTTGTTGGGTGTTTTTTTTTTCCTGATGGTTTCAATGTAGTTGAATTTAAAAGACCATTGTGCAGAGTTAAGGTAGAAAGCATGTTAAGCTTGTGTCATTTGGAAAGAGAGAGAGAGAAAAAATCTAATTATTTTCTAGCCACAGATTCACTGTTGGAAGAATTTGCAGTTCTGTTGAAGGTTAAGTCAGAGCAGATCTTTAGAGCATAGTCTCTCCCTTTTTGAATACAAGTTCTGTTTTGAAAATAGGAGTAATCCTTCCAGACAAATTGGGTTTTATTCCAGACTTGTGTGGGCATGCTTAGTTATTTTATTGTAGCTCATGTCAAATAAGTTATTCAGTGTCAGCTGTGCCTCTAAAATATTCCTGAATTAACAAGGCTTTGAGACTGTGTCTTCTGAAGGAACTGTGGATTCTTTGGTGCCTTTCCCTTGATTTCCTCTAAGTGGAAAAATGGATTGAATAAACACTGACCTGGCCCTGTTTTACAACTCTGGTTTTGAGGAATGTGAGCCTTTTTTCACTAGACTGTTTTCCCTGGCAGGCTTCCATTTTCCTGATATGAAAAGTTTTGAATTCAGTTTTGTTCAGAAAGGAGACTTTATTGATGATGTGTGATCTCAAACTTCACTTTCAACTAAAACAGTTTATTGTTCAAAACCACTTTAGCCAAAAGAGCTGACATCAGAGGCAGCTTTCAATAGCTTTTAAGTAGCCCAAATTCTTGCTTTTCTGTCTAAAAAAAAAAAAATAACCCAACAATCTATTTGACTGTATAAAGTATTTTTCCACTATTCAGATAAGATACCAATAATTGAAGTCCCAGGAATTCAGTGGTGTTTTGCTCTGTTTTTTTTGTTATTATTTTCAGGGGTGGAGGGTGCTTGCTTGTCTTTTTGTTCTTGTGATGGTCGATTTGCAGTTGGTGGTTTGTGGAAGAATAACCGCTAGGTGTCAGGAGAAGAAAGCAGCACGCATTTTGAATAGATGTAGACTCTGAGGTCTCTGAAAGTGTCTGTAAAATCTGATGAATAGTGCTGGAGCAACAGGTCCCACAGTGAATGAAATTGTGTTTTATGCACAGCTCATTTGGCATGTTGCATGTGTGTTTCATTCAACAGTTAGGTGTCAGCATCTGAACTGATATGTTTAATATTAATGACATTGCTGTAGCTGTGATGAACCTTTAAAATGAGACCAGCTTATACAAAATAGAATTTGTTTTAAGCAGATGGCACCAGTCTTACTAATGGTGATAATTACCATGTGTACCAAGCTTACTGAAGATGGTGATTTCCATTTGTTTGGTGTATTTTGCNTTTTTGTTTGTTTTTGGTGCTACTACCTCAATGCCTGTTTCTTTTGGGACAATGTATTCTATTTCTGTAGAGGCTTCGTTAATCTTTGTTACTTTAAGCACCAGTAGTGTCAGTAGCAGGAATTGTGTCACTAGGGCATCTGTGCTTCTCCTGCATTATTCAGAGAAATAAATGTGTGTTAGACTAGGAAAAGGATGTTTGAATCCAAGGGAAATACTACTATTTTCTGAAGAGAGTGATTCCCACAGTGTTACTTACAAGCATGTTTCCATGTCTGCAGCACTCCAGTTCTTGAGCTTGAGAGCGGATGCCTTCTCACTGCTTGTGAAGCTTAACTGCTTCATTGGGAGAGAAAATGACACTCGATCTAATAGGCTGCCTGCTTTGTGATGTCTGCTGTTGCTAAAGGCTGCCCTGGATTTGTGGCTGGATACTATAGGCAGAAAATGTTCAGCAAACCTTGAAACAGTTGCCAGGCTGGCATGATTTTTTTTTTGGTTGGTTGGTGTTGTTTGGGGGTTTTTTTCCTTGTTGTTGTTTTTGTTTGTTTGTTTGTTTTGTTTTTTGTTTGTTTTGGGTTTTTTTTGTTTTGTTTTGTTTGTTTTGTGTGGTGGGTTTTTTTTTGTTAGGAAAACAGTGTAGGGAGTTGTTCAGCAACGTTTTTGTTTGTGTAGTAACGCTGTTACAGCACTGTAGTGTTATGCTGTAAGTGTGTTTCACTTCCTGTTTTACCAAAATGCCTCTGCATCGGAGGTCTGTGCCACACATGTGACCAGTAGAAAACATAAACCTCAGTACCTGGAAGAAAACATTTGCTTTATCGTTACATATGCTTTCCATGTAGTATCATCCTTTACTTCTTCCTCCACCAGACCACGGATATGTGGTTTTCATGGAGTATGATTTTCATAGTCTGTGTCTCCCTATTCAGTGTTAAGTTTCATTAAAAGTAGTCTTGGGCATAGTGTATACTTTTCCAAAAGGTGAGCAGGTGCTTTCTTGAAGCAAGCATTCTTCAGTGGTCACAAACAGATTTTTACATCTGTTCATTTAATTGTGGTGGGGTGTTTTGTTTGTTTGTTTTTAAACTAGCTTGAAAGCAGTCTATTCTTACAGTAGAACAAAACCCAACTAAAAATGCCCCTTATAAATGCCTTTGTAGTATTTTACCTTTAACAAGGGAAAATTTTCCATTGGCTCACCCATTGCCATTAAAATCTTTGTTAATGTGTAGTATTTCTCTCTCAAGTGTGAGAGGGGAAATTTCTTTAGTGTTTGGCTGAATTTAGTTACGTCATGTATTTCTATTAAAATTCCCTTGGGCTTGGCTTACAGAAAAAAGAAAAAATGAAACATGTCAGGGATGTTTTCAGCACGAAGGGCATGCGTGCAAGACTTGTTTTGAAAATACGCCTTTGCTTTCCGCTTGTCTGATCATGATACTACACGCAGCATCATACAACCCCATAAGGCTGTAATGGGCCAAGTTATTGTAATCAAATGTGGCATTCCGTATGTCTTCCTTAGCAAGTAGGTCAAGTTTAAACCATGCTCTTGGCTCGTGCTCTGATTTCCCATAACCTGCTCCACGTGGCTTGAATTGTGTGCTGAAGTATGGAGTATGCCAGGAGGGAATCTGGTCAGCTTTACAGGGACAGTCAGTTTGGACAAAGACCAGTGGATTTTTTCCTGTTCTCGTTTTATGATGTTGGATTCATAGCAAGAGAGAACTTCAGTGGTCTAAAATGTGCTTGTATTTTTACTAACAGTTTTCATGATGAGTTACTTGTAGACATTGCACTATAAAAACCTTAAATTCAGTAAGATCCTGTGATGGAAGAAAATCAATAGATTACTAGGTTTTGAAGTATTTTGCATAAGAATACCATGTAAAATTGGAACTGAGGCTGACAGTTTGAAACCATGGAAGAACAAATAGGTAGTGACCTAAACTGTACTGAAGGCTGAGCATGAGAATATTTTGATGGTGGTGATTGCAGTGCACAAAATTCTTCTTGGTGAGGATTACAACTTCACAGATGTTGTTCCAGTTGTGGGTCAAAAGGTGCATTAGCCCTCACAGAAGTCACCTGCAGTCAATGTTCTGAGTCAACTGTTTGTATTCGAGATGAAGCCTAGCTGCAGGATATAAACTTCTAGTAACAGTAGTGCTTGCTTTTGGCTGTGGTCTTTATACAGTCTCAAATTTTCTTGAATTGAGGTTGAATGATATGGCATTGTCCTTAAGAAGGATACGGTTAGTGCTTAAAGATGTCCTTGACTACACAAAGATAGCTCTGTGTCAGGGCTAGTTAACTGGAACCACAGTAAGTAATTCTACTTACTTCAGCTAAAGTTGAGGGTTTTCAAGGACACTGGAAAAATGCTTGGTAAATCAGTACTGACTGCACATGCCACTAGGTTGGTTAATTACCAAGATAAGTCTTCAGAACCCTAATAGAATTTTCAGTGCTAGTAATGCTTTTCCAGCAAATAGCAGAAGAGTCCCTGAAGAAAATTATAATGACTAGTTTTGTAGACTTTTTCTCTTCTTACACATCAATTCTAATAATAGAACCAGTAACAGACCTTCCTTCATGTGCTTTGGGCCCAGCAGAAATGCAAATGAATGCATGAATAAGCAACCTCCAGTAAATCTGCATCTCTGATGAACCTGAGACACCTTTGAGTTAGGTTGCTTTACTCCAAGTTGATCCAGGTAGTATGCTGAAATTAGTTGCCTCTCGGGTCAGTTTTTGTTTTCCTCTCTAGTGCAACAGGTCAGTTCTTGCTGCTTAGCAATACTTTCTGGATGTGAATAATGTACAAAAGATTATAACCTGGAGCAAGGGTCATTTTCACAGTTCTTAGAGCAAATCTGTATTAAGAAATGTTGGAGATCTTTGAAGAACTGATAGAATTTATTTCAAGACAAGTTTCAGAGTACTGCTCTTATCCAGTTTCTGATAGATTTCTATTCACTCCATAAAAACAGCATGCAGTGAGCACTTTGCTACCATGAAAACAATGTGATCGTATATCTTGCGTGCAAAACTGTGACATGACTGAAAGTTATAAAGGCTTTTTTCAGTATGCTGAACACACAAGGGAAGAGGTCTGTTACAAACTTCGTCATGAGCAAATGTTCGTGAAGCTTTGTATTTCATGCAAATGTGATCCAGGAATGCATTCCACGTTGTCGTCTTGTTGCTGTCATAGTTGAATTAATCCATTCTCAACATCTTCAATTTCTCTCCTGTTAGGTCAGTTGCATCTTCTGCTTGAATTTGTTTCACATCTATAGGTCTCTTGTCATGCCAAACCTTTTACTATACTTCTCTGCTTGTTAAACTTGCTCCCAGAAAAGAAAAGATACATTCTTACTGGCAAACCTCTCTGAGGGGGTGAAGGTCTGAATGGAGGTATTTGTATTACAAAACTGAGGCCCTGACCCCTTTTACTTGTTTTAGGAAGTGCGGTGAAGGTTCAGTTAAATCGCTTCTGCTGCAACTATATGCTCTTCTGTAAACTTACCTTCAAAATATTTCAACCTTGTAAGTGTGCCCCTACTCTGACCTTCAGAAGTCATCTTACCCAATATTTAAACCACATGCATGCCCCTGTCAACTTTTAGGAGACTGGTTAATATCAAAACAAAGACAAAAACTATACAGAGGCATTTACTTGAGGTATTGAAAATATTTTGGTGGAGAGGGAGGTGGTGCAGCTGAGGAGCCAAAACATGTCAGTAATGCTGAGTATAGAGTTCTCTTCAGGCAGCTAACAGCATTCACTGCTTTGTATTTGCTATTTACTTGTTAACATTGGAATTGAAGTACATAATACAGTGATCTGAAGTTGAGGGCTGTTTTTTAAATACAAATCTACAGACTCAGTCACCATTAGGCAGCTTGTACTTTTGGCTTTTTTGTTGCCCCTGTTGAAAATACTTGTTTAAGAATGCCTCTGTATTTCAGCTTTTTCCCCGATTTATGAATGTCCTTGTTGTTGGGGACTGGACTAAGTGGTTTATTCATTCCTGTTGTACAGAGCATGCTTGCAAGATACAGAAAAGTAATTTGTCTGCTATTTGATGTTGCTTGTTTACACAGCATTGGTGCGTATGTGGCATTTAAAGAGTTCACAAAGCAATGGAATAGAAAGCTCTGGAAAGCTGCCTCTTTGAAAAACACATTTTGATTAATTAGTTTTTAAGATAGATGATTGAACTAGGCACCCTAATTTTAAGCTTCCTTGTGTTTCTCACAGACTGATCTTACTTTCCAGAGAATTAAGTTCAAATGCTTAGAAGCAGGACTTGCATTTTCTTGAATTTGAAGGAGAAGTTTGAGTGTGGAAGAAAGCAAGTATACACCTAATGGTGAAGGTCTGTGTGCAGAGTGCGCTGTGATTAGTTGGATCAAAGTTGGTCTTCTAAAAACTTAGACTTCTGTTTGGCTGTTCTGTAGAAGTTATTGGAGCAAAGACTGAGTCATTTTCAGACATCTGGGATTAATTCCCCTTTCCTTCTCTAGCTGTTGTTGATTTGTGTGAGGTATTGCTGAATCTTAGAGATCCTGAAAAATAAATCGTGTGCTTTTCCCTCACAGACTAGTAGCATTTTTTTAAGAAACTCCAAAAAATCTGTCAATACAGGATCCAAAACTCTTTTGCCAAACAATTTGATTTCACATTGTTTCACTTTTCTTGCCTTTTAATAAATCAATACTTTGTACCATCATGTTACCAGGTAAACATCAGTCTTGAGTAAAAATATAAATCAGGAAAAAAACACAGAACATGCACTGGTAGGTTGGTATAGTTACACTAATGTGATGTTTAATTTTAGTTTCTTTTTTTCTTTGGATCTTATACTTGAATCCAAACAACAGACCGATGGCTTATTCTTCAGTAATTTAATCAGATTTTTGGGTAGTCATTTGTGCTTATCTTTCAGCAGCACTTCAGAGAACTCCTGGTATTTCACAGGGTAACAGTCCTTAAGTGTATTTTCAGCCTCTGTAAAACATGTGCAAGGTCCTTGAAAAGGCTACCTTGTTATAAGATGCAGTTTTCATATATCTACTGAAGGTATTGATTTCTGGAACTCATGGTAACATTTGAAACTGTTTTAGTAACTTAACTGACCTTAAAAAATTCAATGACTGTTTAATTTTTCTTCCGCTTTTTGTTTCTTTTAGCTGGGATGTGACAGCAAGCGTAAGAAGAACTGTTGAAAATTGGTTGTCTCCCATTTTTTGAAAAAGTCTGATTTGTGTTTAACCCATCACTTTACATAATATAGTGGGAAAAACTGTTCATTGGCCACAGATGACTACTACTAAGAGGCCTTCCAAAATTTGTTTTGGATTACAGAGAGATAGTAAAAATGATCAGTTGTATGATGACACCAGCTCCATTTGAGGTTGCTTTTGCCCTAAGCATCAATGACTTTGGCTGTAGGTTAATGCAGTCATCAGAAGTAGCATACTCTTTTAAATGAATTCAGATGAAAAAGAACCAGTAATTCAGACCTTTACTTCCATCAAAGATACAACTCTTAATTTTTTCAACAACACTCATCCTTGAGGAGGGGAATGGAAATGTGCTCTACAGTGCATGTTTCCCACCAGAAGCTGATGAATCCAATGTGCGAAACCCAACGACAACCCTGCTTGAATGAGCTCCAGGCATGTTCTTAAAATAGGAAATGGTTATTGGAACTAAATTATTTTGCCATTTTTATTTTTAGGTTTGCTGGCATGGGTAATCTCATTAAGGTGCTAACCAGGGACATAGACCACAATGCAGCACATTTTTTCTTGGATTTTGAAAGTAAGTCTCTCAGCCCTTCACAGCTGGTGCATATAATATGGTAACAGTAGGGTTGCTTATACCTGCTGCAGTGAAGGCTAGGGGACTCATTTGCAAATATGCAATTTGAAAAAAAGAGTTGCATGTGTTTTTTTCCCTCCATTCTTCTTTTTTTTAAGTATTTTTTTTTTCCTCTCCAGTAGTAGCCGTGCTACCATCATGCTACTGTGTATATTTTCTTTCCTTGTGCTTAGTCATTTTTTGGGTCTATGTGGTCAGTGATGTCCATCCATCTGCCTGCAAATCAACTAAACATAAAATGAAAAGTTCTGTCAGTATGCCATAGTTATCTGTGCTGAGCAGTTGTTCACTGTAATCCTATCTTACACAAGAACAAATGCTAAATAATTCTTGATTATGGTTTGGTCATTCATGGTGCAGTTAATGCACATTTTTTTTACATCCAGAAGTCCAAAGTGACACTGTCTGAGCTTTACAGGTATTTCAAGCACCTTGTGTCAAAGATCTGTGATGTATCTCTGTTAGCATTTCCTGCACACTGAAATAAATCTGTATCTTGATGCATTTTCCTATAATGGCTCTCTGACAAAATTATAAGGGCTGACAAAGTTGAAGCTCTTTCCTTCAGTTGTCTCATCAGGTAAAAATCTGTAGTAGGGCTACCATGATAATGCTGGCAAATATGGTGTTTGGTCCTCAGTGTGGTACTTCTGCTCAGGGCACTGGTGCTAGGGTGTACCAGTACAGAATTGGTCACTGACAAGGCTTTTGGTTGGAGTTCTGCCTTTAAGATGTTTGTGTTGTAGTCAGTTCTTACAGGAAAGCTGCATTGCATCTCTGGGATCACCAGCTGCACGTCCTCAAGGTGGGGGTCTCCCTCCACCCATCAGGGTGGCAGCCTGAAGGACAGGTTTATGCCTGATGGAACTCTGGTCTTCTTTCCCCCACCACTTCAATCAACTATATTTGGGCTGTTCTGTCTTACAAAAAGAAAATTTTCTTTTGTCTCATTCTTGTCTTGGCAGGTACCTTAACATGGGGAACCTTCTAAAAGTTTTGACATGCACAGACCTTGAGCAGGGGCCAAATTTTTTCCTTGATTTTGAAAGTGAGAAGATTATTTTATATATCTATTACTCTTTGCCTGCAGTAGACTGCATTTGTCATGTATTAAATGTATGTCCTCACTTTGCCATCTTTCTAACAGCTTTGTGTGTCTGAGCTATGAATAATTGTTCAGCAAAGTTCTGTAGAAAGCAATAATATGTTTTAAAATACCCTCCATTTCTAAAATATGAAATCTTTCTTTCAAGGAGGGCTTTTCAAATTGTTTTACTGTTGAAATCTGTATGATTCTTGTTTAAAAAGAAAAAAAACACAAACAAAACTGTCTTCTTTTTATTAAAACTTTAAAAGCAGTAGAATACTTGAAGACTTACTGAAAGCATGAGATACATCCATCTTTAAGAAAGAACTGAATATGAAACCTGATTATCTTTTCTTCACTTCTATATACAGATAAGCTCACAACAGCTATTCATAGCTCTCCAACATCATTATCTTAAAGGTGTATATGTGAACCTTATTTGATTTGGCATTGAAATTTGACAGCTAACCTCATCCTCCCTTAAAAACAGGCTCAGAGTATAAGATTGCTTCTGAAATGAGACAGTGTAGCTTGTCTGATCAATGCCAAGCAGTCTGTAAGGCTCACATGTTCTTTAGTATTTCTGCTTTTAATTTCTGTTGCATGACATATTAAAGCTTAAGAATGCCAGGTAAGTGTTGCTGGCTCCAGCTGTGCATGTTTAATTACTTTCCTGTGGGATATGCTGTTGCTTTACCCAACTATACATCAGCAAGCATAAAATAAGACAACTGATTTTCTGAGTGCGTTTTGACTGTGTAATAAAAGACAAAACATGAAATATTGTGATATGGGTAATTTGAGATTCATTGTATCTTTCAAATTATTTTTCAATTGCATTTGCTAGAACAATAGCAATTGATTATATTGGTTCTAGAAAGCAAGTGCTTGGAGAAGTATTTTTGCTTTAGTGACGTTTATAACTGCTCTAAACCCTTATCATCCTGCACTTTGGATTTTGTCATCTCTTCTGAATATATTGTTATTGGAAGATGATAGCTATACAGATTGCTTATTTAGGGAACATAATCAAGGACTGTGTTCAAAAGTCAGAAAGCAAAACTTGTTTAAAACTACTTCAGATCTTACATTATCAGAATCCATAAAACCTAGTGAAGTTGGGTGAACTGATGAGGGAGAATACTGGAATTCGAAGCTCTAGTTTAATCTGCAAATTCCTGCCATCTAGTTGAAGTAAATTAAATTCAGGGTAGCTGGATACAAGAGGCATAATTCCAAAATACATTGCAATAAAAATGGCTAATTTTGGAGGGAAAAAACCCAAACCCCCAAACGCCCACAAACAAACAGAAACCCAACCCTGATTCTCGAACAGTCAGTTTTGTTTTAAAGTGCATGATCCAAGCATGAACAGGATTTGGCATGAGAGTAAGCAGGTTGCTGACATGAAATGTTTACATATGCAGTCAAATTAAGTGACTTACATTATGGCTGAATTGTTAGACTGTTCTTTATTCATTTTGGACCCTGTCCCGTGTTTGTTTCTGCTGCTATACTGTGTATCTATGCGTCTATGCTGCTTTCTACTCTTTGTTTCAGATAGTATACCTTGACAGGATCTTGGCTGTGACACAGTCAAGATCTTTCTTCAAGACTTGGCACTTAATCTTGTGATACTTAACATTGTGTCTTTATGTGGAAGAGCAAGTAAGCTCTGTGTTAAAACCAAATTTGCCAATTTTATGTTATGCCTGACCCAGTAATACAGAGTTTGAAGTAATTTGTTCTTAAATCCATGTATGTCTTTGGAATGAATGGGCTAGGTAGGTATTTCTTGCACAATCTAATGACCATAAAGCTTTACAGGGATACCAACTCCAAACTGAAGAGTTTTTAAATGGGTTTGTAGGACCTTTTAATTTTTTTTTTCCCAGATATTTATCTCAATGTTAAATTCCAGTGATTGGCAATCAGAATACATGCAAAAAACACTCCAATAAATTACATAATGGGCTGTTGACTATTCCTAAAGGCTAGTTAAGCTTATGTTTTCTTTGGTCATCCTACTTACCTATTTGAAAAAAGTAGTCATCTTAAGTGTTCTACTAAAGTCTCTGCAGTGCCACAAGCAGAGGAGAGTTCACAGCTTTGTAAGGACTATGCTGTCAATATGAAACAACCACCTACAATTGGGAAGTGTATAGCTCAGCTTCTGCATTGATGTTACTGTCACAGTGCAGTTTCCAGTTACACTGATTTGAACAGTAACAGAAATACAAACTACATTTAGTTGCAGATGGTGATCTCAAGCTAGCACTCAAAAATATTCTGTATTACCTCCCAAGAATTTGGCTAGGTTTCAGAGGAGACATAGATACTATTCTCCATAGTAATGGTGGCAGAGATAAATTATTTCATCTCTGGCAGTCTGGGACTTTTTTTTGCCTTGCTTGTGAGAGTTTTGTCCCAACCAGTTTGAGATAATTTGTGTTCTTCCCTGGGAAAAATCTCAGTTTAAGTAGTGTTTTCAGTTCAGTATAAACTTTTAACCCCAGATTTCTCTCTCTACTAGTTNTTTTTTTTTTTAATAGCCACTAAATGTGTATGTTTCCCGCATGCAGTACGTTGTCATACTTCTGTAATACTTAGTTCACGTAACAGCGTTTGTATATTGTTTCTAAGTCTACTCTTGTCTTTAATATGTTATTTTGTGAGCTTTCTCAACTTGGTATTTTATATTGGAATCGTGTTCTGATGATGTTTAAAAGTAATCTAAAGATGAACTTGAGAAACCTTAGCCTTCACTTTTTCTTACCATTGGATTAAAAATTTGAAAGTTGCCCTGAATAATCCAGAGTCAACTGCATTGGCATGGATATTTCAGGATATTTCCGTGAGCTGTTTTGTTCTTACTATATTTGTTCTTCTATGGAAACATTGCTGGATAAAGACAAAAACTTGTTTTACAGTTGTTGCAGGAACTTAGATCCCTGAAAGGAGAACAGGGAAATCCCTGAAATTATATGTCTCCATCTTCCTGTTTGGATGCCTGGCATTGCTGGTTGCTTTTTGTTAGCTGTCAAGACTACCTTCAGAAGTACAGCTCCCTTTCCTGCTTTTTGCGCTCCTCCCTGAGGAAAACAAGTTACATAAATAGTCGCTCAAGCGTCCTGTAGCTTGAGTCCTCGGATAGTGATACGTGGGGTGCTGTCTCCATCTGTTGCAGACAACAACAGTGTGTAGGAATAGGAACATCTCCCTCTTTGTCCACCTTTGGTGGGTGTTCATAATGCACTGTCCTAACCTGCACTGAGAAGCAAATAAACCAGTTGCTCAGAGCAAACCAGCACTAGGGTTTGAAGATTTTCTGTATTGTGCCTCTTAAACCTATCCTAATAACATCCTAAATATATTGTGACATGAATATAAAAGAATTCAGGTTTACTTTTTAAATTTGAGTTCTTTTGTTAAGGGCAGAATAATTACAGATGGGAGAGGAACTTAGCTGGGACAAATCAGATTTACAGATTTTCTCTGTTGAAGAGGTCTAGATGCACCAAAACTAAATACTTAACCAAAAGAAAGAATTCAGTGCCTACTGGGTTATAAAGCTTACATGTTTAAGTGTTGGTTATAATAAAAAGAAACAAGCAAAACAGCAGAGAAAATGAACCCACCACCCCAACAAATTAAGTATAAACTATGGTTTAGATTTCCTAGAACATTTTAGGGAAATGAAATACAGTAGTTGGCTGATTATATCCTAAGTCAAGCATACTGACAGAGGTGTTAAAAGTATTGACTCATGTACCCAGCTGTTTAGTGAATTCCACTTAATTTATGTCTGGAAGATGATTTTAAATTCTAAACTTGGAAGGTCATAGTACTACATCTGTTCTGGTTGTTGGTGGGTTTCAGAATGAGTTGTTGTTTTTATGGGCCCTTCTGTTTTCACCACCCCTGCTGAAAAATGAGCTCTCCTTACTAGAGAGGGTAAAGAAAAAATAACCTGAAAAATTAAATAGGCAAGAGATGTACTCTGTGAGACAATCCAAGTGGCAAGTCTTGATTGCATTATTTAACACCACAATCTGGAATGCTACAGAGCTTCACGTTTTAGTCTGTATTTTACTATAGCATTTCACATTTGTGCATGAATTGCTGCCAGTCAAATGGTGCTTACCTGTCTGCTCTTCTACCTCATTTTTTTTTTTGTCTTCATTTCTTACAGCAGTCTTCAGCAGCTTTCAAAATTATAAATGTAACCTTTGTGATGATCTGAAAAGCACTGGCCACTTGATGTCTTACCAGTGTGATACTCTTACTTTTTTTTTTTTTAAGGAGTGACCATCTTTTTTTTTAATTTGTATTAATTCTTGATGATTCTCAAAGTATCAATGTTAAACTGTTGCAAGGTCTATATATAGATGTATTTGCTAATAATGCCCACTGTCTATGCATTTAAACAATAAAAATAAGTATTATACAAAAATCACAGCAAAATCCAGACAGGCAATGCATGTAAAACTTATTTTCTCCTAATACAAATTTTGTTTTGTAATGTTTTTATTCTAGTGTGTAACACTAGAGTACTGTGATGTGTGTGTTTTTTTTTTTCTTTCTAAAGTAAGTATATAGTAACTTCCTTCACTGTTGGTGGGAGTTACACACATGGACCATGGAAAAAGAAGTCATAAAAATACATTTTCCAGACTCTTTAAATTGCACAAAATCATTACATTATATTGTCCATAAATAGCTTTTTGTTCATCCCTATAAAAAAGAATCTGTTTGTGATACCCTGACTTTTGGCATTAGAAATCGTGGCTTAAAATAGTGTGATGTTTATTTCATAACACATTTTGCCCTTCTAAACAGAGAAATTTTGTTTTTTGTTTTTTTTTTATAAAAGCTTCAAAAGCAATGTCAGTGACTAATATTTTTTTTAAATCAGTCTGAGGAATTAACCTAACAGCTTCCATCATAATTTTAAAAGGATTGGTCTCGTACCAGGTAAATTACATCTGAGGTATTTGTACTAGGTGAATGTTTTTAAAGTTTAAATCCTTATTCTCAAAACATACTTGTCACTGAATCATGTTTCTTTAAACTTGTGTAGCTTTTTGAAATGATGGTAAAATATTTTTTGATAAGTGTTTAGGTTACAGAAAAAGTGGGAGACACCATTCTTGAAGGAAGAGGTGGGGAGAACCCCACAAATGTACATGAGATCTTTACGTTGTGATCTCTGATTTTGCAACTAAAGAATGTGTTTTGAGAATTAAATATATTTAGAACTAGAAGATATGGCTCCTTTCCCAAACAGTAAAAAGGGAGGCAGGGTATATTGAAAATAAACTGTTGCAGTGTTTCTAGATGACAGCAGACTTGAACACCTTCTGTAATATCTGCAGTGAGTGTGCTTACCTAAGAGTTATATGTTAAGCTTGTACTGCATCCCAGGGTAATGTTGGTATATCTGTCATAAAGATGACTTATTAGGATTTCTTCTTCTAACTCAGTTTTAAGTAAGTCAGAGGGTTAGATTCTAAGTGGATTTTTGGGATGCTAAATGAAACTGAAAAGACCACTAAAATAGAAGTAACTCATTTAGGGTTACTCCATGCATTGTAGTAGCTCTTCAATGAGTTGCTGCATGACGAATTTGTCCCATAGGTGAAGATGCCTATTGAATTCCATATTGTTGTGTTATATTTAATATGTTCTAATTATTTAGATGCCCAACCTACAGAATCTGAAAAGGAAATCTATAATCAGGTGAATGTAGTTTTAAAGGATGCAGAAGGAATACTGGAAGACTTGCAGTCATATAGAGGAGCTGGCCATGAAATACGAGAGGTGAGCTAGAGCGTTGTAATTATGCACAAACTATGGTTGGTTGTTGTCTCATCCTAACCAATACTGCTGGGTTTCAACTTTGCTTGCAGTTTTGGCAGAGCATGTTGTCTGTTAAAATTGCTATCTTGAATTTCTGCTCTGGAATGTTCTTTTTTAACAGCAAAGCGGCTATCGCATGTTTCAGTAATATTAATGCGTATGTGTGATAGCAAATTATGCTTCCCAGGCTTTTTATGGAATTGTTACTATTGGCTTTTCTTTATATTCCCACACAAGCTACTTTTGAGTTAGTGATAGGTTTGGAAAGAGCATGGTGTGACTACAATGCAGTATTGAGTAATGTCGACATCTTTTTGTACACTAATTGGAGAAGTCTGATGTGTGGTAATCCTAATACAAAAGGGATCTCATTTTCAGTCCCTTTTAATTGACTTCTATTTACTGAAGTAGATGCTTGGAACAGCAGCACAGTTTCTGTATAGCACGTCACTCCATTTTACCTTTAATAAAGGTTGGACTACGTTCTCTCTCAACCCCCTTCCCCTCAGATGCATTAGTGGAGGCTGCGTATCTGCTAAAGTGAGGAGTTACTCACTCATACTCTAAGAAATGGTATTAGATAGGGTGACTCTCTTCAAATGAATTTGAGAATACTCATAACCATTCAGATTTAATTAAAACATCATGATTTTTTCTCTCTGTTGAATTCTCATAGAGTAGATTGAAGAAGGGTAGCTGTATCACACAAAACCCTTAGGAGGGGAGATAGCTTGTTTGTTAAAGGAATGAATATGTTCAGGGAGAGGCTGTAGGATTAAACAAGGAAGCCTACACTTCCCATTTTAAAAGAAGAGAGACACTCCTGAGAGGCAGACATCACAGGAAGGAAACTTAGAAACCAGAGAGAAGTGTGCTGCAACTCACAGCCCAAGGTTGACTGAAACATTCTGGAATCGAGGACTTGATCACTAAGGTGCAGCAGGAGAATTATGAACAATTTTATTTGCTGCTTTACTAATTTTCAGTTGCTAAGTAGATTAGTTTCTCTCTGAAAAACCTGGAGAGATTGAATTTAAGTTGTTCGTGTTTTGTTGGGTTTTTTTTTGTCTGGGAAGATTACTGTAAAGACAAGGTCTATACACGTATACCTCAGAACTCTGGTGTACACTATATCTTGGTGCTTTATGTTACTGATTATCCATAAATGTTTCTGCTATGTATTTAGTATGAATTTCACAGCAAATCAATTTGCCTTTTTTTTTTTTCTTCACAAATTCAGAAAACTGGTGGCAAACATCAGTATTAGCATGAGGCTTTGATCACTAAATTTGTTCTTTGAAGGTACCCCAATAAAGTTGTTGATTCAAGTACTTAAATTTTAACAATTTCTTAATACTCTTTTAAAGTTACTTTTCTATTCAGGCTAAACTGTTCTATGAGTCTATCAACACATTTATTTAGAGCTTTTTGGAGCAGATATGGGTTAGCACAGGCTTACCTTCAACTGGAAACTTCTCAGTAGATAGGATTTTTAATTACTAACTCTTCAAACAGTTGCCCTGCCACAGATTATTTTTTTTCAATTGTTCTTAATCTAAGCATACAGTTTCCTTTTTTGTCTGATTTAAGGCAATACAGCATCCCAGTGATGAGAAGCTGCAAGAGAAAGCATGGGGTGCAGTTGTTCCACTAGTAGGCAAACTAAAGAAATTCTATGAATTTTCTCAAAGACTAGGTAAGTGGTGTGGTACTGACTTGAGTTTTTCTGTCTCTGTAAATTAGTACATTTGGCATGTTTAGGTGTGACCACATTTAACTCAATCCCTGGTTAGTAGATAAAAGATACATGACTTAGATTGTTTCCATACACTCATAGATTTGTGTACTGCCTTTTTGCATGTGAAAGCAAAAGTAAACTTGTTTCAGTGAGTACCTGAGAGGAGAGAAAGACTAAGAGCGTATTTATCCTCTCTACCCCTTTAGAAACTCTAGAAAGCACTAACTAACTTATTACTTTGAAAATTAGTAGACTAATACCTAGACAAATACATCAGTTAGTGCTTCTGATGCAATCACTTCTTTAAGTACTCTTGGTATTGTTCCCTGCCAAACACCAGAGATAATTAGGTCTGTGGAAATGCACAATTCTGGCTCATGCAGGTGTAATGCTTATGATGGTGCTTCATACCTCTTTTGAAAGCAGCTTGACTGGTGTTGTGTCTAAGCTGCTAAAACCTAGACTTGATTTGATTTTTCACAAACTCTGTTGCTACATTTAGAGCAAGGTGTTAGCATAGCTCATGAAAAAAAATGAGGTCATGCAGTGGAAGCTTTTTTGCATGCAAATTCTGCTTTGTTAAGGAGGTGAGGTAATTTTCTCAGATGAAGAGAAAGTTAGAGTTTATCTTAAACAAGTGAAACATGACTTGTGCTACTAATAGGTATGTACCTCTTGAAACCTGCTCTGCATTGTCTTAAGGGTTGGTCTGCTAACACAGGTTATTGAAATGTTTTACACAAATGCTACAGACAAAGCTTGAATAAAGCTTTTCAAGAAGTTTTTTTCATGTCTGTCAATGCTGATTAGATCTAGTCTTTACAGCAGTTTGTAAGTAAGTATGTTAAGTGTCACAGAAACAATTCATCAAGCCTCCTTTATTATTAATTGCTACATTTTTTTCATAGTCATGTATTTAAATCTAGCATGCAGAGTTATCAGTCAGTAGAGATACAAGAAGCAGGTGCAGTTGTATATTGGGAAATACTCTGCTCTCATTTAAGAGGCAGGATTGCGAGGTCTGTTGGGAGCCCTGACGAGCACTCCGTATTCACCAACGCAGCACCTGGAGCGAGAGCAGGCTCTTGCGAAGCAGTTTGCAGAAATCCTTCACTTTACACTCCGATTTGATGAGCTCAAGGTAAAAACTTGCCATTTTGCAAGCACAAAGCCTCGCAAAACCAAAACAAGTCTATTTAGTGACACAGTCTGGATTATGGTCTGTTCTAGGGCAGAGCACGCAGTAGATACTCAAAGATCTGCTATACTCATCTTGTTCATAGAATCATTGAATCATAGAATGATAAGGTTGGAAGTGACCTCAAGTATCATCTAGTTCCAACACCCTGCCGTAGGCAGGGACACCTCCCACTAGTACAGCTCACTCAAGGCCTCCTCCAACCTGGCCTTGAACACCTCCAGGGAGGGAGCAGCCACAACCTCCCTGGGCAACCTGTTCCAGTGCCTCACCACCCTCGCTGGAAAGAACTTCCTTCTAACATCCAGTCTAAATCTTCCCTCTGCCAGTTCAAACCCCTTGCCCCTTGTCCTGTCATTGCAAGACCTTCTCAATAGTCCCTCCCCAGCCTTCCTGTAGGCCCCTTTCAGATACTGGAAGGCTACTATCAGGTCTCCTCGAAGCCTTCTGTTCTCCAGGCTGAAGAGCCCCAACTCTCTCAGTCTGTCCTCATAGCAGAGCTGCTGCAGCCCTCTGATCATCTTTGTGGCCCTCCTCTGGACCCGCTCCAACACTTCCATGTCCTTCCTGTGCTGAGGGCTCCAGAACTGCACACAGTTCACAAGGTGCAGTTAAACTGGAAAGCTGTAAGCAGTTGTCCTATATTTCAGTCATATTTACCATGTTTTCTCCAAATTTGACCTATCTTCTGGGATAACAATGTTGCTTTTAGTGTGCAAACACCGGTAGTCCCAACTGTTTTCTTGCTATCGTGCAAAGAACCAAGCTGAAAGGATATTAATTTGCTGGTGCAATCCTTGGAAGTTGCACTATCAAAACCATTTTATTTCAACCTACTGAATTGAAACTTTTCTTTAGGAACCTACTCCTTTTTCTTGTTTTTGTTAGCTCTCTTGCTTAAAAATCAAGGATTTAACCAGAAACCTACGTATCATTTTGTAACATCGCAGGCCTTTTTGCTTCAGAAGACTGAACATTTCTTGTTCTCAGTGTTACAGTTTATGAAAACTTGTCTTTACATCTTTCTTGAGTTTGTCGCAATCCTTTTACTTCTGTACCTACGTAGATGACAAATCCTGCTATACAGAATGACTTCAGCTACTACAGAAGAACTCTGAGCCGTATGAGGATTAACAATGTCCCAGTAGGTAACCCTTGGATGAGATTAAATGTAATCTTGTGCTACCATCTGTTTTTTAATTTATGGAACAATTACATTATTTTTTCATGTTTTGTTTTATAGGCAGAGGGAGAAAATGAAGTAAATAATGAACTGGCAAACAGAATGTCTTTATTTTATGCTGAAGCAACACCAATGTTGAAAACTTTAAGTGATGCCACAACAAAGTTTGTGTCAGAGGTAAGAGTATAAATTTATGGCTTAGTGTACTTCAGAGCACTTCAGGCTTAGACGTTATTATGAAACACAAAACTCTTCTGTCAGGCTTAATATGTCAACTAGAAATCAAAGTTGGGGTTTAGAGCCTGAAGAAACAAAGCATGTTTCTCAGATGCCACGTAGCTTAGAGTTAAGTTCTACTGAGCCACCTTGTGGATTTGTACCAATGACAGCACTGCAACCTTGGTTGCCATAGCTTTCCTCAGGGAGGGAAGTATGCACTCAACATTTAGGTGATAATTTAGAGCAGGAACTTTACAAAATTGAGAGAGAGGAAGCTTGGTTCTTTGTGTTTGAAACAGGGTTAAAAAATAGACATACATCTTCCTTCTTCCTGAAACACTTGCTTTCCTATATGAAGTCAACTGTACTTCCGTTATTGCAGAAGAGGGGAAGGACCTGAACTGTAATAGCATTCCAGCATTTTGACACCTCTTTATTTATCCTTAACTGCCCGAATAATTAGTGGTAAAATCCAGTCACTACAAATATTGTGCTTGTCTTCTGGTAATTGTGATGATTTTTGTTTCATATGCAAAGAATGTATGCTACTTGTAGTGTACAAATTATCTTTCTTTACATGATTAATACAAAGATACATTTGTCCTTTAACATAGTTTTCTAAGTTCTGCTTTACACTTGAAACACCTTGAAGAAAATGGTCTTATTTTACATTTCTTCTCAACTGTCTGCAACAGTTTTAAGTCTTACTATTAATGCAAATGCTTGTATTTGGCTACAGTAATTTCTCTCTTTAATGAGTGGGTTAAATGGTTACTTTTAAAACTTCCCCAAAAGTCCCAGTGTCAGTGATGTGTTTTCCTTAAGCAAGCAAAACCCATATAGAAACCTTTGGTCTGTAGCTGGCTCATCTGTACCGTAACATTGTTTTAACAACCAGTGTGAACCCAATTTTTCTGAAGCTGTTCTTCTACATTGCCATGCCAGCAGGTGAGATTTGATTTCTAAATTTTGTAATATTTCAGTCATTGAAATGGAAACTGTTTACCTTCTTCTGCAGAATAAAAATTTACCTATAGAGAATACTACAGATTGCTTAAGCACCATGGCTAGTGTGTGCAGGGTCATGCTGGAAACCCCGTGAGTATAAACACTTTGTATTGTGTATGAATCATCTCTATTTAAGACAAGACTTGTGGTGCATAAGATGAAAGAAATATAGTTGGGGTAATTGGGAGCTATGCTGTTTCCTTTTTACCAGCTTAGTTGCTTACCTTGACATGAAACTGGCATATCTCATTTTGCTAGCCATGCAAATCATGCAGTCTGCTTTTCTGAACATATTAATATTTAAAAACAGAATGGCTGCGAAAGCTAAACAACTTCTTGGCAATCTTTATAAATGGCTTTCTCATGTATAATTCAGGAAAAATACAGTATTTAAGCATGATTGCCTAGGGCCTCCTGGAAAAGAGGCTATGGACAATGCCTTGGATGGTACTTCCTTGCAAGCTGATTTGGCTGATGGCTGTTATAAAATTAGTGTCACTGTCCAGGGAATTGAGAGATGACTTTTAGGTATAAAGGCAGTCTGTTGCCTGCTGTAGATTTGAGAGGTGTTTTGGAGTATGAACAGAAAGTCAAACTAAATGTTGGACTTCTAGCTCTTTCGTCTGGATTTTAAGTAGTTTCCCATTGTTTGACATAATCTCATGCCTAAATAATTCTAATTTGAATAAGTTTCTGTCCAAAGACCACAGTGCTTTTTGGTTTGGCACACATTAAGAGCTCCAGAAGTTTAAATCCTTTACCCTTCTAGGGCGTGGTCATAGAATCATAGAATCAACCAGGTTGGAAGAGACCTCCAAGATCATCCAGTCCAACCTATCACCCAGCCCTAGCCAGTCAACTAGACCATGGCACTAAGTAGGCCTAAACATGTCCTGACTTGCCCAGACATGCTTCCTCCTTCTCCCTCTCTCCTGTTGTTGGAGGAAGCAAGGGCAGGAAAGGAAAAGAGATGCCCCGGTACCTTCCCATGGTCTGTCCCATTCCAGAAAGTAGTTAAGTCTTATTTATTAAACTGGCTTTCTCCCTCTCCCCCCCACTTTTTTTCAATCAAAAGTTGGGGTGCATCTATATTAGAAAGTTGTGGGGGAGATGGGCAGGAGTAATTAATATTCATTGTTGTAGTGGCTAGAGTTTTTTGTAGTTGGTCAGTTGAGTGTTTTTTTCCCTGAAACAGTCACCACCACTACCCAAAAAAACAACTCACAAACAAAACAAAATAACAAATTGAAATACTGTAGCAGCAGGACACTAATTTGGATTTGAGAGTCTCCATAAATATCCAGTTAACTTTCATCTGGCTTATAGGCAGATTGTTGAAAGGAAAAAGGAATACTCTCACAAGTTTGTGGGCTTGGTGGGTTTTGGTGGTGTTTGGCTTGGTTCTTTTTTGCCTCTGAGGAGTTGTATGATTTTCTCTTTAATCTTGTTTCAGGTGTTACTAATATGTACTCTTATCTTGAGTGTGATAGATAATAATATGTTTTTATATTACAGTGAATATAGAAGCAGGTTTACAAATGAGGAAACAGTATCATTCTGTCTGAGGGTAATGGTAGGTGTCATCATACTGTATGACCACGTGCATCCGGTGGGCGCTTTTGCCAAAACTTCAAAAATTGATGTAAGTTGTTTGTTTGTTTTTGTTTTTTTTTTTTTCCCCTAACTAATCCTTTGGTTATTTAAATTTTGTAGGCTTCTCTTCTGTCTGCCATGTTCTAGGAGCAGATTGCACTTTGCATTGATGTTAAATGGGTAGTGGTAACTGTTAGCAAACCATATTGATAAGTAGTAAGAAATACAAATTAGGGTTTCGGACACATAAATGACACATTGCTGGGTCATGAATTCCATCTGTTTTGATGAATTCTGATAGAGTCTTGAAATGCTTGTAAATAGTGGTTGTGTAGAATGATCCAAATCAGAATGACTGGAATAACAGCAGCATCTAGCTTGTTTCCTACTGTCTGATAAAAAGCTAGGTTCATCATCCACTATTCTTTAGCTTTCTGCTGTTGTTGGATAGGAAAATTTGAACATGTGCTGATAGTGTATGCTGCTCCATGGCTGCTGCAAATACAGTATTTTTCCACAGATACAGCTACAGAGTTTGTAATTAGTTCACTGACTATGTAATAATTCATAAAGGATTTATGATAAAGATTTTTTTGTTTACAGTCCCTAGTTAAGGGTATTATAGCAGAGCTTCACATCACAGTTGCATTGTGTAAAGATAGGCAGATTTTTAAGAAACTAAGCCATTCTGTCATGGGAAAATGTAATACTGAAAACTTAATTCCTTTCTAATATCAAGAAATTATCTCTGCACTGCTGCAGTTTTAAAATATTTTTTTCTGTGACAAAGTGAATATAAACCATTTCTGTGATTAGTCATGAACCACTTGGATATTATCATGAAAGAAAATGTGTGTGTTTCTTTTTTTTAACTCCTAGATGAAAGGATGCATCAAAGTTCTTAAAGACCAGCCTCCTAACAGTGTAGAAGGCCTTCTAAATGCTCTCAGGTACTCTTGTTCTTTTATTTGAAGTATTTTAATGTGAGTTTTCACAAATTGTCCAGGACTATTCCTTCAACAGCAAAGTTTTGAGTTAGTGTTACATGTAAAAGGTGAATGTGGTTATTGCTGGTTTCTTTTTCATTGTGTTTAGTAGAGACAGAGGTGGATGAAGAAGTCCCTGTTTTAAAGCCAAGTCATAAGTTTGCAGTTTCTCATAGTAAGGTAACTTTTTACATTCTGAACTGGGTGCAGGTTAAGAATGAGCCTGTACAGGTAAGCATGACAGAGCAGATACTGTACCTGAAGCTAGAACTGGTGTCGAAGTGTAATATATGCTAAAAACTGACTAGATGTTTAGTGCAATCCCATCAACTGACTGAAATGAGAGGCTGCAGCATGGATGCTCACTTGTACCAGTTTACCAAAGAAACTAAAAATTAGTTTGCACCCTTTGGTGGGTGTGCCCTGGGTATTGTTACTCACACGCTCACTTTGAAATGTGTAAACTTTAGTATATCCTACTTGAGAGTGTGCGGTTGTACTGTTCTTCCTTTTTGTCGTGAAACTGCTTTAATTTCATTTGCTGTCTTTCTTGTGTTATGATGTGGTAAGAAGTGGAATCACGTGTTATTAATCTGCAAATGAAACAGCTAATAATCTGAAGGAATAAGCAAAAGACTTTGAGACTTCATCTAAGTATTTCCATGCCTAAATAATTTTGTTACTTGTATCTGAACTTCCTGTACATGATCAGTCTGAGGTGGTGATCAGTAAAAATAGAAACTTCCCAAGGCGAAATACTACATCAGAATTTTATTTTCTGATTAACCATTTTGTGATTGCAGCTGCATACAAATACTGATACTTACTGCTAACCTGTTTTTCCCCATCATGGCTGACACTATTAAAGTGGAGGGAAAGTATAGTTCAGGTTCTCACTCTGTGTTGTGGTTAGAAGTGTAAATACAGTCTGTGCTGTCATGTTGACATTTGATTGCACCAACCCTTTTCATGCATACATATTTCAACAGTCTTGGTTTCATTCATTTGAGTATGTTATTTAAATCTCTTTTAAATCACGTTTGGAATTGGTAGAAAGAGATCGAATCATAGAATGGTAAGGTTGGAAGGGACCTCAAGGATCATCTAGTTCCAACATCCTGCCATAGGCAGGGACACTCAAGACCTCATCCAGCCTGGCCTTGAACACCTCCAGGGAGGGAGCAGCCACAACCTCCCTGGGCAACCTGTTCCAGTGCCTCACCACCCTCGCTGGAAAGAACTTCCTCCTAACATCTAGTCTAAATCTTCCCTCTGCCAGTTCACACCCATTGCCCCTTGTCCTGTCATTGCAAGACCTTNAAAAGGTAATACAGCAACACAACTCCCCTCCCAGAAATCAGAGACCCCAGGAGGGGCTCCCAACCACCCTTCCACCTTCTCCCCACCCCTGTACCTTACCCCAAGGTTTGCCTTACGTGCAAGGTAAATTAGGAGGATCGGCCAAGGGGGTTAGAAGAAAAGTGGTTAGTGAGGATTAATCAGCAGAGGAGCCAGAGCCCAGAAGCTGCTAGATCCCACCAGCTGCTCCTGCTCAAGCAAGCGACAGAGAGCAACTAACTTATCAATTGTTTTGGTTAGTGTTCCCAAACAATTCTCCAGCAAGCGTATGAGTGAAGTAGACATCATGATGTTTTCCTCTCACAGCCTATAGTGCAACTTTGTCTATTAAAATATTCCAATTAGCCTCAAACCAGCACACCCTCTCCAGCCTTCCTGTAAGCCCCCTTCAGATACTGGAAGGCTACTATCAGGTCCCCTCGAAGCCTTCTGTTCTCCAGGCTGAAGAACCCCAACTCTCTCAGCCTGTCCTCATAGCAGAGTTGCTGCAGCCCTCTGATCATCTTTGTGGCTCTCCTTTGGACCCGCTCCAACACTTCCATGTCCTTCTTGTGCTGAGGGCTCCAGAACTGCACACAGTACTCCAGGTGGGGTCTGACGAGAGCAGAGTAAAGGGACAGAATCAGTTGTCCACTGGGGCAGATGCAGTTGTCCACTGCTCCACATGTAGATGCCAAAAGCGGCTTCAAGATGATTTCATGAGAAATCAAGTCTAAATCTAAGTCTTTGATTCTGGAGGAGTGTTAAAAGTTCTCATGTTTCACAAGAGATAAATAGTGAGTCTTACAAGCAAAGGGAAGATGCTATGGATTTTGGAGAGACATCAGTTGTGTATAATTTGAATGTGTGCATTCAGATGTACTAATGTGTACCTGAGTATCATCACAGTGTTCAGGTTTTTCACATGGACAACATACCAAGTGCTTTTCAAGATTTTAGAAAAACCTGTTGTTCGTGGAAAGTATAAATTACCAAAAAGTACTAAAATCTATATTAATTTCTAAACCAAAAAATCGTTGCACATTCTTCAAGTGAACAACTGAATATCACTGCAGCTGTGGAGAACAGTGAAAGTGCTGATTTTAACATGTTAAAATTTAATTGCTGAATAAGATTACAGTTGGGGAATAATGATCAGGGAAATTCACCATACAAAGAAGCTGGCATTGAGGATATACAGTACTTTTATAAGAAGGGACAACTAGGTTTTTGGTAGTAATGTAAAATATGCTAGTGTCCTAGAGAACTTTAAAGAGGAAAGAGGCAGGAACAAACACGTATATTTACTGTAGTTTTGGCAGCAGAGTTACTGAACTTAACAGAAAATTAGACTGGAAGGCTATTGAATCCATTCTCATTGAAGGATCTTAGAAGGGTTGTGTCAATGGAATTTTTGAAGATAACTTTCTGAAGCTGTATTTTATTTGAAGGTGTTTCTTATGGACAGAGACTTCAGAGTTAGTCTTACTGAAAACTGCCTATCACAAGTGAGAACATGAGTTCACTATGAAATGGCTGATCAACATGAAAATTAACATCCAGCTGAGGCTCCTGGGTTACAGTTCTGATTGATGATAGCATTTTCTGATCAGAGTGGCTGATTTGTGTGCATGGTAACTGTGGACTTGGATGATGATCAGTGAGTGAGGGATTTACTCTGGTGCAGCCAGGTTAAGCCATAAACAAAGAAACAACATATTTTTTTTAAACCAAAGTAAAATAACATCTATGCTCTTTTCAACTTGTTTTTTATTTCTGTCCTTAGGTACACAACAAAGCATTTGAATGATGAGACTACCTCCAAGCAAATTAAATCCATGTTGCAATAACAATTACCTGGAATCTGCACCTGCTGTAGACAGTATTCTGCAATGACTGAGATGCACAGATTTTTTTTTTTTTTTTTTAGTGATTGCAACTACTATCTTGTTCATTCTTACTTTTTATTTTCTCTCTTCCTGTTTACCCTCTCTTTTTTTAATCACTTTCTTGTTCTTAAGTAAGCTCAGACTTCTTTTCTGTGCCAAATCAATGAAAATTATCAGTTCTGGAAAGTATTTCTCCTTTTCAGAATAGCCATCCTAAGTGGCAGCTAATTATGCGTTGCATTTGGATTTCTCTGTACTGGGGAAAGATTTGTGACTTGAACTAAATATTTTTAAACTTGTGGGTTTTTTCTTTTGTTTTTTTCTTTTTTTTAAACTAATATTTAATATTGCTTCTTCTGCATGGCAAGACTGCCTACTTCTGCTATTTAAAAAAATTCCTTGATGACTTCATTTTCTATTGCAGCTTATTTTCATGTGCAACCATGAGGAAACTAAAAGCAGATTTGTTTAAATTAACTGTGTTTGTACAAAATGGTACCCAACACAAAGGTTTTTTTAAATGAGTAAAAACTGTTTTGTTTAAAAGTTACGTTTGCATTTGGACTCATTTTTGTAAGGGTGTATGTTGTACGTTTAACCTCTAATAACTAACGTTGAACTGTGGTGTGTGCGTAGCAAAATTACGTATGCATGTTCATGTCAAATGATTGGCCGTGGATAAGATAATAAAATCAGCTTTCGTTTTTCTAAGTGTGGTTTGATTTACCAGTATTTTTGAGTGAGATGTCTTCGTGCTCTTTTGGATTTTTACCAAAAAAACAAAAAAATAAATTTATAAGTTTTATATAGTGAAAACTCTGCTGTTTCATTACCAGTAACCACCAGTCTAATCCTAGCGTGTTTCAGGGTTCTTGCTCTTTGTACTGCTTACCTGTCCCTAGAAATACTACTCAACAGAGTTTGGGAAGAAGAGCTTTATTAAATCCTTATAGATTCCGATGGATGCTGCTGAGGAACCTTGAATTTCATGTGTTGACATCTCAGTACAGTCATCAGAAATGACATTCCAGATTAAGCTGCCACTTTGGTTCTTTTCATACCAATGGTGGGAAGATTACTTTTCTTCGGTCTCTATGCCAGTATGTACTTCTCTGGTGCTAAATATTTTGAAATGTGTGTATAATCAGAATAATCTTGGCATACTACATCTTTCCTGTTTGACTAAAGTTTCTTAAAATGTGTTAAGCTTTGATAGGTTGGTTTATAAAAAAACAGGCTTTATTTGGGATGAGGTGAGTTGAAGAGGAGAGCAAGAAATGAGAGTTACTAGAAAGAGCATGTTCTGGTTTTAACTCAGCCAGCAGCTGAGTCCCTGCAGTCCAGTAACAACAGAGGGGGATTTCTGCTTTCCCTTCCACTCCCCTCTGGGTGGGTATGGAGGAAAGGAGCTAGGAAAAACAAAAATGTCATTTGAGATCAAGATAAAGTACTAATCTACTGCAGGGATATCAGAGTACACAAAGGGAAAACAACTAATAAAAAGGGGGAGGAAAGGTGTACAGCAGACAAACCCATGAAAAACTACCACCACACACAGACCAGAACCAGAACAAAAGGGATGCACCCCAGCCTGGAAACTGAGGAAGAAACAGAAAAAACTAAACAGGAAACCATACAAACTATTGAATATACTACAAGTCCCATGAATCCTGACCAACCCCTTTCATGTCACACAGTGAGCATGATGTGGAGCATGGTGTAGCATGTGCAGTCCAGCTTGCTCTGTGCCACTGGGAGGGCAGAGGGTAGCCCTGTCCTAGTGGGGCCAGTCAGCTTATTGTATGTGGTGGTGTCGTGATAATGCCTGAAATGAGTCATCAGCATTCAGGGAAAGGAGACTTGAAAGCTGCAGACAGGTGAGAACACCCTCAGCTTCATTTGTTTGGCAAATAATATTTTGAAACTTTATTTGGTGTGCTAGCTCCAAATGTAACATACCAGTGTGGCTGGGCTGGATTTCTTGTGGACACTCGGCCTGCACCATCAGGAAAGGTCCTTTTTTGTCTTTTGTTGTTGTTTGTCGTTGGAAAGAAGTCTGCAAAATTTCAAGTCATGATGATTGAGGAAGACCTCAAAGGAGATAAAAGTGTGTATGACTGGTAGCTGTATGTCCATCTCTGTTAGGTAGGGTAATACACTTCCTTTTCTGAGCACAGAGCCAGTGCTACAGGGAAAGCAAATCATACCCTATGATGGCTACTGGAATAATCTTGCCATGAGAGGATACTGCCCTCTAGTCCTTTAGCAACAGCACAGTTGAATCCGGCTGAGAAATGACAAAACTTGATTTATGGTGATTGTGTGGGTTTTTCACTAAAACAACCCCAAAACCAGTCTTTCCCAGAAATGTCTTAAAAACTCCACAACCAACTACTCTGCGTGCATCTGGAGGAATTAACTGCCCTTGTGAATTTGTTACCCCTATTAGAAGAACAGTTTCATCTCAGCCCAACTTGAAACAGCAAATCCAACCTTCATGCTAGTACCGAAGAACTGACCATATAGCAGATTTCTTTGTCTGCCTCAATGCCTACTGACTGAAACAACCTAATTTTTGCAGTTGACTGTTGGACAGATCTTCCTTTCTGCTGCCCTGCCAATATCTTTGCTTTTAAACATAGTTGCTCTTGTGGTCTGAGAATAATTGGAGCTTTCCTTTTTTTGCTCTGGCATTTAATGTCCTGCAGTTTCTCTTGTGTACGCAGCTGGGAAAGGAGATTAGAGTGGGCATGCATTCGAGTTGGCTGGCCCACAACTCTGCAAGCTTCCCTACTCATGAGCTTTCCAAGAGAAGAAAACAAGCCTTCCAGTGGAAGAGGCCTCAGCTGTTTGCGTTTTTAAATGGGAGCTGCCTGTTCACTGCTTAAGCTTCAATGCTTGTTCCTTTGCAAAACCACTCTTCTTTTCCCTTGCTGTTTTAATTCTGTCTGTGGTATTGGACAGAAGAGGAACTGGCAAGCTCAGCACTAAATATTTGTCACTAAAATTTTATATACTTTTTGGAACAAAACTCATTTTGGATGGCACCATACTCATGTGATAGCCTGGAGTCTTGGGGTGCCACTGGGCTGGGTGACATTTGATGGCTTACATAAATGTTCTACTCAAATCTGTGGTCCTCCCTCTGCTGGGAGCTGGTGTAACCACCCTCGCCCTGTAGCTGTTGTGGCTGGAAAGCTGTGTCCTTGTGATGCTTCCTCTGAGTGTAAATGCTGCTGCTGTTGCTCCTTTCCTAGAGGCCTGAAATGCTGGGCAGAGGGGAGTCTGGGGGAAATGGGTCCACAGTGGCTTGTATTGCCGTTGACACAAAGTCAGGTGGCTTCCCTCCTAATCATGGTTCATAGTGTGTGCAATCCCACAAGCCCTGAATTGTTTTCTGTTCTCTAATACCAGCCTGTTTATATGATCCTGATTTGGTTCCTAAAATTTCACATCGAAAGTACACAAATAGAGAAATGTTTCTCTGAAAGTTTCTTTTTCTGTCTGTGTCTTCTACTTACAAACCACATCAGGATTTTTCTTTGCCAGGAATGCTGCTTTCTTCCTGGGAGTTTTATTATGACTGGAGTGTATCTAGAGAGGGAAATCCTGAAATAGCTTGTTGAAAACAGACTTGGAGTGTTCCCAGGCAAACATCTCATTCTAGATGTGCTGTCCTCTGGCTTCTCGCTCCTGACTCTCAGAGCCTGTACAAGCATGTCTTCTCCAGTGGGGCTACGGTGGCTCTCCAGGCTGCTGCTTCACAGGAAGGATATACATCCTTCTCTTTGGGAAACCTAGTGTTGATTTTCTGTCCCTGAAGAGACACTTGTGAAATAAATGTAAATAATTAACAAGGAGTAGTTGTATGCACTTCTTGTTGGTTTACAGTTAGTTGTGGTATTTCAAAAGTGTCTGTGTGAAACTTACTGCAATGTTTACTATGTCCTGCACACGCATGTACTAACAAGTCCTACGTGAGGCAGGAGGCATCCTTGATGATCTGCTTATTTTTTCTTCCCTTTTTAGTGGCCTAAGTAAAGCTTTTTTCATTCTTTTTCCCAAGTCTGGTATAATTTTTGGTGGATGATCAATATTAGCAGCTGTCCACCTAACAAGGGCTAAAGCAATCCTGGTTCAATTTGCATATGAATTTTCTAATGATTTGCTTTTTGGATGGTTGCATCCAACTTAGTGTCCTGGCTCTGGGGCTTTGCTTTCCACCTCCTTCTGTGCTAATGATCCTTTCAGGTCACTCTTACCTTTCTGTGTTATGACATAAAGACACCTGGAAAGACTTACTGCTTCTACTGAAGTTACAAACCAAGAAAGGCTGTACCTGGTGAGCAGATTTAGCCAGGCATAATCTAACTCTCTCTCCTGAATTTCAGCAATGCTCTGGTCTCTTTCTGTCACAGCTGTAGTAGTGTGAAGTGTTTGTGGAGTTACATGGGGCAGATGTGAAGTTAGCTAAGCCACTGTGAAGGTGTTAAAATACTTGGTTGGCCAAGTGGTAGAATAGAGCTTTCCAAGTGTAATTATTTCACCAACAGATGTTTGAGCACACGGTAGGCTGGTAGCAAGTTATATGGACTTGGTACATGCTTAATTGAGTTTATGCTTGCACACAAATGGCCTTGGAGCTCCTGGGGCCACAGTTACTTGCAACCTTTCCTTGTCTGCCCTGCTCAGTTACATCTGTTTCACAAATACAGCTTCATGCAATGCCCTTCATTTTTGTTTTGAAAAACATTAATATGTGCATGGAAAGGTATTTGTGCTGTCTGTTACTTTCCATGTGTTGCTGTGATTAGGAATGATTGAGGACAGGGCCTAGGATGGTCCTGGGGCCCTCATATTGTGCCTCAGGCATTGGAGAAATTCAGAAGATCTATTTGTCCTCTATGTTGTAGCAGTCTGCTGGGAGCTACGGAAGTTTGCTACCCCCTGCAGGCTCCTGCCCTGGGGACTTGTACTGTCTGTGTGAGCCTTGTCCAGAAGCCAGTATGTTGCTGCAAGGGTCAGAGGTCTTAGAAATAAGGAGAGGAGTTGCAAACACCTGGTGACCATGATGATGAAGTGGGATGTCATAGAACTGTGCTCTTCTCCTAGCTCCTGCTATAGGATTCCTTGTTATTGATGGAAAATCTCTTGATCTCAGAGTTCCAGAAGTGTCCCTCTGCACATTCTCCCCTACCTCGTATAGGTCATATTATTAATGTCCCTCTCTGCAGAAGCATGGAGAGTTCCTGTTACATCTAGGTGACATCTATATGTCTTTTATGGCATTGTTTCCTGCTGGCAACCATGATCTGATTGAGGCAGAGAAGAAGTGATGGGAGGACAACCCCAAGTTAGAGTTGGCCTGGCAAAAGCAAGTGTGTGGCCTGATCTGTAGCCCATCTTTTTCTTGGATGCAGGCAAGAAGTAATCAAGTTGGTTTTTTTTTTTAATGCTGGCTCCCCATGTTCCCATACTTTGTGATTTCACATGTGCCCATTATGTCAAAGTGGTGCTCAAACATCAGCCAAATGAGGGGCTGGTGTCCAGGCTTGGTAAGGGAGTGTGTGCACACACCCAGCTCATCTTACTGGCTGGAAATACACCCGTCATGTGAAGAGGCACATGAGATGTGCTTCTGATTGCAGGCTGGAGGGAGATGTTGCAGTATAAAAACTGATGTCCTCATAATCAGCTATGTGACCTCTGGCCAGCGTTGGTTTAATTCACTGTGGGACTGCATTTGCTGAAACACTTGAGCTTAAGTAACATGGAAGTCTCAACTCCAAGTTTCCCTAAGTTTTAAGCAATTGCCTTTAGCATCTTTAGCATCCTTAGTGTTTTCAAGGTGGCATATTCTGCTTTCAGTGCTGTGCATCTTTGAAGGGACTTGTAGTGCCTAATAGTCAAATGCCACATGGGGACACAGACTAGAGCTGCTCTCTGCCAGCAGATTGACTACATTCTGGCTAAAAGAACAATGATTTAATGCCATGGGAAGGAAAGTTGGCTGGTGTCATGAGGAGTTTCCTAACACATCTCTGACACTAACACAAACATATTGCAAGAGAAGTGGAAGAGGGTGGCTCCTAGGAGACATTTAAGCTAAACTGAATAAAGGTCAAGAGGTGCTTGTTAGGAAGTGTCACTGCACTGAGCTGACCAACAGGTCTTTTCTATCTCAAACTGAAGTTTGCCCTGGAAATGACAAAGTGTTCCTTTATAGGCAGTTTAAGGTACCAGAATTCAGAAGCTGGGAGACGCTGGACCCTCAAAGCGTCACTAATATAACTGCAACTAAATCTTTGGCCGGATTTGCAGAAAATGCGTTCTTTGGTGTTGCATAAATGAGAAAATGCTCTGGGGAAAGCTGCCGCATGTCAGGAAAGAGAAACCAGCTGTCCTGAAGATGGCAGTGATGCTCTTCTCAAAGGAGCCCTGTTTACTCGCTGAACGTCGCCGTTCTTTGAGAGCGACTGTCCCACCCACAAACTCTTTCTGTAAATTACTACAATATTACTTTTCCCTTCAAAGACCCAGTGATCCATTGCTCTCTTTATTTCTCCCCTCACTTGGACACATTAACACAGCTTGCTTCATGCTCTGGCTTTGCAAATAAGAAGCAACTGATACCGTGGTGTAATTGTGTGTCTACTCTCAAAGAGGGAACTCGTTTAAGAAATGAACAGCCTCAGACCCTGAAGTTGTGCCTCGGCTGATCTGCAATTCTCTAAAGAATTTTGAAATACGCTGTTAATCAAAAGATCATTAAATGCTTTAATTAGTTTTTCCAGGGTGGGGGATAGGTTATGGAAGGCACTGTCTAGTTCTTTGCAGCATGAGAAGCTCTTGCTCAGGGAGCAGAGCATGTAAAGCAATGCAATAGGCTTTCAATCAGTTGTCTGGAAAGCACCATCGTCTTTCACTGTCTGTACCCCTACACTGTCTCATAAATGAGGCTTTGGGGGCGATGCTGTTTGTAGGGACAGCGTTGGCTGCCTTCAACCAGTTCAGTGGCTGCCTTGCACTCATAAAACTCACAGCCACTTCCCATGCTTTGGACTGGTACTTACTCTTTGGGTCTGAGCCTTGCTCTCTGCAGCCCCAGGCAGCTCCCTGGTGCAAAGATTGCTCATCTGAGGCTTGGATCTGGAAACCCTTAAAAGATAGATCTGATGAGGGACCAAGCCCACCACATCTGCAGCAGGGATAGATTTCTTATGGAGTCTGGGGGAGTCAGAGATCAGACCATGTGAAATTTATGTGGTCTGAACCTAGAACAGCATTTGCAGCTATTGCCAAGAGGAGTGCTCTCAGTGTCTCTCTGTGTATATTATATATCTTTTAAATGGCCTGCTGCATCACTACTGTAAAGGCTCTAAGTTTACAATAAAATTGCTGTTGCAGGTAAGGGAGGAGCTGATATTGTGCACTGCAGTGATTTCTTCAGCCTTCATTTCCCATTCACCCTGGCTGGGACTTTGGCTACGTTCTTTCCCAGAACTGGGTTGTTGGTTGTTTTTTATTGACATTAATGAAAACAAAACAAAACCAACAAAACAGACACAGCTTGAGACTACATCCAGTGCAGAGGTTTGATTTGCCTAAGGTTAGGAATATCCCACACTCAGCTTCTCTTGTAAAGGAAGAGTTTGGCTCTCTGAATCCTCCCCACATTTTTGGGTCTGAGCAAGCAGCTGGGGGCTGCGCCGAGCCACGGCGGGAGCAGCTCTGAGGGACTGTGTAAGGGGATCGGAATTTGGTCAGTCTGCACTGCTTCCTCCTTCAGAAAGGCATTGAGATGGAGGAGGGCTGCCTCAGCTGAGCCAGGGCTGGTTTTGAGGGGTGTGCTTGAAGAGTGGCAGTGGGTAGCAGGCGCATTGAGTGCTGCTTAATTTACAGCCTGATACTTTTAATAAAACAAGCATCAATGGGAGCATCAATGACATCCATGTGACCAAGAAACTGAGATCTGGGGCACCCTTTAGAAGCTTTGTGCAAGCACAGAGTGGGCTGTAAGTAGGGAAAGCAAATGTGCATTGCATAGATTTATAGGGATGCTTAATTGAATTGCACCCAGTGGCAGAATCCTTCTGTTCTGCAAGAGCAATTCAACCACTCAACAGTCCTGTCACCTCTTCTAACCAACAGCCTATTGCCAGATAAGCCCATTTATCAGGAGGCAAACGGCGTCAGTGCTTGCTGAACTTCAGGTTTCAAGCATGGCTTTGGATTCAGACCAGGAGAAAGGCCTGTGAACTCCTTAGCAGCATCTCTGGAAGATCGTCACCTATCAGAACTCAGAGCAAATGCTGCTTCCCATCTCATTGGTGTGTATTAGCACTGCTGACCCTTAAGCACCATCTCACTGTGCCCCATTTGAATTGCCCAGGATTGGTATTGCTACACTTGCCAAGTCTCTCATGAGTCAACCTCCTCACACCTTTCTTCTGATCAGATGGTTTCAGCCCTAGCACAGGTAGTGCAGTCTGTACCGAGGACAGATCATTGCTCTCAGCATGCTGACTCATGAGTAGATGTGCACAGCCTGGCATGGCTGACACCACTCGTTTGGAGATAGCGACATGGTGCTTGATGTTTGCTGGGGCTGCCATTGCATCTCTCTGTTCGTTATGGTACTGGCTGGTTTGGCTTGGAGTGCTTGTGCTTTCCATGCTTTTTACTTGACTCTGTGGGCTGAGCAGATCCCAGAGAGGCCCGCCTATGCCTGTTCTCCTCCAGTTCAGCCATGGCTCAACAGGGCCCCGAAAGGAGCCCAGTCAGGCACATTGATTGAGCATCTCTGCTGCAGCTCACTTGCTCCCTGTATCAGGACAGGCTGACCTGGATGGCTGGGCGATTTCTGTACCTCACCCTTGCAAACAAAACAGACTCACTTTTGGTGGCTGTGGGGTAATTCTGGCACAGTCTGTGGTGTCTGCTGTGTTTTTTTCTGGACGCTGTGGCAGCTGCCACAGCACATCTGCCTCCTACCCTGTGTGCTGCTTTCCTGTGACATTCCTCACCTTACATCTTCTTCAGGGAACTAGCGGGCCTGAGCCCATGACATCCAAAAAACCCCAAACCACTAGATGTTAGGGAGAAAAGTTTGAGGCTGACCATTAAATTCCTTTGGTGACCTGCTACAGCACCAGAAAACACATTTGTGAAGGAGGTGAAGTGTTTTTTGATTTGAGGGTTTGGAAGGCTGAGAAACACTATCAGCCTTCCCAGCTGTTAAGAAACATCTTTTGTCCCTCCTTTACTAGCACAGCCCAACCCCTTCCTCAATAAACCACTCCATATATTCCCACCTCAGCAGACTGAAAGCAGAAGGGACAGTGACCTGGGTGCATATGGCTGTGTATATCATGAGACATTTATATTAAAGAACCCAGCCAAAGGTTGGAGAGCTTTGGGTATTACATAATGGATGGTGAAAGTAGTTAAAAAAAAAAAAAAGAGAAACAATGAACGGATCCAAAGAGAATTAAGGCAGGCTACATATAATCATTAGACTTTGATTGAACTGAATAGATCATATTGTGTATCAATAGCTACTCTGGTCTGTGCTTATTTTATTTATACAGTTTATCTGTCTAATGATTTGAGCCTGGGGTCTCCTGTGATAGGAAGCTGTTTTCTCATACACTAGAAAAGCACTTTTAACAAATAATTTCCATCATCTAATTTGTCTACTGATAGTATATGTGTGTGTGTGTGTGTGTGTATAATGTACACATTAGATAAACAAAACTCAGGTGTTGTAGTGGACAAACTATTAATTGTAGCTCCTGGGGAGGGGAGAAGAGAAGAGATGAGATGAGATTGTGACAATGACCAGAATGGGGCAGACCAAGGGTGTTCCAAGAAACCCTGCAACAAGCAGTTAGGTTATCTCTTATCTCAGAAAAGTTTCCATTCGCCCCCTTCCCTCTTTAATTAGAATTTAGCTAATGCCTCAAATGATGAGAGTTTACATCTTTTCTGAGACTTCATCTCAAAAATAGCTTTATTTACTGCTGTAACTCTGGTCTTTCTCATTACTCATGGAAATGTCTAATCATGGTTGGAGTCTTACCAAGGTTTTGTTATCTTTCAGCTTCATCCAATTTTCCTGCCGCATGACGATCTAAGAATGGGTGAGAGCAGTGATCTGCAGAATAACCAAATAAAGAATGGTAAGAGTTTGGGGAAATTACTGGAAACAAATTTTTTTCCCCTATATATAATTATTCTATTACATGTAACTTGTTGTAGCAGAAGCAAAAGATGTACAACCGAAGGTTTTGACACCACATTTTGGAACCATTTTCCACCCTGATAACTCTGTGTTGATTCAAAAGCATCCTGTGCAGACCTGGCCACTTCTAACAGCAGCTATGTTGTGCTGCTGGCTCAGAGTCATCTCAGTTGCAGGGGTCCACTGAGGTGGTTCAGTCCCCTCCTTATCCTTCTTGTGCACTGAGGGAGAATCTCAAGGACAGAGCTGCAAGTATTGCCCCTCAGAGAGAAGATAAGAGGACCACTTATGACCCAGGCAGAGATGTCTGGGGACAGGGGACTTCAGAGAGCCTGGACACAATACACTGGAGAACTTGTGGGTGAGGCAGGTAAGTCATGCCAACACAGGGGCAGATGTGGCCTTGTTGGTGACTTGCTGTGTTTGGCAGCGAGATGAAGGGTTGAATGTGAAGGTCAGCTTTGAGGACATGCCCAGTGTGCTGGACATGCCCAGTGTGCCTGAGAATAAGGTGTTATCTGCATGCCTGTGTGCAAAAGTTGCTTTTCTGGTAACTCAGTAGACAAATGTCATGCTTATGCCAATAGTGGTACCAAAAAAGCCTGTGACCCTGTAACTTTTTCCTGTGAGCCACAGGCTATGACACTACATAACAGGTATCTGACAGCAACCTCATTAAGAGGTGAAGATTGGAAGTGATTGCAGTTCACAGCAAGGGAAAAACTATATCTCGCGGCTCTTTAGAGCACAGAGCTTTTCTGGGACACCTTGGTCCCTCTGGGATTAGCCTTGTGGTGTCTGGACTGCTCTGCCAGGCATGCTGTTGCTGGGATGAAAGCAAGGCACGAAACAATGTTCTGGGGGTGGGGGGTGATAATCTTATCACAGACTCCCTGTTCAGAGTTAGTGATGGATGAGATCCTGCAGATAAACTATCTACTGTGATATCAGGATGGATCTCAGTGCTAAAAGGTGGTTTGATGTAGTGGAGTTTAGTCTCCTTCTCAGTTCTATCACAGTGATAAGACAGTCACGTTTAGCTGGGATGAATACTCTGGTATATTCCACAGTCTGGCTATTTCCCTTCTCGTTTGTATTAATAGCAGGCATCATTATAAATGTATTATTGTGTTCAGGAGGGATTTGTGAAATTGGCAGTTGAGGCACTCTCTTGCAAGAGGGAGACAGCTGCTTCTCAGACTGAGTGAATATTTTATCTTGAATCTGTCTTTTCCTGTATCTCCCTCCATGGTCAAAGCTGCTGAATAGAAGGGAAAACAAATTTTGTCTGACTTTGCACATTTAGTGAACATTCAATAAGTAATCCATTCACTATGAATGAGACCTTGCATTTGCTGGAAAAATTCATGGGCACTTCTCATTGTTGATAGAGGAAACTTCAGAAAGCAAGGAGGTGGAACTTCAGAAGGCAAAGCATCTGTCTAAAAATCTGATAACAATATTGGGGCGTGTGTGTTTGTATTTAAATCCCAGGACCTTTCAAACTATACTCAGAACGGTAGAAAGCAACAGGAGAGTTGCTGCTGTTGGGGCCAGAAGAACACGATTAGTGGTTACGCACTGGGCTCCAACATGGAATGGAAGAGACAAATAAGCTGGAAGAACTGACAATGTCATAAAATTAAGTTTTTTAGAAAAGATAATATCCCAATTCACCTTGCCGATGTTAGGCATTCTGGCATAATTTAAAGTAGGGCAATGTGGCCGTGTTGCAAATTTTAATGGGAAGTTTGCTAGAAAGTGGGAGAAAGCTGTGACTCAAAACAGTTAACTTTTGTGGCTGCCAGAGGTGAGGAATCATCTCCTGGATGCCTTGAGACGCCCTGGGTTGCCTCTTCAAACGCCTTGAAGGTAAAGGCAGACATCTCAGGTCAGTGCTGAAGGAGATGCTCAAGAGTGATGCTGAGGCTATTCAGGGAGTTGAATCTATCCCATCTTACCCATTGCTTAAGATCATACGTGTTCTTTAGACTCCGGTTATTGCTCTAGCAGGCAATTTATCCGAATGAGCAAATAGCACCATGCTCTTTCCCTTCAGCTACAGCTGATTCAGATCCTATTAGTGCTTCTGACTGCTTGAAATTGCTCTTTCTCAGATTCATTGTCTGGTGCTTTCCTGCACGCAAGCATAGAGGCTGATGCAGCTGATGCAGTGCAAGACTTTGGCCTCTGTCCCCAGCGTTCCTGACAGAGAGGCTGAGGTAGCACATAAACCCATCTTCATGCATTTAGATGTCTTCATCAGCAGAGAGCACCGTTTGGGAGAGACACATTTAAAAATCTCTTTGTTGGGTTTATGGGTTCTTTAAAGCCACTTAGTCATTTGATAGCAGGTTAAAATTAGTCCATACAAGATGAGGCATCAACACAGTCTTTTCCCAAAGCTCCTTATTAGCATTGATTTTTCAGTCAGGAGAAGTATCAAGTAGTGGAAGATTAAATTAATGATACTGCAGTCTGTAGGGTTTGCCTGGAAATGCTTGGCATCTTCTGCAGGGACTTTGTCACACTGTTTTCCACGAGACAAAACTGAAGATTCAGCAACAAGAACACAGAAAGGTCATTCCTGCTTTTAGGGTGTTAGTGTGATTGGAATGAATACCGCTTTCCCCCTCTGTTTTTCCTCACACTAACAGTCAGTGGTTGGCATGACATGACCCTCGTTATTCAGAACTTCATTTAGATAATTTCCTGGTGACTGTGGACTGTGCATTTGTGAGTGTACTTAGAAGCAGCACATTGATTCTTTCAGAAAAATCCAGCCAGAGTAGTAATTCATTAAGTTTTCAAAGGGTTATTTTGTTTGTTTGTTTGTTGGGGCTTTTTTGGGTTTGGTTTTTGTTGGTTTGTTTTTTTTAGAGCACACATGAGGGAATGGTCTGAAAAATGCTGTGAATTCCTAGTCTTTGCATCTCACTGCTTACCTGTTGAAGACCAAAGGGAAGTTCTGACATCTTTGAAATTAATGGAATGTTTTTCCCTGGTGTTGGTGGGCAGTGGATTGGTGTGATGGAGTGAGGCAGCCTGGCTGAGGCAGGAGCACACATTCTGCTCCTCATGCTCTTGCACAGGAAAGGATCCATACATTGGCATCTTGCACTGTATACTGGGAGAAATTAGACTTTAAAGGGATGGAGATAAAAGGGTCTAGAGAGTGAGGAGCTTCTCCAAGCACCTTAGTTACTGGCAGGTCTTTTAGTCTTGGGCTAGTCAGACCTACTTTGAATGATGATGAAGCAAGAATCTCATCTAAAACTCTCTTGACAGAGAGTGAAAAGGGACAGGTGTGCATCCAACTTGATTTATTCTTTCCTAACACCATTAGATAGAGAAGATTAACATCTTTCTGCAGATGTGTCTCTCTCTCTGTGGCTAGAACATAGATTCCCATGTTTATTTCTTAGATAAGTTGTGTCAGATAAATCTTGGGGTTTATTGCTGCATTTTGTTGAAAGACCACACTTGATCCAGCTCAGGGATACAGTATGTATTTGTGTCTCAGACTCTTTAGTTCTAGGGTGTCTGCAAGACCAAGGAGGTCACAAAACTATGGTGCAAATATATTCTGACATTTTCCATTTTCTTTTTCATCTTTAGGAAGCAGCAGGGACTGGGCAGCCTGAAGCCAGGGTACTGGTGATGTTAGGTGATTGGACCATAGAGGTTTTTGAGAAAAATCTACAAACAGGCTTGTTTTGCACCAGTGAAAGCAACTGTAATCCTGTGCAAAGCTTCAATTACAACTTCTTAAATGAAAAACAATGATGGCAAGAAATCAATCCTGAGCTTTGTCTGACAATTGATGAGTCACCAGTGTTCCCCACAGATGTTGTCAAGTACTTGTTGATAAGTGAAAAGCCCTTTTTTGTTTGCTTGGTTTGTTCTGTTCTATTTTCCATTGTATTTCACAGACTCATTTCCAGTTCCTTGCAGGCCCATCCCTGGCTGCTTCGTATCTTACAGGCTATAATCTACTGGTTTAGCAGATATTTGGGAATTGGACCTATGCATCCCATGAAAGCAGCATCTGGAAGCCTATGAGAAGAATCGATGAGGTGACTTCGTTGAAGAAGCAGGCCTGAAGGTGACTATGGAGGGGCTACAGTAAGGAACCAACTCTGTTTATTAACTGTTAGTGGGGCAATGGTGTGCTGAGCGCAGTGGGAGTGATGGCCTCTCCGTAGGGAGGACAGTAGCTAAGGAAAATTAAAAGGAAGGGAAGACTGGAAATAATGACTGCATCTCCCCATGTAGTTATTTATTTTTGTCTCCAGGTTCTTCCTGGACCTCCAAAAAAGTCCAGATTTTGCCTTGTGGGAAAAAAATGTGTTCCAAGTGTTGCTTCTTGATAGGATGGGGTCCTTGAGGAATAGGTGACCCTCTGCAACTTCAGTAACTCTTCTTCCACCTCTCCCCAAACCCACACGTTTGAGCACTGCAGGAACATCATGTCATCAATGCTGTAGCAGCCAGTTACTTTATCCTATTTGATACCATCATTTAATAAATCAGATCAGAAGATGATACTGGGTCATTTTGTCCTGGCTGGAATGATTAAGTAGATCTGTGCTATGAACTGCAGTTATCTTCTGAAAATGTCAGACTGCCTGCCAAGATCTTGCTACGAGTTAAATAAGAATCTGCTAGCTGAGGATTCAGAATATGGACTGGAGTCTGTTGTATGTAACTGCAAAATGAAACCTCACAGATTGAGTAGCCCTCTTAGACCACCAGATCTTGCCTCTTGCTGCCCCTTGGTATTGTGGTTGTGCAAAGAAACTTCATGCACCCAGAGTTTTGTCCCAGCTGTATGGGTTTTTTCCTGCTGAGATATCATGTAGCTGACAGCTGTTTCTTGGCAGAGGGAGAGTGGATGGGAAGAGGTGGGGTGGTGGAGAAGTTCTGAAGTAATTAAACATTATTTTAAAAATAAAGGATTTTATCTGTGTGTTCACTGTATTAACTCAGTGGCTCACTCAGGCATCTGGCAAGTATTGTGGCTGTGTCGAAGAGATTTTGGAGAAGGAACCTTTGCACTAACATTAAATGCAGTACAAGTAAATCGAGAGAAGAAATTGCTGCTTAAAGGAGAGAGAACGTTTGCAGCATTGCAAAATGCTTTGACTGCAGGCAGAGATGGGATTAACGTCTCTGCAGCAGTGTTTTGAACTACCTCCTGGCTTGTCTGGAGGTCGTTCAGGACCCGCTGCCCCCCTGCCGCGGCAGTACCAGCCGTTAGCATTCTTCATCCACAAATGGTTGCTGGCTCACACGTCGGCTCTTTAATAGTTCCCTTTAGGATCTGTGGACATAAAACATTAGGATATTTGCAGTGTTGTAATAAAAGGTACTGGGGATGTTTGGTAAGATAAAGTATTAGAGGTTTCCTTCTGCATAAGTAGCCTGTGTGTATATATAAATGTGTGCACATATACATTTACAGGCATACTCATTTGCTTCAGCTTAAGTGTATAGAAAGTGAGTCCTGTCACAGGTTAGGAAGAGACCACCGCTGTTCCTAACATGTGAAAACACAACTGATGATGACGATGATTTTGTGTGTAGGGCTGTACTATTTTCTTAGGATTGCTTTGCAGCCATGTGAAGGTGGTGGAGAAATGTAAATGAAAAGTCTCTACAACAGAAAGACTTTCATATAGGTAGCGGGAAGGCAGGACTCTCAGGTTTTGTTTCTCTTGGACTTTTAAATGTTATCTTGCCTAATGCACTAAATTTCTTCAGATCTGCAGTAAATTTGTCCCTACCAGAGGAACTCCCCTGGTGCTGCGAGGCTGCAGGAATGGCTTAGACTGTTGAGACAGCAGGAGAAGGACAATTTGTGGTGTTTGACCAACACCTGATTCTCAACCTGTCACTGCCCCGAGATGTTTGCTATACCTATTTGTTAGCTTTGCTTCGAGTGGAAGGATTCAAAATTGTATTTGGAGAACTGTGTTCACTTGTGGGTTAAAGAAATGGCATATACTCAGTGTCACTCAGTTCCTGACTGTGATATAGTGACAAGGTTCAGCAGGGCTTTCTGGGTTCAGCTTGTTGTTTAGAAAGGTATCTGCCTCAGTGAGGGAAGAGCATCTCCAGGAGTGTGCTGGTTTGAGGCTAATTGGAATATTTTAATAGAGAAAATTACACTATAGGCTGCGAAAGGAAAAGGAAGGTGATGTCTACTTCACTCATAGGCTTGCTGAGATGTATAAAAAAAAGGACACAAATATAGATAAGAGAGAGAGTCTCTCACTCTCTCTGGGAGCTGCTGTGTAACCCAACTAATCACTATGCTTCTAACCCCCCTTACCGATCCTCCAAACTCCCCTTGTATGTAAGACAGACCCTTTAGTAAGGTACAGGGGTGGAAAGAAGGTGGAAGGGTGGTTGGGAGCCCCTCCTGGGGACTCTGATTTCTGGGAGGGGAGTTGTGTTTCTGTATTACCTTTACCTTGTGTATTTCTGTAAATATTAATGTATATTGTGTATATCCCTGCTTGTATATTGTGCTAAGCTGTAAATAGAGCTTCAGTCCTTAACTTCCAGCTGGTTGAGTCTAATCTGGGTGATTTTCATAGTGTGTGTGGGTGAGTTTCATAGTGTGTGTGGGTGAGTAACTCCCAAACCATCGCAAGGAGAATCACAAGAAGAGCACTTCAGCTATAGAAGAAGGATTGACTGTAGGACCTTGGAAGGATAGGGGCAGTAGCTCCTCCAATCCTGGTTGTGCTGAGGTGGGGGTCTCCCAATTGAAGCCTAAGGAGTAATCCATCTCTCCAGGTGAGGATTTTCCATTTGTGAAGGTAATAGTACTGAGCTGTGCAGGAAGGGTTTCTTTTCTGTTAATTCAGTGCTGTGCTTGGAGCATTGGCCCCTTGTGGGCTGGTGTCAGTGGCTGCAGGCATTTCCCCTCTCAGCATGCTGCAGCCATATGGAGGCAAGGACACACGCCGTGTGCACAGCCGGTGGCTTTGCTGCAGCTGACTTTTTCCCCTTTAAAGTTTTGATTGCCTGAGATAATACTCAAGCTCAGAAGCAGTGTGGCAATGATGATTCCTTGCCTGCTGGTCATAAGAATTTATTTGCTTGTTTATCACCCACCCTTGTAATACCTTAAATGCAAGGTCAGGACAAGAAAGGATTAAAAAAGTCTATTTTATAGGCTCATGTAAATACCAGTGCCATCAATGGCATTATCCTGGCAGGATGCTAGCCCTCAGTTTTTTATATAGAGTTTTAAAATAAATTCCCAAAATAGGGCGTAGGTCAAAGTCAGTTAATTTTCAAATCCATTGTACTGAATTTTTGCATAACTTTGTCAATGTAGAGAATGAGAACTGTCGTGTCACATCCTCAGCTGCTGCAAAATGGCACAATGCCACTGAAGTCAAAGGTGGAATGATGACTTCCATCAGCTGAGGTTTTTTGGCGTTGTGAAGTGGTGAGGAAAGGACACAAATGGTTCCCCACGTGTCCCATAGTGAATGACCCACTGTGTCCAGCTTCAGCATAGCAAGTTTATGGGTTTCCTTTGCTACTTGGCAGTTTCAGCCTAACCCTTTCCCCCCACTTCTTTTTGCCAATGCAGGAATACAAGAAATGAGCCAGGTCTCCCTCACTCTGGATGCATCTCAAAGTCCATTAGAAATAATAGTCCTGCATTCTAGTAATAGTTGGCATGGATTATTTCCATGCATGGCACAGGGCTACTAATTCTGGACCAGCTTTGCAGGCAGTTTCAGAGGGCTGTCGGTGGGAGTCGAGTATCAAGTGCCTTAAGGAATGTAATTCATCTCCATCACAATTTGAAGTGACAGATGTTGTTTTGTGAACTGTTACAGTGAACCCCAAAGTTCACTGGGAGACAGAGGCACTCTTCTTGCACTAGAGGTGTTAACAAAGAAGTGAATATACATATAAATACATATTTAATGTTTTCATTTTGTCTCCCCTCTTTCTCAGAGTTATCATGTACATACCATCTCCCCATAAGCTCCTGGTAAAGCCTTCTTCTCAACCATGGAATTGCTTTTAACCATGTCTTTATTTCCTTAAAGACACCCACCTACTAATTATTTTTTGCTCCTTTCTCCCCTCAGTTTCTTTGCCTGACATGAACAGACTCATTACCAACCTCTGATATTAGTGATATCCAAGGGTAAGTCTGAAGCTGGTGCAAATTTACCAGATTTTTCACTTATTTCTCTGGGGAGAGGAATGGGGAACATTATGCTTGAGTTGTGAGCGTCTTTAAACTCTTCTATGACTAAAAGTGCTTTATGTGGGCCCAGGCACTGTGGAAGAGGAGCACAAATGAGGGTTCAACACATAGACATGGAGCAAGGAGCAATAGGGGCTTGGATGCCAGGACCCTCTGCTGCAAGGCTCTGTTTGCACTTCACTTCAGTGACAAGTTCTTGCCTCTTGCATACCAGTATGTGTTGAAGGGAAGAACACAGCAACCTCATTTGCCTCCGGCAAGCTGACAGCGTCCTGCATGCAGGACCATCTGATGTTGGGCAGATGATGGGGAGAGGAGATGCTCTTGTATGAGGTCAGGTAGGGAGTGAGGCCAAGGCAAGTCTGCTTTGCTTCAACCTACTTGATCTGAGCCCTTTCTGTTTCAACTGTTTGAGGTTTTACAACACAGTGAAATGTCACATGAGAGATGGAAGCCCTCCAAGTATCTTTCCAGATAAGGAAAAGCTGCAGTGGTTCCATCTCCAAGATCAGGTTGGCTTGGGGACCCACCAGAGTTACAGACAGACTCAGCTTGTTTTGCATGAAGTGCTGAGCTATTCTGCTGCATTCGAATCATATGTACACCATGTGCTGTGGATGAAGAGAAGGCAAGTAGCACTGGGTTAAAGTATAGCCTTTTCACATGCTTTCTTCCTTCCTCCTGTCCTTTCTCCAAGTCAGAACTGTTTTTCACTCTTCTGCCCTTAACTTGAGCTCTGTAGGGTACCAGCTAAGGGAACATACTCACTTTGTATGATGAATTAATGAGTTCAAATGTTCACCTTACAAGGCAGAGATGTGTGGGGAAGAAACCCTGTGTCAATGTGAAACATGTGTGTGTCTGTCCAGAGGACGAGGCGTCTGATTCATAAATCAGTGGCAGGGAGTTAAGAAGTGCAAGTTGAGTAACAACTGTCAGACTTAAATGGTGCATTATACTTTTTTTCATCTTAGGTCTCCCAAGATCATATTTTTGACTTACACATTTTCTCTCTGGTGCTGCCCAGAGTTTAAAGCATCCAGAAAGTCAGTGTGTTCCTGTTTTGTGCTGTCTTGCACTTGCTGATGATGCTCTATGCACACAGGCAGTGTTAGGATCTGCAGGATATGTGCTTGAATGAAGAAAGGCTGAAAAAAGCTGTTTAAGAGCTGTGTCTTGCCTGCCCTTTTGGGTTGGGTGCAGCCAGGGAATGACTGTGTGCGAGAGCTGTGGTGAAATGGTCATAGCTGTTGCACTTGCATTGTACATGCAAAAGGATTTATAATTTCTGCAATGTTCTGTAGAACTTAGTAATATCCTGGTGGCACTGATGCGTCCCTTCCTGTTCTTGACATGGTATAGCTCCTTGAGAGCATTGCTATGTTCCTGTAAATAAAAGAAATTCTCACTGTGCAGGAGTAACAAACAGTACAGAAAACCTTTCTGTTTTGAAATGAAAAAGTCCTTTATCTTTGTGGAAACTGAAAGTTTAGTAGATCCAAAGGATGTTGATTTCTGTTGCTTTATAGTTTCTTTCATGTCACGGAAGCTTGCCCAATGCTATTGTGGCTTATGGTGAAGATGCTATAGCAGTACTGAGATTTCTTCAGTTTTATTGTATTTCCTACAGATAAGTGCACCCTAATTGAAGCTCTGACTTAACATACTCAGCAAGATATGCGACAGCTTCACCTAAACCAACATATATGGCTGAGATACAGGGACTTGCCTCCCGCACCTGTGTGAAAGAACTCCATGATGCTGAAGTGGATGTGGCTATGTCTCAAAAAGCTTTCCCAGGAGGTACATTTGCTCTTATATTTGGGAGAGAATATTTCTGCAGAACCAAAGCACTGTGTGCTTTTGATTCACTCTGATGTGAATTGGAAAATGTAAGTACAATTAGTGTAAATGTTTTGTTTTCACCTTAAATGTAGATTTACACGTGCACATACACACTTCAAAATATTAGGCCTTTATTTCTTTGTGTCTCAGTCTGCTACTTGAAAAAACATACACTTATTTTTTCTATTTGATTCTCAGAAGGTACAAAAATAGATTTTCTGCTATTGTAAAATATTTAAATTACAGATCAGACTGGACTGTTACTAGAGGTGTATAAAGCTTTTCTCTGCCTTCCTAACTTCTCCAACCTTATTGTCTGGCATGACAAATTTCCTACAATTGATCTACCAGCTTTCCAAAAGCTAAAAATATTCCTCTAAGAAGTCATTCCTCTTAGTGAAAATCAGACAATCCCTTTTTAACAGGGAATTAATGAAGTGATGAAAATTTACATCAGCAAAGGATTTAGCACAGTATTCTACTGTGCATAGCCTCACTGCTGAATTAAGGACATTGAATAGTTCCATAAATACCAAGCATTGTTGATAGTCCAAGACTTGAAGTTTAAGTTTTGACACTCTAAACTGGTAGAAAATAAGCACAAAAGAGATATTTTCCTCCATCTTTAGTTCAAAATATACTTATTCTGTTGCTTCAGTAAAAATAAATGGTCACTTGAGCAAAAATTGTGATAATGCTAATTGGTGATCTAAGAAATCTAGTGCGTTTAGGCAGAAGGTTTTACTGTATGCAATGAAAAGGTTCTTTGGTATCTCTAATGCTTTCGCCTTTTATCTTTCCATTTGCTGTACAGAACAGCCAAGTGTCAAATGCCAACATGCATCTGGCCAAATGGGCTAGTGAGTCCTCTTGTCTTCCTCACTGATCCTGAAGTCTTTGTTTTACTTTAAGAAGTGGAATCCAGAGAAATTCATAAGGCCTGACACCTAACTGATCATCTATAGCTTAGAGACTTTGAAGAGCATGAATATCAAGAAGGAAAGAACCTGTGCAGTCGTTGTGAATCTACTCAGGAAAACCTAACAGTCCCAGAAACAGCATTTGTAAAATATATACCCAGCATGGATGGGTGCTATGGGGTGTTGCTATGCACACTGTTCCCAGTTCCTTCCTAGTGCATATAGAACCACACCTGAGTTTGTACTTTTGCCATTGGGTATAGGCATGCCTGTGTAGAGGAATCATTGGAAGAGAGTGAGAGCACACAGGTAGGTGGTGAGATAAAGACTGGTAACTACTTGGACTCTTATTAAGCCAAATCAGGAGACAGTGAATGTTTCTTTACCAACAAGCAAAGCCAAATCTCAGATGTCATGACTAAACCCCTTCTTCTTTGTCCTCTGCCAAGTCGAGAAGGCATACGCAAACAGTCCTGAGAAAATACTGCTTCCTGTGCTCAAACTGTGCTCAAACAGTGCTTGGGGGAAAGATGCCTGGCACAGATCCAACCATGTCAGTGAGCCCACCAGCATTTCCTTGGTGATGGCAGTCATAGCTCAGTGCTCAAACCTCCTCCCTGATGAGGATTTATTTGCCAGCTTGGATGGCTAACAATGAATACTGAGTTTGGGCAGAAGGCAGGAGGATGGTTGGACCTTGCAGTCATTCAGAACTGAAGTATATGTTCAAGGGCTTAAGAATATACTTAGACTTTGTGATGTGGTTTTAGTTTGGGGTTTGCTTTTTTTGTTGTTGTTTTTTTTTTTGTTTGTTTGGGGTTTTTTTTGTTTTGGTTTGGTTTGGTTTTTGTGTGCGTCCCTGGGAAGTCTTCATTCAGGGGCTGAATAGGGACTACTGCTTGGTTTGAGAATGAAGTGAATGTGATCAAGCATGCTCAACCAAAAAAAGACTAACTCTTTAATTTTCAAATTAACAGGCGGCTTTCAGTTTGGTTTTTGTTTTGCTTTGGGTTAATGTTTTAAATGGTAGAGGGACTGAGAACTGATGGCTTCTGTCTTGGTAAAAAATCTCTGCATCAGGCAATCTCTGACACAGATGTGAAATCTGTCTCTGCTGTAACAGGTATGTGATGCTGTGACAAGATGCTGCTGGGTACCAAGGGAAGAGAAGATGAGGTGGGAATGCACCTATTTGCAGTCTGAAGTAGTCTGGAATATTATGAGGCCTTGACTGTGCAGGATCTTCTGCAGATTTCCACTGCTTCAGTTTCAACATGCTCCTCAAGAGCCATCATTCCACCTATGAATGGATGGAATTAGAGGTAAGTATCTATGGTCTTTTTAAGAGCACCTTCTTTTTTCAACCCATCTCAGAGTAGGTAAACCTTCTCTCTGCCAAAATATAATAAATTGCAGGTCTGGCCCCTAGCGATTCTTCATCCGGGGAGCTGGGGACGCATGATTTATCTCCCAGCGATTAAACCCGCAGACAAAACAGAGCCAATTGCCTGTACTAAACGACTGCCCGTGCATTATTCAGCTGGCAAGGTGCTGTCGGGGCTATCAATGGCCGTGGCTATCGAAAGGATTCCGATGGTCGTGCACCCCATGCCAGTCCCCATCCCGTTCCTCGCGGGTGTCGTGGAGCTGTAGATGGCAGCAAAGGCCTGCGGGATAGGAAAGCGCTGTCGGGGTTGGTTTCATCAGCTTCGGGGGAGGCGGCTACTACGTGAACGAGTTTTGCAAAGTGGTGGGAAGAAAAAAGATGTTCACCCCTCCTGCTGAGGACGAGGAGAAGACAGGAGAGAGGACAAGGAAGCAGAGAAGTGATCGGGGAGGGCAGAATGCTCTCCACTGGGGCACAATTAACCACGTGCGGTCCGAGAGCCCACTGCGCTGCCTCCGTATCCAAATCCCATCTCTGCTTCTGCTGCTCTCAGCCGCTCTGTTCGCCCATGCATGAGGCTCATGCTTCGCAGAGCAGTCTGGAGGTCTTTGCCTCCTTCGCAGGTGCACTGGAACCTGTTTGCTGCTCAGCAATAGGAGGGGACAGTGGAGGAGGTGCAGCGAATCTCTCCTACTGCTCTCTTTTGATGGTCGCTAAGTGATTTTTTTTTTTCCTTTTTTCCCCATCAATCTTTGAGTATAGTTCCCAAATATACAGATACTAAGTGTTTGGGTTTAGATGCACAATACGGAGTCTCTCCAGATCTGAACTGTCAGTGCCTCAGCCTCTGGTTGTTTGACCCTGCCTGCTTAGTTGGACAAAGTGTCAACAGGTGGGACATGGTGCTTTATAGTGAAGTCCCTGGTATTTGCTCCTAGGAATGATGGAGATTCTGACTGAGCTGGGGATAATGATTAGTGTGTCACATCTGGCACATAAGGCTGCACAAGACTTCAGGGAGCACTGCTAATGCTCATCCTGGTTTAGGGTTGATGCCTGCTGTCTTTTCTGACTGATGAGGCAGCTCTGGGGCATTAACCCTATACAACACTTCCCTGCAGGATAGCCAATCTGGGAGTCATCTAATCCTTTAATCTCGAAGGGTTGAGAGATGCAGGTAAGGGGGAATACTCCCAGATAAATATACTTCAATGAGCTAACACATTGACCTTGCAACCTGACCCTGACCATGGTTTTCCTGGCACTGCTGCTGGAGAGCAAAGGGAATTTACCCACTTGGTTGCTCCTTAACTCCTCTTTGAGCTCTTGGTTGCAACACTCTAGAAACAGACTGGAGGCCAGAAGGTATGTTTGATAATATGAAAAAATGTATTTTCCTCTTCGACAATCTAGTGAAATATCTATATTAAGTTTTAAGCAAAATTACCTTATCTTTTCCTTTCAACTACTTCTAGTTTTGCATGATGTAAGTTTAGGGCAGATGTGTGCACAGCTGCTAAGGGGTGAGTGCTGCAGTGATGTTCACTAAATAACGTTACTTGGCAGGCTGAAATTCTGAGTGAAAGCCACCTTTAAACTGTGCCAACTGGCTATTTTGAATCTGGGAAATAGGGAATACCTCTAGAGTGCCGAAAGTTCAGGAATTTTCTTTATTTTGATTGCACATGCATAATAAAGAAACCAGTGCCTTTTGCTCCAGCAAGACATAAGCAAGTGTTGAAAAGTATCAGGGTCCTGGCTGATGTCTCTCCACAGAGAAATGCATCTTCTGATTCACAGTCCCAAAGTATGGGAAAGGGTTTTGGCCAGTGATCAGGAAGAGCAGTGAGGAAAGCTGCCTGGCTGTGGGTGAATGTGCAACAACGGCACTGTAGGAAGCAGGTTGATGTCTCTGTATGAAGGATGGAAGGCAAACCCAAATGGTTGGTCTGGAGCGATGAGTAGCCTTATGCCCTGTGAGTCAGACCTGCCTCATATCCAAATTACTTCTTTGCCTTGGGCAACCCTTTTGTGGCATACCATGTTACTGAGACTCATGAGGCTACAAACCCCAGCCTAGATGAAAATAGGCAAGAGGCACTTTGGAGTCTGTCATTACAGCTTCTCCCTAACAGCCTGGGGACTTACATGACAGGACCCGATGTTGGTCTCACATCAGTATCTGTCCAGACTTACTGGAACTGGTTGAACTGAGAGTTGTGTGAGGGCTGGTGAAGCTGGGTGGATGCAATTATAATGTAAGAATAAAAGGAAATGGTACTGCACCCATCAGCTCTGGTCCATGAGTAATAGAGATTCCTAGTTTGCAGGAGGTGGAACAATTGTTTAATTATCTCAGTGTTTGCTGGGATCATCCTTCCTTTTTGTCAGTTCTATTAAAGCAGCTTGCTTAAAAACAAGTTTGCAGAAGATGTGTTGAGTCTATGGAGCCCTCATGTCCCCTCCTGCCAAGAGTGACCCCCAGGAGCCATTCCCTCTGGAGATCATTCTTTCCTTCTTTATGGCCAAATACACCATGGGATTTGTGTGCTTCTACTCAAAGGGTCTTTGAAGGAGACAGCAAGCGCTAAGGAAGAGCTAACAAATGATTCCTCCTGCTCCTCCTTGCCCTCCCGGCAGCCTGGGGACTGTGTGGCTTTAATTAATCAGTCAGCTCACGCAGCAGCACTGACACAAATGGCACCTGCTGTCGTCCTCTGCCCCGTAAGTGCCAGTGATAAATGGCATGGAGTGTGCTGGCCAGTGATTTCAGTTGACCAAGCAGAGATGGATGCTTGTGTCCCTCTCTGTGACGGAGGAGTTAATCATAATGAAGAGTGAACATGTAGGGCAAGCAGCTCCAGCTCACAGTGAGCTTTTACCAGCAGTTCAGAAAGGCACAGAAGGGACTCTGCTCTCCCTTGTGTATCAGCAGTTGGGTTTGACTCTGGTCAGTCACGTTTCAGAGGATGTTTTAGATACCAGTGTATGGCAGGCTGGTAACAGCTGCTCCTCCTAGCTCTTCCCAGGTGCAATGTATTATGAGTTACTCTCCCCCAGGAGAAATGTCCTGGCTAGTACTACCAGGAGCACAACTCTCATCAAGATTGTGGGAGGTGGAGACAGTGCTTCTGTCGTTCTCATAGATGACAGGCAGGGCTTCAAGATGGTTCTACATTCCCCAGAAACAATGGGCACTATGTATATCTTTAGACCCTGCTTACCCAGAGAGTTTTTTCATGACCATTTAGGTACACCCAGAGAAAGAAGTCTTGATTTTTCCAAGCACCCATTGTTTTTTTTCCTTACCAGAGCTGTCTCACTGTGAAATCTCACGGTCCTGTCCATGTAAACAGGACAGGAGATCCTGTGAACAGTAGTGTGGCTCACCACAGAGCATGTTGTGAAGTGATGCAGCAAGGACTGTCTCTGAGCCTCGATTATCAGGAAAAGGGGCAATGCCATCAGAGAGGTACAGACTCCTACCCACATCTAGCCAAGGAGACATGCAGAACCAGGTCGGTGTCAAGCGTTCACATGACTCTTAGTGCAGTTCTGTGCCATGGCTATCAGTGGCAGTGACTAGTAATAGCAAACCTGTGTAGGGTCAGAGGGCAACTTATACATGTGTCCAACTCCCTTTTACCAGAAGTATTTCACAGGTATCAAGGATACTCAGATAATGAAGTATCTGGTGTTTGAAATGTCATGGGGACTGGAGGAAGGGTATAGTGAAGGGGGCAAAAGCAGGTCCAATTTACCAAGGCTGAACTCCATGGAGTTGTTCTGGGCTGTGGTGTAAGGTACTTGATGTGGATTACAAAGCCTGGAGAACAAGGCCTTGCTCTCTGGTGCCCAGATTGGCTGCACACTGGCTCTGAAATTGCTGTTCTATCTTTCAGACCTGGCCTACCAGATCTAAAGATCACAGAGGAGCTGCATTGGAACCTTCTACAGTGGCCAAAGAGAGAGCTTTTAGTGTCTGCAGTGTTTTGTTGACTATGCTATGTGACAGAAAAATTTATATTTGTATTGTTATTGATTTCTTCAGGATGCTTTCAGCAACCCCTGTTAAGGAGCTCAGTCTCAAAGTAAATTTTATAAGTGATATTTTGCTTCTGTATAACCTCATCCAATTACTCTTAGTATAATAACTATTTTTTTTCTCACAGGGGAGTTGGAGTTCCTTGTTGTTTTACTAAAAGAAGACCCAAAAAGCTTTCAGAGCACCAACATTTTTCTGTCTGAGCTGAGCAGTGTGATTTAAGACTGAAGATACATGTTTCCTTCCAAAGTTTTTGACAGTGCAATTAAATGTGAAGAAGTGTCCAGTCTTTACTCCTCTGACAGCTCATTGTACAGGTCTATGTGTCAGTGTACCATGTGGGGACATTACCCAGACTGGGGTCACTGATGTGACCTTTACTCATTGCTCTGCCAGTGAGCTGGACATGCGGGGAACTGGAGATGTTGTCTGCATGCCAAATGGGATCTGTGTTCTTGATCTTCCCTTTTCTGTACTTCAGGACCCATTGATCCCTCTTAGTGAGAGTTTGTTGGGTCCCCCCTGAAATAAATCTGGTGGGGTTTTTTTGTTGGTTTGTTTGGGTTTTTTTTCAGTTGCTTTCTGTTGAGGTCTTATCAAGGGCTGAAAATTCCTTTGTCTTCAGTGATATGTATTTTATTTTCTCTTTTTAAAAATGATTTAGCATTGCACCAAATCCTCTGAAGAAATGATACCAGGAAAAGAGGTAGTGCTGTCTCAAGAATGACTCATGCTACTCTAAGCACACGAGGCACATTTTGGTTTGCAATGTAGTTGCCATTAGAAAGCAGAGAACCACATGGTCTGCAAGTGGTCTGTTAGCCCAGATTCATTGACCCACTTGAATTCTTCTGCCTTCTTCTCAAACTCCACCTTCTGCCTGCTGTCCAAGATGGGACAAAATTTTTCACCAGATGAAATGTTCCACACCTCCCCATCCATATGAAACAGAGAAAGGGCTTTCTTTCCTCTTATTGCTCTAGGCTAGAAGTTGTTGACTTTTACTGCCTATGAAAGTTGAAGGAAGTTTTGAGATATGTGAGGACATATACTCTGGGCTTCTATTCTCTTTTGCAGTACTTGACTTCTGGTCCTGGAGTACTGCTCCTGGTTGATGGTGGTGTTCACAAGTTCAGAGATGCTGCTGCCATCACATAGATGACTTCTGATCCATTTGAAACAAGGGATTGGAATTGGAAGGATAGCTCTCATTTCCACCCTGCACCAAGTTTTCCCTTGGGAAATAGAAGTAGAAAGTAGAATGAGATGCTGAGGTTTGCTCATTTTTCAGTAAACATACATGTTTTTATCCTAGGCTACAGCAATCCTGTGGAGCTATATTAGCAGCATTACTTGTGTTTTCAGCAGAGAAACTTTGATGTGACTTGAGTGTGTAAACCGAACTTTAACCACTGCTGTGTATCTGGGGACAGGAATGAAATGGCCACTGATGCGGTTTCATTGCACTGTTTTTGTGAGCAATCAGTACTCTTCATAAGGTGCATGTGGGAAAAGTTGAATGCATGTTGAATGCACGCAGCCCTGAGGAAAAGGACCTTGGAGTCTGGGTTGATGAAAACCTCAACATGAGCCTGCAGTGTGCACATGCAGCCCAGACAGCCAACCGAGTCGTAGGCTGCATCAAGAGAAGCGTGGCCAGCAGGGCAAGGGAGGGGATTCTGCCACTTTACTCTGCTCTCGTCAGACCCCACCTGGAGTACTGTGTGCAGTTCTGGAACCCTCAGCACAGGAAGGACATGGAAGTGTTGGAGCGGGTCCAGAGGAGGGCCACAAGGATGATCAGAGGGCTGGAGCAGCTCTCCTATGAGGACAGGCTGAGAGAGTTGGGGCTCTGCAGCCTGGAGAAGAGAAGGCTTCGAGGGGACCTGATAGTAGCCTTCCAGTATCTGAAGGGGGCCTACAGGAAGGCTGGGGAAGGATTATTTACAAGGTCCTGCAATGACAGGACAAGGGGCAATGGGCTTAAACTGGCAGAGGGGAGATTTAGACTGGATGTTAGGAGGAAGTTCTTTACAGTGGGGGTGGTGAGGCACTGGAACAGGTTGCCCAGGGAGGTTGTGGATGCTCCCTCCCTGGATGTGTTCAAGGCCAGATTGGATGAGGCCTTGAGTGAGCTGTACTAGTGGGAGGTGTCCCTGCCTATGGCAGGGGGTTGGAACTAGATGATCCTTGAGGTCCCTTCCAACCTTACCATTCTATGATTCTATGTTTAACCCTTAAATAGCTTAAGCATTCATCATTTTCTAGAGAGCTCTTAAAGTACTAAAGATTAAGGTCGCACACCAATGCACCTAGACTTTCCTTGGACATTCCCTGTACTCACAGAACACATTCTGGTCTTTTCCCTTTGGACCATTTCTAAAGTGTGAGCACAATGTAAAGACGGTTCATAAATCAGCCGTTATGCCTGTGGAGAGGTAATTTAGTACTATGGCACACTAACTATTTTGTTCAAGTACTTCCAGCAGAGCCTGCTTAATGAGCTGATGAAAAACTCTCCTCAAGAAACAGAAAAAAATTTGGAGAATTTGGAGAAGTTAAGCAGGTTCTTCCCTTGGCCAGCGTGGCTATGAGCTACAAAGAGAGAAAAGGACCTGCCAAGACGTCTTTCTGCAGTTTGCTGACCACTCAGGTATCTCCTCTCCTTCATACTCCTCCTTGTTCCTTCCAGGCATGTGATGGATGCTTTGGAGATCAGAAGGAAGAACTATCACAGCGCTGCCTTCCTGTCATCTCCTGAGTTGTGTGTGGCATGCGAGTGAAACATGAGTGTCGAAAAATTATTGATTTAAACTGGGAACACTTACAGAGTCCTGGTTTTCACCTATGTGCAAATTTTTGTGGCTGTGTTGTCTCAAGTAATAGATTATCTGTGCTTTTCTTCAAGGAGTCTCATTTTTTTATTCCTTCTTTTTATGTTTGAGACATTTAGGTTTGATTTTCACGGAGATGTTCAAGGCCAAGTCTGACAGGGTTTAGAGCAACCTGATTTAGTGGAAAGTGTCCCTGTCCACAGCAGAGGGTAGGACAAAGTTACCTTTAAAGGTCCCCTCCAAGCCAAACCATTCTATGACTCTATGATCTAAGTAACCAGGGTTTCTGGTACTGCTTAGCCAGGTACTTTTATCTAAAACCTCCTTTGCAACATGTTTTTCCCAACTCCAAACTTCAGCAGAACTGTGACTGGCATTACTTATACAAAATCCACTATAAATATACAGCTGCTCCCTTGCTTACTCCCCAGTATTTTTTTACTTTATTATGCTTCCCAGACACACACATTTTAAAATCCCTTGTCACATTACTGTCAGACACAGGGGGAAGTACAGACTGCTGTGTTAAATCACAGAGAGGTGGTGAGTCCAAGCAGTATTCAGTGGTGCATGGATGTGCCAATTAAGAATTCATCCTACTTGCATGATCTGGACAGTTTTCTCCTTCAGAGGGGTCTGATTGTTTGCTTGCAATTATTTAGTAAGTCTAATGAGGCTGAAAAGAGGTCAGATCACCTGTAAATGCTTTAGAACTGTGGAAGCAGATGTGAATCTGTGGCTGTAAAATTTAATGTTCCAAAGACTTTAAAGTAAAACAAAACCATTTCCCCAGAGTCCTGACTCTGCAGACTGAATATAAAAATAGTTCTTTCCCAGTCTGCATAACCTTCAGGACTCTGGAAAGAAACTGCTTGCCAGAATCAAAGACTTGTTGCATTCAGTCTGTCACCTGTCAAAACCAAAGCAGTCATTTCAGAATAACTACGAAGATGCTGATGTTTTTTTTGTTCAGCATACCCTGGCTGTAGGCATCACTGCTGGAAAAACTCCACAGGGCTAATGATATTTTACTTTGGCCAGAGGTGTTTTTCTTGCTGGCATTAGTGCAAAGCCTCTATTGATTTTCCTAGAAGGAAGGACCAGGGCACTTAGTGTATTTATCAATCACAGTAAGTTGTAGTTTAATTGAGATCAAAATGGGAAAAATTGTGGCTTTCTAGGGTCTGTCCTGGGAAGTGTTCTTATCCCAGAGACACAAGGGGACATATATGAACCTTAACACTTCTCTAAATCGGTTCTTTCTTCACCTTGGAAATGTTTTGATGCCTTGAGCTTGAGAATAAGCATAGCTGAGTTCATCCCTTCAAGTGTTAAGAATTATTTGCTTTGTTTAAGTATTGTTAAATATTGTTATTACATTATTAACAATTCCTTGTATAATTGTTACTCCTTTGTGAGTTTGTTTTAGGCATGAAATAAATATGCAGGTTATTGAACTTTGCTTCAAAAAGTGAATGAGAAGATATTAGCAACTGTAGTTTGCAAAGAGGGACATAAGCACAAGCTTAGTAAGCGCTCCTGCTGTCATAAGTATAACACAAAGCATGTCTATAGTCTCCAGCTCTTCACTAGTGCCAGAATCAGGAGGTGACAGATTTGTTTATATTTTTCTCCAAAGATTCCTGAAAAAACTTTACACTAACTTCCCATTTAAAAAAAAAAAAAAAAAAGATTATTTTTTGAAAAAAGATCTTCAACTACTTCACATCATTGAATTTTGGCCTAAAATGATGTGGTGGTTCAGGAGTTCCCCACCCCCCACACTTTGTAAAATGACCCAGACTAGAACTCAGCCGGCTGGAAGGTAAGGACTGAAGCTCTATTTACAGCTCAGCACAATGTACAAGCAGAGATATACACTATAGACAGGAATAGTTACAGACATAGACAAGTTAAAGGGAATACAGAAACACAACTCCCCTCCCAGAAATCAGAGACCCCAGGAGGGGCTCCCAACCACCCTTCCACCTTCTCCCCACCCCTATACCTTACCCCAAGGTTTGTCTTATGCGCAAGGTGAGTTTGGAGGATCAGCCAGGGGGGTTAGAAGCAAAGTGGTTAGTGAAAATTAATCGGCAGAGGAGCCAGAGCCAGAAGCTGCTAGACCAAGATGCTGTGCCCCCAAGAGAGACAGACTGAGTTATCTATGTTTTGGTTTCCTCTCTTAAACACCTCAGCAAGCCTATGAGTGAAGTAGACATCACCATTGTTTCCTTTTCACAGCCTATAGTGTAATTTTCTCTATTAAAATATTCCAATTAACCTCAAACCAGCACAAGTTTCTTAATGTTGTGTAGGGTATTTCTGGTGGGACTGACACAGATATCCAAATTCCTGCCGTCTCATTCCTGTACCTTACAACTTTTCAACCTTCCACTGCTTTACACAGTTATGAAATCAAGACACTTGTACCCCTGCAGTGTCCTTCTTGGAGCTTTGTAGAATAATGTTGCGCAATGTTTGCAGAGTGCCTGAAAGACTTCTGGTTGAAAAAGCATAATATTGGAGCTAACACCTTTTTTCTTTCTTCCTCTTTCTCTTTTTTTTTTTTTCCCCTCTCTCCCCTCCCCAAAAGAGTTATAAATCTACTTGTCAGTGTTACATCCTTCTGTGGCTTGGTCGTTGGTCAGTTCCACATCAATGTGTTCACTAAATAATGTGCTGATGTGGAAATTGCCGGAAAATATTGTTTCCTATTACATAACTGCTGTGATGTGTCGGATGTGTTTCTGATGCTCAGGGGAACAGAAAGAGCAGTGCCTCTAATTGCTGTTATGTTTTTTTTGCAGATCCTTGCCTGTAGATGGCCATTAGTTTTTCACAGTCGCACAACATGGCTTGCTTAGAACCATAGAATGGTAAGGTTGGAAGGGACCTCAAGGATCATCTAGTTCCAACTCCCTGCCAAAGGCAGGGACACCTCCCACTAGTACAGGTTACTCAAGGCCTCGTCCAACCTGGCCTTGAACACCTCCAGGGAGGGAGCAACCGCAACCTCCCTGGGCAACCTCTTCCAGTGTCTCATCAGTTTGAGATGTCCCAGGCTTTTCATGAAGCATCTTTATGTGTGCAGGTTCCCTTACTAGTCTGTATAATCAAAGCTGCTGTTGGTAGTTTTGCACAGGTATGCTGGCAGCTGTGGAGAGCCAGATCCCTGCATCACACAGGCATCTCAGGCAATGGCATCGAGCAGCTTATATCAAGTGGATGGAGAGCTCAGACACGCAGTGGGGACATGGTAACTGAGCCCACCGAGTTGTAGGAGCTGGGCTGCTGCAGCTCTCCACAGCCTTCAGAACAAGTGCTCTTGACCTGATGATGATGTCAAGTCTCTAAAACTTTGATAAAAGAACATTAAAGTTGCATTGTATTTCCATATACCTGGAGATAAGCAGTCATCTGGACAGTCTCCACAATCCAGCTATCAATGATAGCCACTGTTTCTCAGCTGTGTGTTCCAAGCCCCTGGTGACAGCAGTACCTGGCAGGGCTACTGGCTTCTGTGAAGTGATATAACATCAAGATTGTCACAGTGGTAGCCTGTGCTCAACCTCCTACTTAAAGACAGGTTTTCCAAATCCTCCAAGAGTGGAGAGAGAACAACCTCTGTGAGCAGCCTGTTCCAATGCTTGGCTGTCCTCTTCATGATCACTTATTTCCTTTTGAAAAATGTGTTTCAAGGGTGTAATTCTGTTTGTTTTCCTCAGACCAGATGTCCAATCACTGCATAGTCACTATTCATCTGAAAAGTGGACAAATCCCCCAGATTTTAGGTAAAGGACAGAAATGTTTGGAATAATGCCAATGAGTAGGAACAAGCACCTAAAGGGTTAAAGGAAATCAGATGTGAAGGAGCAGGAATTAAGAAGGCATCTAAACACATGCTTAAGTGGGATTTGTTAGAACTGAGTGGCAGCTTTTCTTATTTTTACTTTTTTTTTTTTTAAACAACATTTATAATAACGATGAAATGTAGATTTATGAAGTGCTCTGAAATGTGTTTTTCTTAGTTTACCATCCATTTTTACAGATTTTAGAGGTGTGAGTAAGAAAGTGAATTGTAGTCAGGCTTAATGTGCTAGGTTAGGTGATTACTGTATCTGTAGCCATCTAAGAGTGACTGTGATGAAGGAGCTGGGACCACATCAGTGCCTTGCTGGTAACTTCTACAATGTCCTTAGCTATGTTTCTTAGTTTCTCTTCAGTTTCTCATGTAAGAAATCATGCTACTTGCTTTCTCATGTTTGTCATGTGTATTTAGAAGGGCTTCTTGGCAGATAGTGATCTCTTACAATGCTTGTGTGAGGAATGTGCACAAAGGACTTGGTTCTTGGAGACCTCTGTGCCCTAGTGTTGTGCAAATAATAAATAGAACAAAGTGCAACACTAGTGCTTAGCTTATGCTGAAAAGATTGGTTTAAAACAAAGATTTAAACAACACCCCCCCCACCCCCCCATCCCCCCTTCTTTCACACCTAAAGTCTGTATTCTCTAGAGACTTTGTCTATTACTATCTGTTTTTAATTTCCTAAGTGCATCAGGAGGGCCATTGTGCAGGAAAGCTCCCAGTCACTTTCCCTTCACAAATCTTTCCTCTGCAGGTGCATTAGTGAAAGTCAGGGAAACTGCATGGCTGATGCATTATAGACGTGTTCCACTGGGTCATGGTCAGTTATTTTTCCTGGAACTTTCCTGGCATACTCTCATTGCATTTTATGTCAGAGCCAAGAAACAAAATACTTTTGCTGACTTCTCAAAATGTTGCCAAAAATCTCTGTGTAGGAGAAGGTCACAGATGAGCTGAAAAAGATGATACTGAGCTGGGAAAGCACCCACCAAGGCTACCCAGAGGTCCCCAGGACATGAGGACTTAATCTGGAATATGATTTGTGAGCTGTTTTACTGGGGATGAAAGGAGGAGGACTCCTCCTGAATATTACAGCATCGTTTTACAGACTGGCTCCCAGTCAAACTGCAGTGAAACTGAAACCAACAATCCACAAACAAAAGCTGTCATTGAGTAAAACTTGTATGAGGAGTATTGAAGTAAGCCAGCTTCCTCAAATCCTTTGCAAGATTAAGGAAGATCATCCTCTTGGGAGACTGTAGTTAAGGTATCTTATCAAACTATTGAAGGCTCTTCCTCATCATTTTTCCTAGAGTTCCCTAGATTTCCACCAGTATATTGTTGAGCAAGTAACTAATTTTGCAAAACAGGGTCAGAGAGTTGTAAGTGTACACCTGCGTATACCTTCCTGCTGAAGCCCTGAGAACCAGAGTTGGTGCTGCTTATTATTCAGCTGGGGTTACATAGAGAAATGTTGCCTTGAACAGTAGTATTTTTTGTTTATTGCTTCCTAATTTAGAATGTATTATTTATTCTTGCAAACTAGCAACAATTAGAAAAAGACTGCTTATTTACGGATCTGAAATACTTCTAATGTTAGGCTATGATTCTTTGCTAAGTAGTAGAAATCTGTATAAGAATTATCAAGTCTAATGGCTACAGTGCTCAAGACTTCATTTAGAGCTACTTTAAATTTATACCCTTATAAAGCTCATGACGGTGATGGGATAGTTTATGGGTCAGCACTTGATACTTGACTGAATATTGAGTAATACCTCATTCCAAGGGATGCATTATTTCTTTCAGTCAGGCTTGAATGATAGCTGCAATGTCACATAAAGTCATGTCTTCACAGCTGCTTGTCATGGTAAGGTCCTTACAATCTCGATCTTATTTTCCCTCTGTTTATAAAATCTGCTTGAAATGGGAGATGCTTACTTTGGGTTCACATAAAAAACAGTTTGCCCTTGATCTTTCTTAGCGTTGTTTACTGCCTAATGGAAAGAGATACCATTATGGGCAGTGTGAGTGTTGAACACAAGTGTGTTCTACCTGAACTGTAGGAGAATCATAACACACAAGTTCCTGGAGTCAAAAGAAAAAAGTAACTAGAAATGCTTGCAAAAGAACGAAACGTGGTTTGGGAGGTAGATGAGACTTGTTCCACCTACCTGTACTAGTGGGAGGTGTCCCTGCCTATGGCAGGGGGTTGGAACTAGATGATCCTTGAGGTCCCTTCCAACCTTACCATTCTATGATTCTATGATTCTATTTATTCTATTTATAGAGAACTGTTTTTGTGTGTGTATATGTCAATATATCTACATTGCTACCATACATGCACACATTGCCCTTAACAGAAAATTGTGCTGCACTGAGGATCTCTAGGGCTGTGCTAGCATTTTTCAGTGATGGGCTGCAGGATGAAGAGACAGAAACAGGGCAGTGTTGAATGAGGTTATTTATTACTTTGTAGTGGAGGGGTAATCAAATACTTCAAGATGGTATTTTTTAAAATATGAATATAGTTTATTAATATTAAATATTCAGAACTCGCATCACCCCCATTACCAATTTAATAATAATAATATGTTCTTTGCATCACTCATGGAAACTTTATATACAGGCTGGAACAGGATCTAGCCATAACTAGTAAATACGTACATTGATTGAACTCGATTGAACTGGCAGAGAAGGCTTTGCAGTCAGTGTACTGCTTGCGGTCAATACTCCGCTTGCCCACTAGATGGACTCAAGGAGCTCCTTTCTGCTTGTGGCAGAAGGCAATTAATGATTACAAGAGGATGCAGTAAAGTAGTAGGACCACGGATACAATGGCAGATAGCAGATACAATAGTGGAGCACACAAAGAATAGCAGAACACGCCTTGTAACGGCAGAGCGCATGCTGTGCTCCCTGCTCATCTCCCTTTATATTGATACAGTCCGAGACTAATGGGCCTCCATCAGAATGGCAATTAGCCAGGCTTGCCCATATTACGTGAAGCCATAGCGTTGCTTTACCCTTTATAGGGCAGAGCACAGGCCTTGCACAAGGCAACCCTCTGTACTTTGTTTACCGCAGGGTTCAAAACAAGTCTGGGCCACAGCCTTCAGACTCAGTGGCTTCAGATTCTTTTGTCTTACTTCCCACGGTTGCTTCTCCCCAAAACAGGAGGAGGGAGAGCAGTAAAACCTGTCTGGGCAAGTCAGGACATGTATAGGCCTGCTTAGGCCTACCATGACGTACTTGCTGCAGAGATGTGGCTTATTGGGAGCCAGCAGGACTTTCCCAACTGTATATGCTTTGTTTTGATTGAAGGTGGATCTTGCTGATTACCTCAAGGCTGCCCAGTTTGTTGTCTTAGAAAGCTCCTTTCTCTATTAACCACCATTGCAGTTCTAAATGTACTTTTCTTCTGTGTAGGACTGTCTCAAGGACTGAACAGGTGTTGAATATGTTGTGTTTCCAGAAACCCCACACCCCTGTCATCACTAGGTCTGAAAAGTCTGGCAGCTTTGAGTGGTGTCACTCACAGGGCTTAGCCTATATCTTTGCTGGAACTGAGAGTGTTTCATTTCCAGGTTCCTGCCTACGATCATTTGCTCAGGACAGAGATTTTATCTGAAATTGTGGAGTTGCTGCTCAGATTTGGTGCAATGGTTTTAGAAGGCTGATTTATTTTGTTTTTCATATATATTTAGTGTTCCATCTGGTTGGAATTTACTTGCATCATTTTAGCACTTTTCTTCTGGCAATTACATGGTATGATTTTCCAATTTGTTCAGTTTAGCCACTCAGTTGGAGACCAGTTAGGCTTTTTCTCTTTTACAAGCAGAGCTTACATTTAAAAACAAAGTTCAAATAAAGTTGATAATAAACACAGGATACAGCTCAACAAAATAAGTTCATCTTTTTGATAAATCTGTTTTCCCCTCAGCTTTGCCATGAGGAATCTCCTCATTTTGCTTGGCTGTGAACAAAGTGGAATTGGTTATTCCATCTGTAAATCCAATGCAGTTATGGTGCACTATATCTTACTTGTAGCTGCCAGCTGCTAAATGTTTTAACAAGATGTACTCATTGTCACTTCAAACAAAAAGCACTCTGGAGCATTTTTCCATCTTTCTAACAATACCTTTAACATATTTTTTTTTTCTGTAGCTAGGATAATATTTCTTCAACCATGGAAGAAATTAATGAAAATAGATTATTAAACAGTTTGCTTTCAGAGTGCTGCAAACCTGTATGGGAACAGACCAAGGTATCTTGTAACAGATAATCTGTCATTCTGCAGATCTTATATTTGTATGACATTATTCATGGAAGTATAATTTTGGTTTGAANGTTACATTTCTCCTCCCAGCAAATTCCACCTATTGTGTGGTTTTTTTTTTTTTTTTTTTCCTTTCCCCCCCCCCCCCCCCCCCAAAAAAAAAAAAAACCCACAACCTTGCAAGTACAAATTTTCCTTTAGAGGTTTTAACAAAGTACATGTGGAGAATATGATTTTTGTGATAGGTTTTTGGAAGTGCATGCATGGTTGGATGACGCCTTGAGCAGCCTGTTCTAGAGGGAAGTGTCCCTGCCCATGGTAGTGTGTTGGAACCAGATGATCTTTGAGATCCCTTTCAACCTAAACCATTCTATGATTCTAAGTGGTGCTTAGTGACATAGTTTATTGGTAGTGGCTTGGCAGTAGTGGTGGGACTGTGAGCTTTCTAGGCAAGCGGTTGGACTCGATGATCTCAAAGGTGACTTCCAACCCCAACAGTTCTATGTTGACTTCCTTTATTTCCATTAAAAATCTGAAGAATGAAATGTCTTCAGCCAACCCATCACAAGCCCATCATAATGGATTTTGGCCAGGCATATGCCACCATGTATAGACATTTGCACTGACACATGCTGGAGATGCAGACAGTGAGATCACATCGATATTATTACCCAGGAGCTAGCTATTGGGGGAAAAAAGAATACTGTGATGAGAAAGGACTACCTATTGGGATTGGCAGAGAAGTATTTGGGGAGCAGAGCTTCATACAGATCTATAGGATGAAACAAAGTAAACCAGATTTGGATCGATCAGAAGCAGTATCCTTGATCTGAACTAATCTCTGGGATAATGTGTTTAGAATTCAGGATATAGACATGGGTAGAAATTGTTGCTCTCAGAAATGTGAGGTGGGGATGCAACAAGATGTGAAGTTGGAAGATGATTTTAATAAGGAAAACTTCTCAAACCTTGCTGACTTCTGCCTCATCTGCAGCATGTCACCTGTCATAAACCCATGACTCTGTCTCACCCTATTTGTGCCACTGGCCAGGACTATTTTGGGCACTCATATTTATGCTGGCCATATTCTGGTGTGGCGGAAAGACACGGATTCCTGAGGGATCACCCCTGGCTCTCTACTGAGTAGTCCACCCAGTCTACCAGCATAGCCACACACATGTGAAATTGTACCCTCATTCAGTGTTCCATGGGTCAAACGTGAGGCTATGCTTTGGCTTGTGTCATTTGAATGGACCAGTTTAGGTAGCAAGTACCTGAGCAGGCTGCTTGGTAGTGAGAGAAGTAGTGATTTCAGATGGAGGGAAAGGTGACAGTGAACTTCTTGAGGTAGACTGTGAGAGTAACCTTCTCACAGGGCTGACCTGCAGCAGAACAGGGAGCACTGTTCCTGTTTCCACCCTGCTACACAGCTCACAAGCCTCTACTCTGTCTATCCATACAGCTTTGAATGCAAGCCTGATCTTCTTGGCCTCCCTGCCAGTGCACTCTCCCATCTCCCTGTTCTTTCCTGCCTTTTATTTATTCCTTATACCCTGTGGCTTCACAGCTCATTAGACACAAAATATCAGTTCAACTTGACACTCTGGGAACAGCAATTGACTTTTTTTTTTTTTTTCCCCTTCCTTCCAGTCCTTCCAGTTGATTTCTCTGCTGCTTCTCCTGGATTTCTGATGAAGTGGAGGGTCACAGACACTGTGACCATCTGAATGGTTGGTAATGACCTGGGGCTCAGGAGTACCCGAAACAAACTCCCTGAATTATGAAGCTTAGGCAATAAGCAGATCAAGGGTCACCCAGACACAGGCATATTTTCCCCTGCTGCCTCAGGGTTAAGAGTAGGTAATTGGTATTTCCAGTTTGGCTTCTTTCTCATTTTGTGTCATCCCATCATGGCATGCCAGGATGCATTACATTAAATGGCATCAAATAGTTGGGGAGTGTGACACAATACATTATCTGACATGTCACCTCACACCCTGTCATAACACAGTGCACTCAAAGATCAGTGGGGACCAAAAATTCATTTGTCTGATTCCATTTTATCAGTCAGCCCAAAAGGAGGCAAGTGTGTTAATTATTTGCATGGTGCTTTGAAACAGTGCTGGTGGGAAGAGCATTGGGTATCATGGCCGAAGGACAATTTCCATGCCTTAGAACAATTTTACACCTACTTTCCACACATACAGGTGGCAATGAGCAGAATGTGATAGTGAAGGATCAGTCTCTAAAATGTAATGCATGATGCAAAGTTACCAAAAGGATGGAAAGGTGCTTGGAAAGGTACTGGTTCCCCAACACCAGCAGGCACTGGAATTTGAACTAAGTATCCTTTGTATTCCATGAGAAAGAGTGATTATGCAAGCCCAAAGTGAAGAGATTTCTTAAAAACTTTTTCAGAGAAAACAGATCCTAAGATTTAGATTGTTCACATGCTTCAGGAAATTCACTTCAATGGGCATAAAGGGTCTGATTAATGACCCTTTGGTGGATCTAGCTGAAAAGGACGTTAGTTCCTTTTTTTTTAAGGTCCAAACTCTGACCAGAAGGCTACGAGTGTTGATCTTTGCTATGCCTCTATATTTAATCCCATGTATTAGCTAATATTCTTAGAAAGGTTTATTTGTCTCACAGCATGGGAAAAGATGAGAACGCCTGATTTGGACAGCTGAAGAGAAAAACAGTTCCAGTACCAACTGATTGCTAACCTAGAAATCAGTCCAGATTCTTCCTGACTTCTTGATGTGAGGTTTTTTTTTGTTTTGTTTTGTTTTTTGTGGGTTTTTTTTTTTTTTAAATAATTGTATTTCTGTCACCAGATGTTTGGAGCACCAAACTGAGATTGCTATGAATAAATAAGCAGAGGTTGGTGAACTCCTCAAAGAGATGAATGTCATTGCAGCTTAGAAAGTGTTACTTTATCAGCTCCATGTGTCACATGAACTTATAGGTGTAGTTGTTATGGAGGGGTATTAATTAACGCCAGATGATATTTTCAAAGATTAATATTGTTTACTAATTTTGATATTCAGGAGTCTTGCCCCAACACCCTACCCCCACCCCCGTCCCCCTAATTTTAATAATAATTGGTTCTTTGCATGGTCATGGAAACTTTATACAGGTAATAACACAGGATATAGAAATAACCAGCAAAAATGTATAACATTAATTGAACTCAATTGAACTGGAAGAGAAGGTTCCTGCAGTCAGTATACTGCTTGTGGTCAATACCCCGTTTGCCCACTAGATGGACTCGAGGAGCTCCTTTCCTTTATGGCAGCAGGCAATGGTGAATTGCAAGAGGCTTTGAGTATTTACTCACAAAATATTTCCTGATTCGCAGGGCTGGCTACAGCTTCAGACAGTACCCAAATGCTTTCAGGGAATTCTGTTCCTGTCTTGTCAGCTGCTGAGACTTCTGATTCTTTCCAGGCTGTTGAGGAAAGGAGGCAGACAGTATCTGACTTAGTCCTGGCTCCTCTGGATGATCTGTGTATCTCCAGGACTTCCCATCTTGGCAGGAGACTTTCAGGTGCAGACAGGATGCAATGCGATGTGCAGTCTCAGCACAATGTCATGCTGGCTATGCAGGCTAATCGCGTGGAGGCATTTAGAGCCTGTTCCTGGTAAACTCGAGGCAGGCAGTTCCAGGCAGCTCAGGATACAACAAGGCAGTAAGCAAGCACCATGAATACAACAGCAGAGCACAGATACAACATCAGAGCAGGTTGTGTCATCTGCTCATCTCCTTTTATCAATACAGCCTGAGACTAATTGGCCTTTGGATACAGAATAGCCAATCGGAATGGTGGTTAGCCAACTTGACCGTATTAGGTGAAGCCATAGGCTTACTTTACCTTTTTTAGGCCAGAACACAGGCCCTGCACAAGGCATACACAAGCTGAGCATATGTATGTACCTTCTTTACCACAGCATGCAAACAAGTGTGGGCAGGCCAGGGTCCTTAGACTCAGTGGCTCCAGGTTCTTTGTCCTCTTTCCCACTGTTGCTTCTCCCCACAGCAGAAGGAAGGAGAGCAGAAAAACATGTCTGGGCAAACCAGGACATGTATAAGCCTATTTTGAGCTGTTTAGACCTACCATGACAGTAGTGTAAGACCTAAAGAAGCAGTTGTGCATCTCAGTGAGTTTAAATTGGAATACAGGAATGTGTGCTGCATCCAGTGTGAGCAATGCTTATCTCTACCATTGTTTTTGAAGTGGAAGAGTCGAGCAGCACATCACATGAATTTGTGACTTAGCCTTGCTGGAGAAAATGTTGCTGTCAATTTACATATATGAGTAAGTCACTAGTGTTACTTTCTGTCTCTGGTGCTGGAATGAGGCTGCTCTAGTGCATGGCTGAATTACATCCCCCATGCGACTCTTGCTGTAATGTGTTAACATTAGTTTTAAGGCACTCCTTGAAATGGCTTGTACAGTAGGGTGTAAGTAATGTTAGCACATCACTGTGTCCAAATGCCAAGGTATTTGCTTCTGGTCCACATTTCCTCACATTTTACAGACTAGTATGTAGCTTGAATTGTGGATGAAAGTTCACATTGGTTCTTTGCTAGAAACTGGGTTGTACATCCCTAGTTAGCACAGATACACAGAGGGGAGTTACATATTAAACATCTGCACCGACAACTCTATTTCTTGTGGTAGGAAATTGCATTTCCCTCCTTTGGCTGCAGATATCCTTGGCAGCATCCCAGGTTTGTGGGCTGGGATGATGGAGAGACCATATTTCCCTCTGGGGAACGGGATGGGAAAATAAGCGTTCCTGGCTCAGCAGCAGGGAAAGGGATTTTGCTCACCTCCTTCAATGTACCAGCCTCTAAGAGTTTCAAGCTTGTGTCTTGGATCCATGGAGGCTGCACAGTAGGGAGCTGGGCGAGATCAGAATGTCAGTGAAAACTATATCCCCATCTTGTAAAATCTGTGTTAAAATATATGGGAATATTGAATTCTTGTCCAGTAGATGGAAGTTCCAATAGAATCCTTTGTCTTGGTTGGAGGTGAAGATTGGAGCAGTGGTACATACATGGAAGATTCTCAAAGGCCGAGTCTGGTCACACAAACTTGTAATTAGAGATGTTTTTGGGTGGAACTCATCATTGCTTGTAATTAAACAATGCTTTTATCCCAAAATAAGACAAAAACAGGTCTCTAAAATATGCTTGGATTGGAGTGGTCCTGTTTCTGAGTTGCTGAAGCAAGTAATGAATGATAACAGATACACTGAATGGGCTCTTCTCAGCTGTTTTCAAAAGAGCTTTCCTCTTGGTGCTGCTTGCTTTGATCCAGATCTGGCATATCATGAAAAGGAAGAAAGGAAATTGATAGGTTTTATCAACCATAATATTCATCCAGGAAGGAGAAAAAGAAAATTATTTTTATCTTCCCAAAGGAGATTCTCTGCAAAGAAATACTGAAAGTGGGAGTGAATTCTAGGAAATGGGAATACTTTATATAGAACATGAATTTTGACTGTCTTGTGATTTAGGCCACAGTACAGCAGGGCTGCAATCTTTAACATAAACTCCTATAGATATGGTAAAGGAGAGAGTGGGAAGGAGAGTTGTATGAGAACTTGATGATACATGAAGCTACAAAGTGTCAGAGGAGAGGAAAGGATTAAATGTGAGTTCAAAGAAGAGAATAAAGAAGGAAGCACACTTTGGGTTTTAAGGTGTGTGTGCTTTAGTGACAGTCCTGATGGTCTCCTGTGCTATTTCAGCCTCTGGTGAGAGAATGTATCTCTGCAAAAGCAGGTGAAGGGTGGAATTTGTAAGCTGACAGATCCAGGTGATGAAAATAAACAACTGCAGAGAACTTTCAGGAAAGCAGAGATTGAGTACCTTTCATTTCAGTAACTCAAGTGAAGTGTCTCATTTAGTACCTAGTAAATTTAGACCCCTTCAATAACCAATGAAGGCAGCAAAGGATACAGATCTTGGTAGTCTCCTTCTCCATACTTTCAGCAGCCTTACGGTCACATCACTGAGAACTGCCCTCTAAAGACAGAAAGTAAGGAGAACTAATTTAGTCCATCTAACATGGTCAGCTTCACATTTGATCCCTGAATGTACCTGTCTTGCTCAAAGGAGCAAGGGAGATGCCTCTGTTGGATCAGTTGAGTTACTTTACTCCATTGACTAGACAGAACCTGTATGAAGAGCTTAGACTAGAAAACGACCAAACCCAGATGACATAAAAGCTGCACTAGAGGTTACGGTGTGGTGATCTGTTCAGGGTCAGTCTGCGTCATGAGCAAAATGTGTAGTTTTTTAAGGAGCAATACTTAACAGATGCCAGTTTGCTTCAGTAGCAGCTAGCTGGTGTGGTGGGAAAATGTACTGTGCTCATGTCTAAGTATAAGCTGGGCTCAGCTCAGGTGAATCTGTAGCCCACATGGCTGAAAGCAATTTGAGAATGTGGGGGTTTGATTTTCAAAAAGGCTTTCTCACCAGCAGCTCAGGGATGGTTCCAGGAAGAGTGCTGTGATGGCAGCGTGGAGAAGACAATGCTGTTCCCCATGCTTGCCTCATTGTTGTTTTCATTATGCAACATTCCCATCTGCCCACAACCACTGGGTCACTGTACCAGAGTCGTGAACTGTTTTTCCCCTTGGCTGCATTTTGTTGCTGTTACCCCTCAAGACAGTCAATATCTAATTGAATACGGGGCTTGTTATTTGCTCAATGAATTCCATGTGTTCATCTCTTAGAAGCAATTTGACAATAATGAAGAGAAGAAACATTGCAAAAATAACGAGAACTCCTTTTTATGGAAAAGTAATTGAAATGATATGACCACAAATCCTGAGTGATGTGGAGTTGTACTGTGTCTGACTTCGCTTGAACAGCAGATGCAAGAGGTTTGGGTGGGGTTTGTTCCAGAAACATATGAAAAATGTCCAGGGAAAGATATGTCTATCATCTAGAGCAACATTGATTCAATAAAATACAGATAAAAGTTTAACTTCTCTGTCTCTAACTTGAGAAAATCAGAAAGGTATAAGTGAAAGAAATTTATTTAGCTCACATGAATTAATGTATAAAGATACAAACCCAAACTACAAAAGATCAAAAATGGAAACTGAATAACTCACATGTAAATGCTTGATCAGACTGAAAAAAAAAGGATGTGGTGCTTATACCAGGCACCTTTCACAAAATACCAATTTTCCATAATCTGGAATGTTAGACTGAGTTACTCTTGGTGTTTCAACTTGTAATGCTGAGGAGAAACACACACAGAGAGCAAACTAACAAACAGGCAGTGCAGGGAAAGCAATAATATGAAAGCTGGTTGGGGACAGAATATATTTTGCCCTGAAGAAGAATCAATTTCTTGTGTAAGGGGTGAGGAGTTACAAATTCAGTGTTTCTCTTGATTTCTTAATTAATCAGGACCGAGCACAAGCATTTAATGCCTTTCTTCTCCCTCAGTTCTTTTCCTCTATTAGACATTTTTCTAACAGCACATGGCTCATTAAGCACTCAACAATCTATTACACTATGTTAACCCAGTGCTACCTGACCCTGGATTTCCAGTTTATCATATTTTTCTCCCGTATCTGCTCCACTTGGTGCCTGTGCTCCATGCAGTAGCTGTGCTGATAGCCCATTCATTCATGTTGTGTTGAAGGGCTGATGATAAAATTCTCCTTTTGGTTTCCCTCCTCCTTCCTGCAAACTAATGCCTCCTCTTGCTCTTTGATTCCCCTTGCATTCTTACGGGATTAAGGGTTTTCTGTTTCCTAGAAGGAATAAAATATGGCTATCTGAGCCAGAGGAGTAGGAAATCTCTCCGTAAACTCCTTAATGGGGAGTTTTATGGGATATATTTTCACCTCATTTAGTTTTTATTTCGGTATGGCTCTTTCATCAGTCTGGGCATTTGAAGGAAATGACAACTTTATGGGAAGACAAGGAGGAATTGTTGGATTAAAAAGAAGATATGAAAACAGAATTCAAAGAATAGAAAGGTTTAGAAAGAATAAAGGCCTAATAGGCGGCTCACTGAAGTCAAAATAAATGTGCTTTTTTGGATGCAGAAATTCCTGAGAACCCCTACATTTGTGACCAAGAGACCATATGTGGTGGGTTGTAAAAGTGGTCAGATTAGCTTTCTTCAGAGGTTTTAAAACCAGTAACATGACTCTGACCCGCCATACTGCTTTATTCTCATCACGCACCCTGTTCATCCCCCTGTCGAGATGAATACTTCCTCCAACCCAGTTGTGTTGTTGTGAAAGACAACCTGGTCTTTCAGAACTCATGAGACTTGCAAATCTACCACTTTCTTTGGCAAGTTATTTCAGTGATTACCTGAACTCATAATTAAAAATGTATATTTCACCTCATGTGAATCTAATTTCAAATTTTATCTGGTCAGACATTGCATGCCTTTTGTCTGCTAAGCTCAGCGGCTTTTTTATTGTCAGAAATATTTTCCATTCCCCAAATACAGACTTATTTCATTCTTTCTCACTTCTTAGAGAAGTTAAAGCAGCTGAACTTCTTAAGTCTTTTGTTTTAAGATAAGTTCTCCAGACATCGTTAGTACTGTAGCCTTTTTCTGATCCCTTTCCAGTGTTTCAGCTATCTTCTTGGACTGTACGTGTTATATGAGCAACAGACTCACCAGCACTGTATGCAGAGGTAATACTAACATTTCACATTAGCACAACATGCTCTTTGTATAACTAAGCATTTTATCTTCTGTTTTCCAGGACACTATACTGGGTTTCTGGGAGTGCCTACTTCTGAGCATGCTCTAAGAGTGGCTTTGTCTTAGAAGGAAGAAAAGTGCATTTCACTGTGAAGCGATGTTCAAATTAACAGTTTGGAAAGCTGGGAGCACAACTGACCCATTCTCATTATTGTTTACTGTTTTCCAAGTGTTAGTTTCCACTAAAAATTCCACCATCCTGGATAAAGATGTTGACTAACATTGGACAAAAGAAGAAGACCCAAAGAAAATATGCCCTCTTTGATGATGTTTCCACATTAACAATTGTTTTTTAGGAGTGTAACTCTGGAACAGACCTCCTGGGTCATTGAGCTAATCCCCAGCTATTTCAAGTAACCACATCATACAGTCACTATTAGAAATCTAGTTCAATTTTAATCCATTAAATATGTGTTGCTGCATTGGTTTTTTATGTAGTGCTGCTTTTGTAATCTGAATACCATGTGATAGTAAGCCATTAAGTCATTATTTTATTTCTAGTAATGACAAAAACCAGCTGATTTTTATATATTGCAACTTCAGTCTAGAAACAATGAAACAAAAGAAAAATTAAAAAAAAAGAGCATGAAGTTTTTCTTCTTTGCTCATTTCACATGAAATGTTTTTTAAAATTAAAATAACAGCTAAGATGACACAAAAATGCATTGAGACTTGCTACTGAAAATATAACACATGGATTTTTAATTTTTTTTTTTTTGTAGGATGGTTCAAAGTTCCAAACAGATTTTTTTTTCCTAAGGATGTTGATTCACAAGGACAGGAAGGCAAAACCTAGATGCAAGAGATAATTGCCTTCCCCAATATTTCCTTCCTCCCCTCTCCCAGAGGTTGCTCCTTTCCTTTACAGGGAAGCTAAATTGCATGTGATGTAACTTTTGGACTATAGCCATTTACATCTGCTCTGTTAAGTCACCTGCGTTGTAGATGATGGTTTGAGACCTGCATCACATACAGTTTGCCTACAGCTACTGCCATGCAGCAATTTCTAGAAAGCAAATGGAATGGGCAGCTGAGGGGGGAAGCTCCTCTAGCTCTATATTTAACCTTCTAGTTGCCATGAATGAACAGCCCTGAGTACCGGGTGAGTTGGGCCGGTGATGGTGGAAAAGGACAGACAGTCTCCGAGGCAGGGTCCTGCAGAAGTCTCAGTCTGCAGGGGTGAGTACCAGACGGCCAATGTCACTCGTTGCTCAGTTCAGTGATGGCCAATGGCATGTACCACCTTACAGTACTGACATTCTGCTTCCTCCTGGCATGAGTGTGTTGCCCTGTATTGCATGCCCCAGCAGTGATCAAACAGGGTGCATTTGTGTGTTTTGGGAGGAATGAATACAGTACTCCAGCCAGATAGTTCTCTGTTTTGAGGATTGTGCTATATGACATCCGTACAGTAACTGGGAATTTGATGGAGTGTATTTATTTATAGAGATACAGTTTAACCTCTGGCTGGCAAAGTGGATTTAGGTAACATTTAAGAAGAACATACATGTTGGAGGCTGAGTTTTTCAATGTTTGAGGCTCATCTTCAGAAGTGGGGATGGAAGAAAAGTGGGAAAAATCTTCTGAATGTTTTCCACACAGCAGTGGTGTCTGTTTTACCCCAATTTCCAAACTGACCGCAAGGCTGATGCTAAGGTTTGAATAATTTCCCACCGTGCCTGAAAGAGAAATAGTTCTGGACTATTTCCATGCTGTTATGAACTAACTACTGCTTTTGGATGCTCTGGAGTGCATTTCCCAGTGAAATCATAAATTTCTGTTCTGAGCAGAATTTGTAGGCACAAGGCCTTGGGCAGTGTATTAATACATTGAATCCGAATTGAAACCCATCTTTATGTGAAATCAGCTGAACGAGCCTTCCTGGTTCTCACAAATGTACTCAACCTCATTTATTTGTTAATTACACTTCTGAAAACTAAGCCCACTTCATGCAAGGGTTCCCTGGCTTACTGCTGTATCACACATGCTTAAATGAGATGCTTTCATGTCTGTGCCCTGATACCAAAGAAAGAGAAAGGTTTTGGAAACTGCAAATGGAGACTTATTTGCTGTTGTTTAGTTATCTCAGACATATCAGCCTTCTGACTTCTACAAATGTGTTTCATCAGGGATCTGTTAAGGTTGGGTGCCAGAGTGTAAAACACCTTGGTATGTGTCTGAACAGAGTTCAGTCACTCAGGTGAGCCATTCCCTTCACAAGCTGTGATCTGGTGGGATGAAAGCATTGATGTGGTGATGTGGGACTGAAGGCAATGGAGCATAATCATAACCTCAGAGCATTTTTCTTTCTATTTGATGGGGCTATTGCTGCTCCTGGGAGCGAGTTTATCACTTACCTGTGGTGAATGTCTAAGGCAGAATTCACAGAAGGTGCTTAAGCAGAATTTAGGACCTGAAGGATCTTTCTGATCTCCAAAGACTGTGCTGGAGTGGTAAAAAGATAAATGAAACGTATCTGTTTATTCGTCCGCTATATTTTACTTGAATTCTGCTTGATGGCAGGACTCTCTTGTTTGTCCATGACTGTCCTAGGAAATGTAATTTTATTTTAGATGACTCTTCTTCCTCTGTCCAAGATGGCATGTGGCTTTTCCTGTTGCTGGTTAGGAAGCTGTCTAGTTCTGGCTCTTTTAAGCACTCTAATGTGGCCAAACACCTGATTTCTAGGCATTACTGTAGCAGACTGAAGGCAGCTAAGACTCTTTACTGTTCATAGCCTCTCTTGAGCCTTAATTCCCACCTCAGCAGTGGAAATAGTAGCCTATCCTCCCTTCCAAAGATGGTGTGAGAATAAATACATTAAAAAAGGTGAAGCGCTCAATTACTATGGTAATAGGACTCCTATAAATACCTAAGATATATGTATATATTTGGATTTTATCAGAACCTAGCTTACAGCTACTGCTTAGAAAAACTACCATAACCCCATATAAATTCCATCTGTGAATATTTGATCAGATGCTATGTGGGTGGAAAAGTATGTTTCATTGCTATTGTGATTGCTTGCTTTCTTTAGCTTTTCATGAGTAATAAACGTGAAGAATGTCCCAATGCTTTTATGCTCTCCCAGTCAGTAATATTTTCTCTGAACCCATATGCGAATGTTTAATTCATTAAATGGTATCATGCAACTTTATGGTGAAATCATAAATCTGTTCTGTTACATTACTTATTGCAAAATCTTCAGCCCTAAGCAAGCTCCTAGCACTATAGCTTTGCTTCCCTTTATTGCATATGTCTTTTATTGTCTGTTTCCCACTTTCTCTTAGGTTGCTTTCTTGCTCTGCTTCAAATTTCTCCATTCCACTTTGCAACAGTGAATCTCACAGGTTGAAAAGAAGGCTTGTTTTCGTGTGCATATAGCTGGCAAAACCGGAAGATGCAATGTATCCTGTGTTTTACTTTGTAGGGATTTTGTGTTCAGTACTGCTCAGACTTTCAAGATGAAGATTGGTGCAGAAGCAGTTAAAATTTGCAGTGGGAGTGAGACACCTGTGACAGTACCTGAGGTTTAAAATGAAAAGAATGAAGTATTCTTTTTACTTTCTTGTTTTCTTAAGTTAGCTGTTTCCAGTGTCCTGTGTCACATGCAATATCATACATGACTGTCCTTCTTAGCATCATGCTTTGTTTTTCAGTTGCTCATGGTCATGACTAATCCTATTGGGCCATCAAAGAATGTCTCTGGAGACTTGGAGATGCATATCTCTATTCTGAAGTACTCCTAAGAAAACAGTTGGACAGCAAGAACATAGGCTGCTTAAATCTGTGCAGAAAAGTCCAGCATGAAGCCTGCATGGTCAATCTACTAGAGGGGTCCAAGTTGTGGCTATAATTACAGACTAAATGCATGTCCAGGTCGATGATAGATGAGCTTCTTTTTCTAGGCTTCTGTGACCTTACTTTTTGCCAGAATCCCAATGAAATTCAATCAAAATCAGTATGCCTGTGAATAGTACCCCAAGGAACAACTGAAGATGCTCCTTGCTTGTGACTATTTGCAGCTGACTTGTTTGGAAGACCATCAGCATGAGCAACTGTGAGAGAGACTGGGCAAGTTGCCCAGTGTTCCAGACTATCTTTAAAACTACCTTCGAATCCTCTTTCCTGAGCTGTGCTGTACTTTCTCTGGTCACAGCTAATGTTGTGGGACAATAATTATTACTGAAGACTTGTTGGTAGATTTTCACTAAGCTCTTAGTGTTTAGCCATCTTCATTACAGAAGTGGCTCAGGCAGTTGAAGATAGTTACCACCTCCTCAGCAGTGGTAGCAGAAAACTGTCAAAAGAAGAAATTAATTCTTTGCTCCAAAGCTGGCTCAGGAACCCATAACCTGTAAGAAATTTACCCTTCTCTTGATACGTCTGCTGCTCATCCTGTGGCTGCTACTGTCTTGATTGTCACTGATCCTCCTATTCCAGTTTCCAGAGCTACCAGCAGTAAGGTTTCAGTCCAACAAGATACACTGCCACCATCATGGCATCATTTGGCATAATGGTACAGCTCATGTCTGTACCTAAAGGCAGCTTTCCTGCATGCCTAGGTACTACCAAAAGCCATAGGATATGGTAATGATTAGACATCTAAATGCATAGAAACATCCCCCACCCTGCCCCAACACAATGCCTAAGCTTGTGTATAGCTTTGTTAAAGCCAGTGTGCTCCTTTTGTTCAAGGTGGACATGCACTTCAATGTTCTGCCTTTTTTTTAATTGAAAAATGAGGCCTCTCCTGTATATATTTGCACCAAGGAGTGTCCTCTGTACAAAGGGTGCAATTCCAGCATATTTGCAGGACAGTGAAGCAGGCAGTTATCTTGCAGGACTGGTGAAGATGCCAGAATGCAGAAGGGGAATGCATGTTTGATTCCTTTTCTTTTCCAGAGTGGGATGAAATGCTTGACACAGCTGTTAGCTTACACTGCTTACAAGAATGAGGAATCAATCTCACCAGATGTTGTTCATTTCCTCTGCTGCTGTGTGGCCAGCTCTGTTGTACAGAGGATGCGGGAGGGGCAGAGAGGAGGGAGGGAAAAGAAAGGGAAGAAAATCTTGGTCTAAATTACACAAGAAAGGCCCAGGGTGGTAATTTAATGTAAGGGACACAAGAACAGGCCATGACTGGGAAATTGGATTCTGGAAAGACAGAGCCACTCATTCAGGAGTTTGAGTCATTCACAGGGGAACATGACCACCTTATAGTCCTCCTGAAAGCTAATGTTTTCTATTAAAAGATGCAGGAGGTATATGGGGAAGGTTTAGTAGCAAACAAGTTAATGATTCAAGACCATGACTGCCAGCTGCATTGTGCACTGTGTCAGATGAGTCTGTGGGACACTTACACATACGTCTAGAGCCTTTGAGTAACATTTGGGGAAGAGATCGCAATGACAGCATGATGTGCTGCTACCACAAACAACCCACATGGGTGCTTGCAGTCTCTGTATGCCAGCATCATTTCAAGCTACCTTTTTTCCCAAGACTGCAACAAACTCCTTTACTGGGGCATACAGCCAAGGAGATTAGTCATGACATGGGAGGCATCTTATGATGGGAAGCTGCTGAGATGTTACAGCATCTCTTCAAGAGTTTTTTTCGCTAGAACATATGTCTTCTGTAATCCCTTAAAGAATTCTTTGCCTGTGTAACTGGTCAACAAGAAAACAAGCAAAGAGGCAAAGGAAATTTACCTTCAAACAAGGAAGACACTTTAAGCTAAGGATGAATGCTTCAGGAAGATATGTAGGAAATAAGAAGTTTGCAGATGAGCTGTGTAGGTACCACAGGCCAGGAGAGGACATGGCAATATCTGTTTTCTATGGAGAAAATCTATTTTAATAAGCTAGTTTATTAAAGCTTCATGATTGTAATTTGTTTTTGAATATCTGCTTCAGAATGAATTGATTTCAGTCCATATTTTTGGATGCCTTTTGTCCTATAGAATTTCCTTTTTTTTTGCAGTATGGACCAGGTTTCTGTCTCTTTGGCTCTACCAGCCCTGGCACATGTGAGGAGGGGAAATCTCAAAATGCTGCTGCCACAGGAGATGAGGCAAACCCTGTGTTCATAAACAAGCTCTATTCTTGGGCTGTGTAAGTGCTACTGCCCTACTTTGTGTCTTCCCTGTTTAAAACACCTTAAATTAATCCCATCTGTGTTTACTGTGTAATGTTTAATGACTTATTAGTAAAAAAAAAAAAATCAGAGACTTATAAAGGCAAACAAAAAAGGGATTCCATATCAGAAGAGAGCAAAATAAGTTTTTTTCTTGTTTGTTTGTTTGTATGTTTTTATTGCACTTTGTTTCACTAGATTGGTTTTGACTTCTTCTGGTTATTTTTTGTTTTTCTCCCCTGAAGTGTTTGACCTACGATAAGGTAAAATAAGAGAAAATAACAAACAAGCTGTCACTTCTGAAGTCACTTTAGAGACACAGTGACAGGACCATGATGGACTGATAGGTTCCTCTCTTGAGATACAACCACCACTGCTGAGGAAGAGCTAGCCAGCCCCTTGCTGTTGGGCCTTGGGACAGACATAGGCTCCTTGAGGAGAGAAAAGGGATGGAAACAGGACCCTAATACCTCCAACGATACTGTTCTGTTGCATGATGTGTGGCTGTGTTTGACCTACAGTTATGGAGCAAGACAGACTTATTTTAAGACTTCTTCTCATAAAGTAGTTACTTTGACTAAGGGTGGGAGACTGGGCTATATGAAGCACTAATTTCATGTCTGTGTCAGTTTCTGCAGTTCTAGTTAGCAAAAGGGGAGTATAAATAACTTGGGGAACGGCTGAGCTGAAAATAATGCAAAGACTCTGTTCTCTAGTTGCAAGGATGTTAGCATGAGTCAACATGTTGACATGAATGCAGATAATCTAGATTTACACCAGTGCGAAGTGTTGTCACTCAGATGGATTAGCTGAAGTAATTCCTTGAGGGTGAATAACATGCTCTCACAGGGCATATTAGAGGCTGAAATGGAAGGATTAATTGTGAGGTTCCTGGAAATGCGGACGAGACTTCCTGATCCCCTGTAGTTACATTGATCAGATCCTCACTATTGCTCAAGGCAACCTGGGAGTCATTCTGTGAAGTGCCATCAAACACTTTCCTGTTCTCTTGCAATTATACCCAACTGAATCCTACTTTGCCACGTTGCTCTGAATATCACCTAGCATATCAATTGCTTGCCACACTTTGCAAACTCTTATGCAATCCGTGAGGTGTGTGGAGGGGACCTGATTCTTTAGTGCCCAAGATGGCAACTTTCTGGTGAATCCTTTGCTTTATGCAAACCTCCCTTTTCTGTGGCTGAAAGGCACACAATGCATGTGCAGTTTGAAGTTACAGTTAAAATTACATGGAAAGAAAATGACAGGAGCAGCTGTCATATTTTTAACAAAATTTGGTCACTGCGGATATGAAACCTGAGAACTTGCATAAGAGACCCACTCCACCGAGCGTTGGTTTAGTCCACAGAGCAGCTGCACAACAGGGGTATTACACCGTTTTTCTGGAGTTCCTTGCCTGGGGAATTGTGGCTGCCAGTTCCCGAGGGCCCCCTGGTGTTTTGCGCAATCTATCTTTAGAGAACTGCAAGTTAATTTCTGAGAAGGGCACTGGCTTTGAGCAGGGACTACCTCTAAACTGACAAACCACTTCCTGCAATCGTTAACTGAATTAAGAGCTTGCTGTCTTCTTTATCCCCCTAAAAAGACCCCTCTCCCACCCCTTCATTACCGCCACCTCCTCCTGGCTCGGCATCAAGAAATATTGGTAAAGACAAGAGGGCATGGAGGATGCAGTGATGCTAGCTCACAGGCTTCCTCCCTGCCTGCGTCTTCTACAGAGTTCTGTTTTCAGTCCCATTGGGCTCCTGCAGCAGCTGAAGCCCTGACATTTCCAGAGTGTTCTCCAGTCCTGGGAAAAAAGGTCCCTCATAAATCTGTTCATTTGATGCTGCCTTTGTATTTTTCTACTGGCACAGCTCTCCTCTGAAAATGATACAAAAGGATGTTGTAATTTTTGGCCAAATTCTGGAAAGTAATAGAGTACATGCAACCCATGGGATATTATTTCCTCCTAAAAATATCCCAGATCTGGTCTGTATCAGCTTCCATTGTAAGATATGGCAAAACCTTGCAATCATCAGTGTTCATTTAAATGATATATACTTGTAGCCATTGAGAAAAAGAACTGCAAATCTACTCTAAATTCTTCCTGTCTGATTTTATACTTGATGATGATGGGTCATTTTTTTAAAAAAATTTTGTTCCCAGATCTGTAGTCACAGTATCACATTATCACAGTATCGCAAGGGTTGGAAGAGACCTCAGAGATCATCAAGTCCAACCCATCACCACAGCCCTCAAGACTAGACCATGGCACTAAGTGCCATGTCCAAACGTGCCTTGAACGCCTCCAGGGACGGTGACTCCACCACCTCCCTGGGCAGCCCATTCCAGTGACAAATTACTCTCTCAGTGAAGAACTTCCTCCTCACCTCCAGCCTAAACTTGCCTTGGCGCAGCCTGAGACTGTGTCCTCTTGTTCTGTCACTGGTTGCCTGAGAGAAGAAGGTAACCTCCTCCTGGCCACAACCACCCTTCAGGTAGTTGTAGACAGCAATAAGGTCCCCCCTGAGCCTCCTCTTCTCCAGGCTAAACAGTCCCAGCTCCCTCAGCCTCTCCTCATAGGGCTTGTGCTCCAGGCCTCTCACCAGCCTCGTTGCCCTTCTCTGGACACGTTCAAGCACCTCAATGTCCTTCCTAAATTGAGGGGCCCAGAACTGGACACAGTACTCGAGGTGTGGCCTGACCAGTGCAGAGTACAAGGGGAGAATGACCTCCCTGCTCCTGCTGGCCACACTATTCCTGATGCAGGCCAGGATGCCATTGGCCTTCTTGGCCACCTGGGCACACTGCTGGCTCATGTTCAGGCGGGTGTCAATCAGCACCCCCAGATCTCTCTCTGTTTGGCTGCTCTCCAGCCACTCCGACCCCAGCCTGTAGCTCTGCATGGGGTTGTTGTGGCCAAAGTGCAGCACCCGGCACTTGGACTTGTTGAATGCCATCCCGTTGGACTCTGCCCATCTGTCCAGGCGGTCGAGGTCCTGCTGCAGAGCCCTTCTGCCCTCCAACCCAGCAACATCAGCCCCCAGCTTGGTGTCATCTGCGAACTTGCTGATGACTGACTCAATGCCCTCGTCCAGATCATCAATGAAGATGTTAAAGAGGATGGGGCCCAGCACTGATCCCTGGGGCACACTTCTAGTGCCCGGCCTCCAGCTGGATGTGGCACCATTCGCCACCACTCTCTGGGCTCGGCCCTCCAGCCAGTTCCTAACCCAGCGCAGAGTGTTGGCATCCAAGCCACGAGCTGACAGCTTAGCCAGCAGTTTGCTGTGGGGGACAGTGTCAAAGGCCCTGCTGAAGTCCAGGTAGACCACATCCACAGGCCTCCCCACATCCACCAGGTGGGTCACCCGATCATAGAAGGAGATCAGGTTGGAGAGGCAGGATCTGCCCTGCCTGAATCCATGTTGGCTGGACCTGAGCCCTTGGGCATCCTTCAGGTGTGCAGTTATTGCCCCCAAGATAAACTGCTCCATCATCTAATATCTCTTTGACTCAATCTTCATGTGCACGTGTTTCAAAAACCTCTTTCTTCTGGGAGAGATTTGCCAGGAGATCTCCTTTCTCACTAGGGTCCTGGTCCTCCCTCTCTGAGTCCCACAGGCTTATTCACTGCTGGACATACACTCCCAGACAGGTATTTTGCAAACTGGTGACAGAAGTTGAAATGTTAGCTAAATAGTATTTTTCAAGAGCTTTTCAATTATGGCCAAGACAATTTATTTGATGAATGCTTTTCTTGCATTTTTAAGATTCTAGCATTGTTGCAGAAGTCAATTCATGAGACACACAGGTATTCTAAAACACACCTTACCACATCCTCTTCAGCTTTAATTTTATCAGACTAACTCCATTAAAACATGACAGTTGATTTATAACTTAAGTGGCCATGAAAGATTATTGTTCCTGCATACATGTCTATCTCAAAAAAAAAAAAAAAAAAAA
>VWZE01006545.1:444282-480483 GCA_013396675.1 Eubucco bourcierii | reverse complement strand
AAGAAGAAAGAAAGGAAGAAGGAAAGAAAGGAAGGAAGAAAGAAGGAAAGAAAGAGAGAAAAGAAAGAAAGATGAAGGAAGGAAGGAAGAAAGGAAGGAAGAAGAAAAGAAAGAAAGAAGGAAAGAAAGAAAAGAAGAAAGAAGGAAAGAAAGAGAGCAAAGAAAGAAAGATAAAGGAAGGAAGGAAGGAAGACAGGAAGGAAGAAGGAAGGAAGAAAGGAAGGAAGAAGGAAGGAAGAAAGGAAGGAAGAAGGAAAGAAAGAAAGAAAAAAGAAAGGAAGGAAGAAGGAAAGAAAGAAAGGAAGAAAAAAGGAAGGAAAGAAAAAAAATAAGGAAAGGAAGAAAGAAGGAAATAAAGAAGGAAAGAAAGAAGGAAATAAAGAAAGGAAAAGAAAGAAAAATAAATAGAGAAAGAAAGAAAGAAAGAAAGAAAGAAAGAAAGAAAGAAAGAAAAAGAAAATCTTTCATTGTGTTGCCATACAAGTATAAAACAAAGTTTGCTTTGCTCTTGATGTAACTGTTTTTCTCCTCCTTTGCCTCAGACATGGTGCTAGCAAGAACTAAGTAATAACTACATGGGGCATGCATGCTGTCTGTTAGTATTAAAGACTCCAAAGTGCGTGAAGGAGTGCGTGTCATGAGAAGCAGCCATAATCAAGAATGTATTTCAATCTAGAATAAGCCGCTTGAACTTGTCATTGAACTTCAAAGGCTACTGACAGGTGTTTGCTTTTTATAGTGAAGATATTGACAGACCTGAAGTGCTACATGTAGAAGATTTTCTAAAGGTCGCTAATGTCTCAAAAAGCAGCCTGAAAAGGAGCTGGAAGCCTCTACTACTACCATCTGTGAAGGGTGAGTAAGAACAAAGGACCAGGAGCAGTTATTCTTCCTTCTGCAACCGGAATGTGGACCTACAACGGTGCATTTTAATGCTTCCAGAAGATGGACTGAGGAACAGTGTAATCAGATGTTTCAATTGAGTATTTCCTTAGTGTGCAGGGCATCTGAAGGCAAGCTGAGCTTTTAAATTACCTTGAAAGACAGAACCAGTGAAGAAATTTTAGCACAACATTTTTTTTTTTTTTCCCATTGGGAAGTGATATTTCTTTAAAATGTCCTGGGAACACACCAGTTGGAACAGAGTTCATCATTGCCAGTGCTTACAAAGCTGCAAACTCCAGAGGTTTATAAAAACAAAAACTGCATAGGAAAACTACATATAGGCACATAGATTGAACAGAATCTACAATATATAGACTCTAGGAGGCTGGAGTGTATAGAGGCAGGCATCTGCTCCCATCAAAAGCACTTGGAGTGTTTCTATCTTTCTTAATGGAAGCAAGATCAGTCCCTGAGTAAGGATGCAGGTAGTGTGAGCCCAAGGGAGTCACTCATTTGTTTGGTCACTGCTGCACGTTTGTTGGATATTCACATTAGATGGCATATTCCTTTTTTGGTAGCAAGCCGTCGATGGTGAGGATGCCGTTTCTCACACCCATGCAAACAGAGCTTCAGTCCATAAATGCACTGGAGTCTTCACTGGCTCCTCAGTAAACCTAGGAGTGACAGTGGTGTCCATTTTCATTGCTGTAAGCGATGAATAAGTAGATACAATATGCTACAAACGCACGCTGGATTGTGTCACTTCATGGCTTGCACAGTCCTGACCGTGACTGGGTATTGAGTTATTTCATCAGTTGGTGCCCTTCTCCCATGTAAATTCACATGAGATCCAATGTCTGTGGCTCACAGCCAGTCATGCATCCTGTGATAGTTGAACCTGCTGTCCTCAGTCTCAGGAGAGCATCCTCAGCATGACTGGAGGATGTTTGCAGCAAGACCAGGCACAAGCTGCGTTTGAATTTATCACTAGGAGCAGAAGATTCACAGGTCCATAAGAAGAGCATGAAGTGTGGGTGAGACAGTGCTGCCCAATGGCTGTGGCTCTGAGCAGGGTGGTGGGGAGCCCCTTATCCATGAGCAGTTGTCTGGGCTTAATGCATTGGTTACCTGGTGTCACAGATGAAAAAAATGCATTGCTAGAGACATTGAGAGGAATTGCTCCAAGAGTATGTTTCTGTAAGGGTTTTTTGAGCTCTTCATCTCCTAATTACACATTAATTGTCCCTTTTTACATTTTAAACTCTAACTTGTAAATACTTCACGTGATAGTGGTGGTTTTCTAATGCTTTTATTTTCACCTATACACTTTGTTTTCTAATGGAAAGAGGAGGGTATTAAACTGCTCTTACAGTCTGGCTCAGGACTAAAAACCTCTATCTCAAGAGGCAGGCTAAGGGTTGCACTAAATGTGGGTATGTTGACTCTCAGCTCTGTGTATTTCTCATTGTCACAGCCCATCACTTTCCACTGGGTGTGATATAAAGGTCTTTGACTCAAGAAATTAATGCAGAAAACCTACTAAGACATTCAGACCACGAGCAACAAATGATCTGTTTCTCTGGGCCATAGCAGTGAGCTGCAATGACTTTTGAGAAAGGTCTGTAGCTCTCATTTACACTTTTCAGGAAGACAGATATAATTTCCAGCCATCTTGGTCAGAGTTTATCCTCACTGCAGCAGAGCTTGTCATCTTACTAAGTTATGTCCCATCTTGCTTATGCAGTCAGGCATCCTTGGTGCTTCGCTTTTTTAGGTAGCCCTCCATTCTCTTTCTCTCCTCTTCTCTCCTCCCATTACTTTTCACTTAAGAAAGTTCCGTTTCTCAGTATAAATCAACAGAAAACAGAGCCTGAAGGGATTTTGTGGGAGCCGCTTAGCTCATCCTCCTTGCCCACAAAAATTCAGCTATACCTGAATTTGTATATGAGGAAAAGGGGAAAGAGATAGAGAAGTTGTCAGTCTGCAAACTACTTTTGGCTTGGCTCTGATTAGCACCAAGCACAGGTGCTAAGCACCTCTTTCTTCACTGTCAGATTTTCCATTCAGTTTATGTCCTTAACAGAGGCAGAAACTATTTTTGGTTACAACACAATCAGCTATCTTTATCAAGGGTTTTTCTACTGTGCCTATCTGTATAGCAGCCAAGTACTTCCCAGACAGATCCCATCTTCACTGCATGAATGAGACAGTGCTTCTCTGACAAATTATTTAAAAATAGTATGGGTAGGTTTATTAACACCTTATAAAAATGCAGGCAGCTGCAGCTAAGTATAAACTCAGGCAGCAAAATGATGGGGTGAAAGCTGGTTAATGTTTTACAAGGACCTTCCTAGACATAGGAGATTACTTCTTCCAAAATGTATTTGTTTTAGAAAAAAAATATGCCTTTGTAAAGTTGGGTGGGTTGGGTTGTTTTTTTTTTTTTTTTGTTTGTTTGGTTTTTTTTTTTGGCTTTTGATTTTTGGTTTTTGGGTTTTTTCAATTCACTTATATACGCCAGATGCATAACCTACATAATTAATGCTGGAAATGTGAGTCTCACTCACAGAGAGAGTGATTTAACAGACTTACTTCAAATAGCAGCATCTCTCTCTCAGTAGCCTACTGTTGAATTCAATAGGAATGAACGTGGAGTAAATCAGTACCTGATACAGACCTAGACCTCCAGCTCTCTGAAGCAGTGTAAGAGGGACATGGAATTGCTGGGGTGGGTCCAGAGGAAGGCTATGAAGATGATCAGAGGGCTGGAGCACCTCCTGAACCGGTTAGTTATGGAAACTCAGGATTCCTCATGGCTCTGCAGAGCTGCTGCACCATTCCATAGGAACCTAATGGTATTTGCTGGTTTGTTTTGTTCCATCCCAAGGAATTTCTAGAACTTGCTTTGATTTCTGATCTGGGAGCTGATATTTTCCTCCAGCTATTTGTTCTAATCCTAAGAGCTCTTTTCCTGAATCAAGAAATTTACTTGATTCTAGCCAGCAATTATGGTTACTAAATTTTGGCAAGTAACATCTAAACCAGCTTCACATTGTCTGCAAAAAGGTTTGCACCATTTAAATCAATTTAGAAATCTGTTAAGTAAATCTGACGCAAGTTTAGTTATAGCAAAAGTCTTAGCTAATATATTTCTTGGGACTGGCTTGTATCTTTTCTGCATGCATGGATGAAACTCAAGTGCTCTCGAGGTCTCAGTGAATAAATAATAAATGATGCAAAATAGCTTTTTGATACATAATAATATCATAACTTTAAAATGTGTTTTCCCAGAGCTAAAAATGAGTGTGGTCCCTTTGGGAAGTTGTTATATACAAAGGAAAAAAAAAAAAAAAGAAAAGAAAAGAAAAGAAAAAAAAAAGAGCTATTTTTAGTGTTAGAAGCTGGTCAGCGCACCCCTCACCACACCCTGGATCCTGACAATCATTTACACTCATCTCTCCTGGCCTTTCAAAGGGGCTGTAAATTATTGCCAGCTAAGTGTGTTGCAACCACCTTATCACAGATGAAAATAAATTGCAAAGCAACGAAGATTTAGTTCTGTGGTGTATACATGTACAGAAAAGCTGCTGCCTTAGCTTATCAGATATCTTTATTTATCTCCACTATTGTGTAACCTTGTGTTTAATACATTTAACCCTCTCTCTGATGATATTTGATCCTATGTACCAGAAGTCTGTTTCTCCATTCTTGTGTGTCCATAAGGCTTTCTTGCTCAGATTAATTTCCATTCAGACTAAAACTGTTTCTTTGCTCACTAAATTGATGTTCAGCGATCCTTTGTGACTGCATGGCTTGTCTTTGGTGCTCTTGGTATTTTAGGCAATCCAAAGCCTTTCCAAAGTTGAGGTCACTTGTCTTATGTGGTCAAGTGAACTACAGTCAGTGTTACAGGTGAATAAAGTTTCTTAATCCAGTTTCAATCATGTATAAGTAGTTACAAAATAGTCCTTTAAATTACTTTATTGTAACTGTAGATAACCACTTAAAATGCCCAGCCTTTCTCTTCTGTGGTAAGATGGACTGGAAGTTAAGCTTAACACTTGATCTCCTTCCTGTCAGAAGCTGGAGAAGCTGAGCATTTTATACCTGTTCCACTCTTTCCCCTTCCATTTGAGAGGAAATATCTTTCCTTTCAAAAAAACTTATGTCCTCCCCAGGTCCCCAGCAGCAGTTATTGTGTATGTTACTGTGTACTGTGTACATTTCTTAGCACTGTAGAGAGGTCTTGTCTGGTACTCTGCTGCTAGCAGTATCTCAGCTCTTGGGACCCTTCTAGGATGAAAAAGCAGCTACTGGCCATCACCTCTGACAGACAAGACCTGTGACCTCAGGCACAGTAGTTCAGAAATATTTTTACAGTATTTGTTAAATTCTTTGAAACAATCTCTTTTAAAAGTATTGAAAGAAGCCCACTATTGTCAAATGGAAGTGCTCCCAGATTAGGGGATAAAGAAAACAAAGTTATCTAGGCAGTGTGAGCTTGAAGTCTTTTTATGAGCAAGTCATCTTCAATGATGTGATCACAGACTCCTGCATCTCCTGGTGCTCCCATGGACAATGGTCATTTAACATTAGGCAGTTCAGCATGCACAGTGTGAGGCACAACCTACTTAGCACATCTACACAAACCATCCTCAAGAGAATCACTCATTTTCCAAGAGCTTTTCTGTCGTGGTAGCAATAAGATGCTATGCCAGCCCTAAAGCAAACGTTTTTTCGCTAATGTCAAAAGTTTAGTTATTATTCTCATTTTTGATGACAGGGAGAGATTAAATAGTTTCTAATTACTGGCCATAGTTTTTTGGTGCCCTTGATGTATTGTGTATTTTGTCTGTCTGTGTGTGTGTGTGTGTGTGTTCAGAGTATGACTCCCTGTACCTCCAGTTAGAGCTGAGGCAGCAATAGCTGCAAACCTGTTTTGTTCTGTGCACTGAATGAACATGGAAAAAGCAGGCTGAGCAAGGCACTGTGTGTTTAAAAGTGGATCTATAAAATGTGCAAAAAGAGGCTGGTATGTGATGTTTATTTCAGTATCTGTTTGCTAACTTTGCAACCTAAATATTCCTTCTTAAGTGGATATGTGGTGCATTTTTAGGTTCTTTTTTTTCAATACTTGCAAAAATTTGGAAACACAACCTGTAACAACATGTAGAACTCTGACCTTGGTATAATCTGGACTAAACACTTTAAATTCACTGAGCAAAACCCTGTCAAGTGTATTAACAGGGTAATCCACAGCAGCAGTGGGTCTCCATCTTCTCTACTACAGGGAATGGAACACTTTAGGTTCAAGTGCAGAGCAGAGGAATGAGGAGATTTGAAAAAAGGAGAGGTTTGGACCATGAAGAGGACAAAACTAAGGAGAATTTGAATCTGAATGTAGAGCTATGATGAGTCTTTAATGCAACAAGAGATCAGCTAAAAGGCATTTTAGGAAAGAGCTTGAAAGGAAGGACAGGAGATCTTTGTATGCTGTTCAAGCCACTGACATTAGTGCTGATTCCCTTGACAGCTGCTTTGGATTCAAACATGTTGGGAGTGACTACATCATCTTTTATCTCAAGCTCCCTGAAGAGCCAATTACTCTAACAACTCATCCCCACTGGAAGGCAAAATAAAGATTTCCAATGAGACATCACCAGGTCTCAACCAAGCTTCAAGATGACCACCTCTATCATGTGAGTGTCTGAAGCATTTCATGAGTTTAATTCTGCTTTGCTGAGCCTTGTGCCTTCCCTTGCTTTATGCCTCACTTCTGTGATCCCAGTTTTGATGGCAAGGGTTCAGACTCATCGTTCTTCCTCTCTTCGTTTTGTTACAAAAGCTGCAGGTCTGTCTTCCATTAGTAATCATCACACGGGAGGGAGGCTACTCCACGAGAGACTATTGTCTTCTGATGTAATATAGAGGTCTGATGACCTCTGGCCCCATTAAATTAATGTTACCCAAGATCATGATAAACTTCCTGGTCCATGTGTTTGTGAAAATGCCCCAGTGTTTACCGATAACACCTAAACTAACCTAAAAGGCTGACCTGAAGTATTATCTGCAGTCACTACTGTGATATTTAGAGGCATCAAATATGGTTCCAGATCTGACTCTTCATCTTTTTTAAGCTTTTCATTTTGTTTTTTTTTTCTTTATAGCAACAATAAAATGTAGCTATCCCAGAAGAGAAATAAAGCTATTTTAAAATCAAACTCTTTTGCAAAGCAGAGTCATTGCAGTTGGAGGATGTGATCTATTATTGATGCAAATGGTATGCTGTGGCTCACAAACAAAAATTTTACGTCAGATTGCATGTTTAGTGGTTGTATTCTCTAATGATACTGTTTATGGATAAAAAAGGGTAATAAATAACAATGAAATATAATAAATAATAAAACACAATAAAGAATAAAAATATAATAAATGATAATATAACAATAATATTGAATAACTATTAATATTATTAATAAATAAAAAGTATAATGAATAATATTCTCAGTAGTCTTTTTTCCATCCTGGAATATCCAAATGAATTTACATTGATCTTCAATCACAGATGTAAAGTTTTTTGTTATCCTTCTGTACCACTTCTGTTCAACTATTTTTGGCCATTTAAAATAGCCTTTTCATTACAGCATTAGTCAGAGTCTATTAGTCCATGCTGTTTTATTTATAACATTTATTTACATCTGGGATTTCCATATTTTAGCCTACTTCTCCCTTGTCCTTACCACTCTGTCTTTTGCTTTTTGTTTTCCTGTTTCCCTGCAGCATTTTACTGATCTTCACCCTCCCAGTGGCAGTCTGCTTCAGGTGCACCTTCTCCCAAAGTAATTGTAAAGCTCGTCTTTTAAAGTTTTTCTTTTATATCAAGTAATATACCCTCATGGTAAGAGCTTTTGGTTTGGTTTTCACAGATATGCTAATGATGCACTGAGGAGATTGGCTGAATATTGTTCCCATGTCTGGACCCTTTCTTTCTCCTTTGCACTGGGAGCAAACTAAGGCATCATCGAATACAGTGGCCATGGTGTTTTGAGGCTGCAATGGGACTCTGGGAATTTGCAGCATATGCTGTGACTGTGGTGACTTTGGATAGGCCTCAGGAAAGAATGGAAAAGTCTCCCTAAAGAGCAGATGGGCCCAGGCAGCAAGTGATTTCTTTGGCTGGAAGCAAAGATGCCTCAGAAAAGCAGAGGCCATGACTAGGAGATAATTGTATGTAAACATTGCTGCTTCCACCCTGGCTTACTAAGATGGGTTTTTCTAATTTAAAAAGTGACACTTTTACTCAAAAGGAATATATCTTTTTTGGGTAGTACACTTCCTGGGCCAAGAGCCTGGGCAGTTCCACCTCTTCCGACAGGTGACTGTTCCATGCCACATCTGCAGCAAGGATTTGTCCCCTGCGCAAGCTGAGCATTGGAGATATTAATGTTGTCTGCACACTCTGTGAATCAGGTACCACACTGGTCTCTGCATTCAGTCTAAAACCACTAAAGCATCTGACAACGTTTAAGGTAAAACTCTGCTCCATTGAGGTATCACTTAAATCTTTCCCATAATGAATTTCCAGCAGGCTTTTGCAAAATCGTTTTGCTTGTTACAAAATATGGCAACTTTCACAGAATCACACAGAATCGCAGAATTAACCAGGCTGGAAAAGACATCAAGTCCAACTTATTACCCAACAAAGGCTAGATGTAAATTTGAGTTGTGTTTCCTTCCACTTTTTGTGCTTCACGATACTGCTTTCAATTTTTGTGTGCAGTTTTTCTGTTCATTTCTTTGCTTTTGATTTTATTCCAGTTGCTCCTTTTACTAAGGCAGTTCTCTGAATAAGAGCTCTGATTTCCTTCAGAGCTTTCAAATCTGCACATGGTGTTCTCCACTGACGGTTTAAATGCTCCACTTACAATTTAAATGTTTGAACTCAGAATCTTTTCTGCAATCTTGTTCACTGTTTTCACTCTTCATTACAACTTTCCCCCCAAATTAAGAATTCCATAAACCCTCCAAATAACACGGTTGATTCAACAGTTGTTACTGTTCTCAGAGACTCAAAAGTGTCTCTTTCCCTCTTTTAGGGTTCTGATGTGGTATCTCACCAGATGCTCTAAGATCTCTCTCAAAAATTTAATTCTATGTAGAGATAGAATGAATATTTTTTTTCAATATCTTGATTATAATGTCATCACTAGTTTGATCTTTGCTTCCATACATATTATCAAGCAAGGTTTGTGATTCTCTCATGAAGAGGCTGCTTAGTCACCTTTTTTTGAGTATCTTTGCTTGCCTTCATGAAGGGACAATCTTCTAGCTTGATCTGATTTCTGTAGCTTGATGGGGTCAGAGCTGTTTTGGCCTTCTCAGCTCCATGTTCTTTTCTTCTTGTTTTCCCTTCTGTTTCTAGGTACACTCATCAGTAATTACCTCCACCTCTGGTGCCATGTAGCATTGCAAATTCAGCATACTGCCAGTGTGGTCCCATAGTTTTCTAAATAAAATGACAACAATCCACCACTTGCAAAAGAAGGGTTTTCTTGTATTGGAGTTTTTGTTTCTATGTTTTCTTACTCAATATTTACAAGACCTTGATTGTCTTCCAGATTTTCAGTGGTTTGTCTCTGCATGTATAAAAAAAATGAGATGATGTGCTGTAAGTTTCACCAAGGTTATGAGCACCTGAAATAGTTTTTAGAGTGGGCAGCTAAGACAATTCCAGCCCACCATAAAAAAGCACCTTTCCCACAGGAAAAGGACCATGGGGCAAGGTGCGTTGTGCTTGTTGAAGTGTCAATAATGATCAACCTGAGATATTTCATCATTCTCCCAGCTTTTTACCCATCAACTATTGATCCTACATCCCTTCCTTTGACTATTACATGCTCTGATTATCTGTACCACAGTTTCTGTACTGCAAGCCTGTAATCAAATCTGTGCTGGGCTTTATGTGGCTAGCTGTTGAGTATAGGAATAAGCATCAGGGTGCTTTGTGTTACACCCTTGTCATAGCATCCCTTTGAGACTGAGCTTATTCCCTCACTTCGTGTGGAGCTGAATTGGGGAAACAAGGAGATGCTGAACTAATCCCACCCCCTGGCTGATTTGGCTGCAATCCCTGGATGCTGAGGGGCCAGATAGCTCTGACAGGGCACAATTGTCTGAAGGCGATTGTAGATTTATTGTTCACTTACAGGATTTTAGTCTGTAGAGTTGTTTTTCTTTGTTTTGCTCTGCTTAGGCAGAAAACAGAAAGAAATGCTCTCTAGTAAATAGCCATGCACTGAGGTTAAGGGAGGACACATCCTTGGTGTGAAAGGTTGTGAGAGTTCAGACTCATTTCAAGATCTAATACGTCCAAAATGCATTTCTAATACTATAAATAGGTGGGAGGTCATAAGAAAAAAAATCACATGTTTAGTGCTAGCTGGAAACCAAAGCTGTTGATCATGCAAAACTAAAGTGAGCAGAGGTCACCATTCACATGCCTCAGGATAAATCTGAAGCTAGTTCATTGTGGATCACTGGGTGTTTCTACTTTTGTACTAGTAAAATGCAGGCTGTGATTCAGGGGCGTTTTACTCACTGAATCTAATAGCTCATCCTATACACAGACAGACCACCGGGTATCAGCAGATGAGGACATGAATCTAATCCTAAGAAGGGTATGAAAAAAAAAGTTGGATTTGTCAAGTGTAACTAAAAGCCAGGACAGAAGCTCCTATTCAGAGTTAAGGTGACCTTAATTCACATCTGTTTAACCAACTCTCAGTACAGTAACCACTGACTCTGCTGTGGGTAAGAAGCTCCAGGTTCAGCTGTTTCACAAGGAATAATATGTTGAAGATATGCAGGGTAACTCCAAGTTTCCTTTTAAACAGCTGGAGTTGTACATTAATTACATCTTTCTATAAACATACTTTCTTCATCCTTCAATAAGAACAAAGACCAGCTGTACTGTTGTTAGTTGTAATGTGAGTATGCACACATCTCTAGAGACTGCCTCTTTCCAGGCTGATGTGCTCATCTCAGATCTGAGTTTCTGAGACAGTTCACTCTGTTTTTCATGTCCAAACTTTTCCTTTATAGATTTGTATCTTTACAGGATTAGCAGCAGTATAAGACTTTCCTGACACTGCTGAGTGGCCAAAGCATTCCTGCTCTGGTCAGTGCTGAGGTTTTGTAACTCAGTATCAGCAAGGGATAGCATAAGGAAAATTGTTTTCTAGATGAAAATGTCACTTTTACTTCCCACTACAATCTGGCCACATGAAAGGAGCCTGAGGTTGTGCAACTCATCCCCATGCCCTCAGCACTTTGCTTTGCACTGTGACAGTGGCTCAGTGAAGTGTGCTTTTGTCTCAGAGGGGTGCCCTCTGAAATTTATCTTGAAGTTATTACTGTCCTCTGTTTCTTACGTTTTTACCTGCTGGTCTTAACCTTAACTTCTTCTTACCATAACAGACCTCTCTAGTAGATGTCTCTAACTAATTTTGACACTGTCTCTATTGTCTCAGAGGAGGTGATGGTTGACTAACAGTGACTGGGAACCAGCCTGCTCTTCCTCTCCAGTGATGGTCCAAGAAGCTAGAGGCCACAAGTTTCAGCAGACACATTTGACTGACGTCTGTGTTAGGTGAATTTTGGAACCCCCAGGAATGGTTAAGGTTTGTTTTGATTTTGAATGTGATAACAAAGTGGAAAATTTATTGCTATATAAATATAACACACTGAGCTAGAGAAGATAAACGAGTTACTCTTAATGGCTTAAAGAGCCAGATCAAAAAGTGATGATACCTTTCAACTTTCCTGTTGTATTGGGATACGTGAGCAGTGGGGATACAGTATACAATTGTGGAGAATTGTCCTGTGAAATGTCAAGGGCTTTCCACAACTTAACTTTTTTAACCTTTAACTTTTAAATCACTTTTAAATTCCTCCTGCAGGAGAATTAATTTCTTTTTCCACAATTTTACAATGAAAACTATTTGACTTTGATATTTTTCTTTTCTTGAAATAGAGCTTCCAAACCCTAGCTCTTTTGGTGAAATGCTTCCAGTATATTCCATCCTTAGAAAAATGACTCATTGGCATCTGCAAAAATTTGGAGAAGATTTGGTGCAGACAATAAGACTGCTGAAACAGAATATTCCACTCTTGGTAAAGTCAGAGAAAAAGGGCAGTGGTTTTGTTTGGAGTAGTGTGCAGTCAGCAAAATGGCAGACTTTAACCATACAGGTTTTTAAAAAAAGTGTTGGTGCTATTAAACCCTAACAACTTTATGTGTTTATGTCCACTACCACCAGAAGATATAAAACCAAGTTAAGTGAAACCTTTGAGGAATAGTGTAGGAGCTTCTGGCCTTCTAGAAGGGAGCAGGAGCATTTCTTCTGGACTGACTGGTACCAAAAGCATAAAGCTGATAGAGTTCATAATTAATGTACCAGAAATAAAAACTAGCCCTGACTATTTGTGTTTCTAAAAGACCTGGTATTTTGTGAAAATCTCTGACATATCCAATCTCTGAATCCTGGTTAAGTTGCATCTTGTATCCTTCTCCCATAGCCACCCCTCTTGTCTCAAGTGGAGGAGGGTGCTCTGCTTCACGTTTTCAACTTCATCTTTTACTTTCTGGCAGAGCACAGCAATAGCAGTATGAGATGTTCCATGAGATCCTCCATTTTGATGGTGGTGCTGTCACCAAAGGAAAAACATAGGTTCCATGGCTCTATGTTCCATGGCTCATCTTTGGAGAAGATGAATGCTGTAGATTTACATTAGCAGAAGCAATAGAGGTGTCAGGTTATCTTCTCTGCTTTTGGTTTCCAGTCTCTAGGCAGTGTGTGTAATGTATCATAAATGCTAGTGGCCATCCTATCCAGGCTATTAATAAGTCATAACACTTCTTAGACCTCAAATGAAACATCTGGTTGAATATCCACCTGTTATATACTGTGTATGGATTTTAATGCTTCTTTCTCTCTATTTTGATGAATTGCATTGAATGTAAGAGATGGTATTGCACATGTGAGACATATGTGAACACGATCTCAGTGTTCACTGACTGTGCAGTTTCCTGCTGTCTTTTCCTGAACTTCACACTGAACTTCTTAAAAGCCCCATGTATTCTTTTAACAAGTAGACAGTGGTATGGTTTACACCATTATGTATATGTGATTTGTTCAAACAATCAAGTTTAGATGGAATTTATCATAAGTAGGCAAGTACATATGCAAGACAACAGCTTTGCATTGTAAACCTATGCATGTATGAAGCCCATGTAAGAAGTGGAAGAGACTGAAGAATGCTGTTGGTTGCAGCACATCCCTCTGCTTTGAAACCCACTCAGGCATTGCAGGATCTGTGGACAGAATAGGTATTTTCCTCACATATGACGATCTCTATGGTGCTACAGGGCAGCTGAGCCTGGTGTTACATAAACCAGTCTTTATTCTTTCCTGTGGCACAGATTTCATTTTTTATCTGCTGCAGCTTTTGATCTTAGGCTCTAGAAGTGTGAACATGATTGGCTCTCCTTTTGCAGGGAGAGGTGAGACATAAATATAGGATGTTCAACCACAAGGAAATAAAATCACTATACACAAATGGTGTTTACTTTTACCAATTCACTATGAAATCATCAAATGTTAATGCCAATCTTTCAATCTATTGTGTCTATCTGATGAGTAATATTTATTTTGGGTGACTTATGGAGGTAAATAAAGATAAACCACAAAAGCACATGTGCTTTCTTGATTATGTCTTATAAAAGAATGCACTTAGACAAAACAATTTTCAGATATTCTTAATTGTAAAAATACCCATTGCAAACCAACTGAAATTGAAAACATGTTTGACTGAATCATGTTAGTTTTAATTCTACAACTATTTTTGAGTCTTATTGTTTTCCCCATTTCTTTTCAGTTCTCACTGACAGATTTGCTCTGCTTGCCTGGGTGAAAAATACCTGAATTTTGCCTCAGTGCACTCTGCAGTCCCTCTGGTGATCAGCAGGGGCTCCTCTTGGACTGTGACTAACTTGGCTGTCTGCTCTTCGTCCTCGACATCAACCAGCCTGTGATGCTTCCAAGCTGGCAACCTGATGTGAACCCTACAACCCTGGGCAAACACATTAGTGCAATTTTACCTTCACAGATTCTTCAATTTTTCTCCTCACAGATCATCCAACCCGTATGGATCACCATAGATGTGTTGTCAAAAGACACTTCATTCGAGAAACCAGGTACTGAAAGAGCAGCATCACACCATGGTCAGGGGATTATGATCACTGATGGATGTGGACAGATTTTGGTATAGTTTATCTATAATTATGTATATATAATCATACAGATGCACACACACACATATGTGTGTGTATGTATCTTTATATATATATATGTATGTATTTATGCAGATGATGGTGATGATAACGATGATGATGAATTTCCTGTTTGGAAAACAGGAAAAACTCCCCAACCAACAGACAGATATCTCCTATGGCAAAGTATTACATCTTCACAAATGTGGAGCTGAATTTATACATATCTTAACCCACCGCTCTTGTTTGTCTGTAATATGTATAGTTTAACTTCATCTGAATTAAAGGATATTTGGACTCAGCACTCAGGCTTCATGGCCCACTGGGAGCCAAGGAGTTTGATTCAGATGGCACAGAGATGTAGCTGACTGTGGTGGTCAGGGTGTCTTATGTGATAGCATACTCAAGGTGATAGCATACTCAAGGTGACATAATGTCAGATACTTTCCTTGACACACTGCAAAAAACAGATAGAGAAAGAAATAGCTCCATCCTACCAACAAGATTTACTAATTGTCTGCAAACCTGTGTTACTGATATACAGGTAGCCTGAGGAATATACAGTGCAAAGGTACAAGTGTAAGACCACTCTTAATGAACCTGGACAGTTGGTAAATCATGCAGTTAACCCAGGCAGTTTAGGAAAGAACCAGGCTTCAGAAGACAGCTGAGGAAGATTGAAAAGGTAAAATGTTTTACTAATTTATGTTGACTAATTAATTTCATCACTGAAAATCTGAGAGGATAAATTATTTACTTGGTTATTTTCCAACAAGCAAACCCCAAATGTAGTAATAAGAAACTTTCCTGGAAGGCAATTCTGGTTTATCAGGAAGAAAGACAGACATGGAGTGCAGTGGATGTGAGCTGAGTTGTAACTATATTATAGAAAGGAAATGAACAGCATGCCTTTTCCATCTTGTTACAGAAATATGAAGAGCAGTAATTGTTCTCTGGCTCGATTTTTCCATGCCTTTAGCAACACCAAAATATAGATTTTTCTGGGAGGAGAAAAGGAAGGAAGTAAACTTTTGGAAGCCATCACTCATGTGGTCGTATTTTCCCACTCTGACATTCTCTATAGTGTCATTGTTCACCAAGAATAGAATGAGAGAAGATTTTGTGGGTGGGTTTCATGTGTTCCAACTTAAAGTGTTAAGGTGTCTGCGTCTGAACTGGCTGGCGGTGGATCTCTGTGACAGTCTGTGGGGACATGTCAATGCAGCCAGTAGGGCTCAGGTTGTGATTTCACTCACCAGAGCCAGGAGTCTATCTAGGCTGAGATATATTGCACCGTAAATTGCTATTGATCAGCTCTCCACTGACTTTGTAAAGATGTGCTCAGATGTACATGCCTGCATTATAAGCGACTACATTTAACACCACATCTTCTAGCACTTACATTCTGAATACTGTAGCATTTCCCATGTCACAGATCTTCTGTGGACTTGAATTCAAAAGAGTTTGGAAGATGTTCTGTCTCCTGTAGAGTTCATCTACAGTTCTGCTTACGTGGGGTGCAGATTCTGGCTAAGCAAAGCAAGCCCAAATGTTGTGGTTATTGGAATGAACATAAAATGATTGTATTCCCTATATCTTCTTACCTTCAGCACATTAGTATGACAAATATGAATGATCAGGTAAGGATATATTTGGAGTGTATTACTGAGAAATCATCCATACTGTTGTTCTCCTGACAGACAATAGGATCCCTGAGAAATGAAAGGACAACATTCTTCATTAATAGTAGAGAGAAAGAAAACATTTGTGCAGTGAATGCAGTGAATTTGTACATGAATGTAATTGGCTTTGCTCAGTCTATTGCACTTCAATGATTTCTGTGTCTAGCATGCAGAGCAAAACACAGCTCCTCATGGAAAATGGCCAACCATTTCTGCAGTCCTCAGGACTGCTTGTGATAACATTAGTCATGATGAATTGGTGTGGCATCTATGGGACCATAACATGCAGCCTTATGAGAAGACCATTGGGTTGTGCTTCAGAGTCCTGTGGACTAGTTTTTTATTTTTTCTCTTCACTCTCAGAGGACTTTTTCCAGTTACTAAAATATATCTTACTCACAACAGCTTCTCAGCTGACTATTTTCTACAGTGCAATGATTATATTTTAGCTTTTGTAAGCAGGAGGTTCACAGTTCTGAGCTTACAAAGGTACTTTTTCTAATACAAAATGACTTAACCATAAGCCAAGTCCAAATTATACCATCATTGAAGAAAACAGAGTCTTGAAATAGTTTCTAAAATTCTGCAAGTGAAGCTGTTCACTCTAAAAGAAAAAAGAAAAAAAGATCAAGGGGAAAACTTATCTCTTCCTGTGTGATTGATCTTTTTCTCTTGCAATTGCCCTCTGACCTACAATAAATCATTTTAGAGTGTGTCAGGAAAATCTCTTCAATAGATTTAGAGCTAGGATGTGAAATGTTTTGTCTCCCAAAGCATTATCGCACAAAACACCCAAACAATGGCAGCTTTTCTGTTACTTTTCCTGCACCCAGTGAGGTGATGGGGTAAGGTTTTTCACTGTGTTGATGTGAGCTGGTGGCACCTAATAAAGATTGCCATCTGAAATCCATATACAATTTTAATACTGTAGGAGGTATAAAGAAGGAAACTTGCATTTCCTTATGGATAAAGAACCTATCAGGAAAGAAATGCGCTACAGAAATTATAACCCCTGCTTATGGAGCTGCTACTCATTTGAATATAAGGGTATTTTCAAATTAATTGTCTATTTAGTGGGTCCAGAGGAGGGCCATGAAGATGATCAGAGGGCTGGAGCAGCTCTTCTATGAGGACAGATTGAGAGTTAGGGCTCTTCAGCCTGGAGAAGAGACGGCTTCCAGGAGACGTGACAGTAGCCTTCCAGTATCTGAAGGGGGTCTACAGGAAGGCTGGGGAGGGACTATTTACAAGGTCTTGCAATGACGGGACAGTGGTGGAGTAGGAATTTCAAGGTAGTCCCTGGTTCCTTTGTGGCTGTGTTGGAACTGCTCAGTGTCTTGATAGACATTGAGAGGTTTCTAGATCTTCCTAGGCTCTAGCAGGGTGCTGGGAAAGAGGCAGACAATCTCTGGTCTGATCCTGGTTCCTCTTGGTGTAGAGGTTTGCAGAGGTGCAGGCAGGATCTCTTTCAGATGTGCAGAGAGCACGATGTCAGTGACACTTCTCACCACATCATGAGGCACTTAATGCCTTCTCCTGGTAAACTTGAGGCACTTAATTTTCCAGGTAGTTCAAGCCCAAAACATCGGGGCTAAGCTGGTCTGAAGCACGAAGCACAGCAGAACACTTTGTCCAAGCCAAGAGCAGCGAAGCAGAGCACATTGTCTGAGGAGACCAGAATGTAGAGTAGCACACACTGAGGCAGAGCAGTGAAGTAAGAAGCAACTCTGTGAGGCAGAGGCAGCATAACTGCTTGCAACTTAGTTCAATTTATATTATTTGCCTGAGTGTAATGGGTCCTTTGACCACAGAGATTCACCAATCAAAATGGCATTTTCAAAACTGACCATATTAGGTGAAACCAGGGATTGCTGACCCTTATGTGGACAAGACACTAACAAGTACCTAAACACCTGTGGGTACCTGTTTATCACTTTAGCAGGGGACATAATGGTACAAGCCTTTGTTTTCCTCCTGTCCTTGCTACCCCCATCAGCAGAAGAGTGGGGCAAGGGAGGACATCTAATAGTCCTACTAGCCTTCCATGACAGTATGAAGACAGACTCTCCTCTGATCTATTTTCAGGTAGCCTGATCTCTCATGGTCATTTTTGTAGTAAATTGTTTGTAGTTCTTCCATGAAGAAAACCACTGCATCTGCAAAACCAGCTGAGCTACATCACAGCCTTGGTGTGAAAAAACAATGTGCAGTACCTCCACTGTGAGGGGGTGGCAATACCTTCTGACACATTTGCCTCATAAAACCTGGGTTTGACAGCCTTTGGTGGATGCATCTTGCACTAAGGCATCCATTTGAGAAGAAATTTGGAGGCGGCTGTTGCCTTCTACAACAACAACAACAACAACAAAACTGACCTGGAAAGGACTTTCTATATGAAACCAAATTAGTTCCCATTAAAGTATTGTTGAAAGTTATTATTATTACATTGTGTTATTAAGCATGTAGTTAGGACATAAGTTAGGATTCCTGTGAGTAAATACAGGGTTCTAGACCACAGATATCTACATCTGGGCTGGCAGCTACCCACTCTTGGTTGCCACTAGAGACCAGAGAACAGTTTGATGCATCCTGTACAAAACATCTTAAACTATCATCCTAAGAACATCCTAAAAGAGATAGATCCCTATGGATCCTAAGCAATTTAATAGGCATTTTAAAAAGCAGACTCCCAGACTGAATATGCTGATAGACTTGATAAGATTTAACTACTGACTTGCTATATTTTACTTATGCAAGTATTTGTTTACTGTACATTGTATATTACATGAATTTGTTGATTTTTTTCTTTCATTTACATTCAATTTCTTGTGGTTTTGCTATCCTCAACCCCCATTCCTTGCTCCAAAGAGGCCCCCCACATCTTTACAGTAAAACAGCCCAGAAGTGTCATTATGTAACTCTGATACCCTCCTAATCAGTTGAGCTCTGGCTGGGTGGGTAACCCCAAAGGCGAGGAGAATCTCCCAGACCTACATCTTGTCCAGCTTCCCATTCTCAGAACTACCGACCAAAGAAATTCCTGTGGTTACTAACAGAAGAAACAAGTTTCCTCCAATCTCCCAGTGCACCTTGTCAGTTGTGGTTTGTGAGAATTACACTGTGCTCTTATCCAAGGCTGTCAGGACTGGGGCAGGCTTTTTGCCCCTCCGTGCTTCCAGTTTGGTGTCCTCAGCCTTTGACTTCGAACCTTCCATCACAGAGGCTCTTTTCTGTGGGAAATCACTCAAATTAGTTCCACAGAGAAAACCATTGTCTTGTGAGAACTACCTGCTCCCAATCACAACCACTCTGTGGGAATGAAACAAGGCTTCCCTTGAGAGTTTTGAGTTTTCTTCTTTTTTTTTTTCATTTATGTTTTTGCTAATATGTGAGATAATCTGTGGTGAAGATCTTGGTTCCTTCTTCCAACCAACACTTTCTGAACAAAACTGAACAGTGTCTGATCATTTATATTATTGCTCTGCCACTACCTGTGACATGAGAAAGAAAAGTGTGGCCAGCAGGGTAAGGGAGGTGATTCTGCCCCTTTGCTCTTGTCAGAGCCCATCTGGAGTAGTGTGCAGTTCTGGAGCCCTCAGCACAGGAAGGACATGGAGGTGTTGGAGTGGGTCCAGAGGAGGGCCACAAAGATGATCAGAGGGCTGGAGCAGCTCTGCTATGAGGACGGACTCAGAGAGTTGGGGCTCTTCAGCCTGGAGAAGAGAAGGCTTGCAGGAGACCTTATAGTAGCCTTCCAGTATCTGAAGGGGGCCTACAGGAAGGCTGGGGAGGGATTATTTACAAGATCTTCTAATGACAGGACAAGGGGCAATGGGTTTAAACTGAAAGAGGGGAGATTTAAACTGGATGTCAGGAGGAAGTTCTTTCCAGTGAGGGTGGTGAGGCACTGGAACAGGTTGCCCAGGGAGGTTGTGGATGCTCCCTCTCTGGAGGTGTTCAAGGCCAGATTGGACGAGGCCTTGAGTGAGCTGTACTAGTGGGAGGTGTCCCTGCCTATGGCAGGGGGTTGGAACTAGATGATCCTTGAGGTCCCTTCCAACCTTACCATTCTATGATTCTATGATAAGGAACGAACCATTTAAAGGCAGTGGGGTTGGAAAGTGGGTAATGTGAGATGATGTGTTTCTCAGTTAAACCACTAATGACAATGAGAGATGTGACTGTGTTCTTCTGTTATAACACATCAGGAAAACCTTTGTAATACAGTTAGTCTCTCGCTCTTCCCATCTACTTGAGGCTTTTGTGTACATTTATTTCTCAATATGACCTGAAAGATAATATTGCAAAATACCCTCCATTTAAAAAAAGTTACCCTGTGATCTGTCAGTGCATCTCTGCATTGCTGCTTTGTCTTGTGACTGCTTGGCTGTGATGCTGGTGGGATTGCAGCAGCCTCTAATGGGACTGTTTTCCCTGGTTTCTCCTGGCTACTCAGGAACAGCACCACTCAGCTCCATCAAGCAAATAACTGCCATTTTCTCTTCCCTAACAAATTTTGTAATGTAATCAGTGGCAGGCCATGCCTGAGAATGAAACTGAAACTTGATGTAATGGTCAGGCAAGAAATTTGACTCGGAGCTTTGTTTTGACTGGGTCTCAAATGAGGAGAAGCATTGTTGACAGCTCTGTGTATCCTCTGTGGATGCTGATGGCTCCAGTGGCAATAAAAATGTTCACAGTTTTTTGATTTTGTCTTGTTTTCATTAACACTGTCATGTTGTCTTTTTCTGTGAAGTTTGGGTTGCCAGCTAAAGATCTGCTTCCAGAGGCAGGAATAGCCTTTGGTTTCCTGAAGAGATTAATTAAAGAAAATACAATAAAATCGTGCTGGGAGTTGCCGTGTGGAGGCTCAGCCTACACCAAGTGCTGACTGAAAGCAGGTAGGCAGCTGAAGAAGTCACCAGGCACTTGATGGTTCTCAGAAATAATGCAGCTATTGAGTGTGCTTGGGCTGTTGAATGGGTTTCTTAGGTATAAAGCGTCAAGGACAAACTGGTTAAGAAATACCAAGCTTCACCTGCACAAGGGCACACCTTGCTTTACCTCCACTTTAGTACTTTTCAGTGTGACCTATTTTAGATTCTACCTATCAGGGAGAGCAACACGTGGGCAAGCACTGACAAACGTGATGCCTGCGTCTTTCCCTGATTCTCAATCTGCTGGGTGACTTAAGCAGCAGTTCACCACTTTGACCAGGACCAAATTCAGTTTGGACCTGCATGCCTTTTTATCTCTGGGACAGGCCAGCACAAGACTCCATGGCCAAACATCTGTGGGAGTCTGAAGCTCCCAGCTCTGGGAGGTTTTAATGTAAGAAGAAATACATCTTAGTCGACATGTGGACATGGGAGACATCTGAATGATGCTAATCAAGAGGTGGCCATTATAGCAATGAGTGGGCAAAGCGGCATGACTATATTTTCAACACATCAGCCCAAGGACATGCCACACAACACCATCAGTGCTGCAGCTTCTCTGTGGCCTCTCAGTAAGTCTGGGCCTGGTGGCCATCTGCTGTGATTATTACATCTTTTTAAACACCAATTTGTCAGGTGAGTGGAAGAAGATGAGGACGAGTGTCTAGGAGACTTTGAGTTCTTTTCTGGAAGAACAAAAGGCAGTCATAGTTCCATTGTGCCCAGTTGTGGCTGCAGTCATTGTGCCAAATTTTCTCCCACAGAACCTGGTCCAGACGCTGTGGTTCCCTCTCCTGGGGTTGGTAGCTCAGGAGCTGGAGTCATGGGAGTCTTTTGGAAAGGTGCTTGAGGTTTCTTCTCACTGTGGGTGAGCCGGTTGCTGCTTCCAGACTACTGATGATGGTGAACTTTTCTGATGGACTTTTTCTTGGCTATTTGTGCAGAATCCCATACTTTTAGAGTGTTTGGAGGACACAACAGGCTGTAGTACTTTAGGTAAAGTCTGTGCAAAGGTTCACAGAGTAATTTGTTATGACTGCTGCTCCACTGCCAAAATCTCTGCTATGGTCATTTGGCATCTGTCTGTGGAGTTGAATGCAACAGTGCCAATTGCCACCAGCAGAGACTTGGCCTTCTCTGCTGGAAAATCCCAGCCTTCCAGGATATGCTTATCTTTCTAGAGTTATTTTGTCTGCAGCAAAGCTGAGCAAGTGATTTGGCACTGCTGGGTCGGGCTGTTAAAAGCATTTGAAAACATGAGGAGTTTTGTTACTGCAGACGACTCAGCTTTACAACCCACTGAAAACAGCACTCTCACTTCAGTGTAGACAAGCAGTCAACAGTGCTGACCCCTCTGGTTATTGTGCCTTATAAAGAGGTAAACATGCCCTGCTCTGTTTCCTAATACCTTTTTAGTTTGGACATGTCTGATCTGACACCTTGCATTTCCATACTCCTTAGCTCACCTGTTTGGGAGTATCTGTCATCCCCAGCTCTGTGCTGACTTGGTTTCCTCCCCTTGGCTGGGGTGCTCTGATGCTGTGCCCTTAGTAATGTGGTTCCCTCTTCTTGATGATGGTTTATTGTTTTGGTTACGCTACAGCTTTCACAGTGTATGAGCCTGCACAAAGGGAAAAAGTCTCTATGAAGATGCTAATGTCCATGAACTATTTCTGACTGGTCCCAGGCAATCTCTGGAGCAGACTATAACCCGAGTTGGTCCAAGGGATAGTTTGGGAAGGTGGTGTTTCCAACAGACAGACATGTAAGGCAGAAAGACCAAACAGTTCTTTCTAAAACACGTGGATCATGACATGTGCAGAGCTCAGTGCTCTCAACCAGACAGGGGCAATATTGATGAATGGCAAAACAGCTCAATATTGAAAGATAAATGCAACAAACAGAAGATGAGATGCAACAAATAGTAGCAGTAATGGTAAAGGTAAACTTTACAGGTCTGCCACTTCCATGCAAACCTTCTCCTATAAAGAGAGGAGCTGAACTCCTGAGAGGAATGATTCTAAATAACTGCAATAGTTGTGCATGATGTTTTTGGTTGCTCTTTGTGATAATGTGATTACTTCAAGGTGCATGCTGATTTCCCTCCCAGGACTGCAGTCAAAACATGGCTTGTGGAGGAAACCAGTTCCCTTTTAAACGTTGACTGCTTAGTATTTACATTCTCTGCTCATTGTTTGTTCTAACTTTCCTCTTGCCTCTGTAGAAGTGCCTGCTGAGAGTCATGCCATTTGTTAGGGACAGCCAGAAGATGTTGACTCTACTGCTTTCCCCACAGGAGTCTCCTTGCAGTGGTACTCACCACAGCTGTGTCCTATTTCCTGAGTGGTGTGCAAGGTAAACATCAAATCAATTAATCGTACTGCACAAGTGATGTGATCACATTTGCTTGGATTACTTGATTTTAGAGACTGAAAGGACTGTTCTTACGTAGCCTGACCTTGCACAGTTTATCAAAACCCCTTTCCCTCCTTTGTGGTCTCTAGGACTAGGCATTACTAAATGTAAAGCTGATACTCGCATCCCGATTTCCAGAGGTAAAACCCAGCAGCAGACCTGAGCTTGGAAACTGTGTGAATCAGGCTTGTGTCTAGCTGCCACAGCATTGAAATGCTGATTTCAATGCTTGGACATTCTATTTAGACACTTTAAAAATTGCAGATTTAATGCTGCAGTTTCTTGGCACTGAATTCTTTAGAAAAACAGGTCAATGACTTTCTATAGATCCTTAGTTTCAGATTTCTGTATGTTTCAGAAAGATTGTCTGTATATATTATCATTAAGCACATTTTTGCAAAGATAAAAGAAGATGTTTTCACATGTAGGAAATTAACATAAAAGGGGAACTTAAATAGTGATGTGAAATCTCTACACCCCTCACAAGCAAGTGTTTTTGCCCCTCCTCTAGGTAATCTCCCCCTTTCTCACTAGGTAATTTACTAGATTTAATTAAATGTTGACTGTTGCTGTTTCTATACAGCTGAAACTCCTACTAGATTTGATTCAAGATAGAGGCCATGGGACATGGGACCATTTTTAACTTTATCTGATCTCATAGGTACTCAAATCATGCAGCAGTTGCTCAGGAAACAGAGCAAGTGGGAGAGCTTGTTTTGGGCAGTTTGCAGAATAAGCCATAGCTGGGAATAAAGGATGGTATCCACTGCACATGGGGCATGTACCATTGGTGACCAAGAGAGTGAAAGTGAATGTGGTGTTCTGCCAGATCAGAGGCATTTCCCTTCCACTTTGATGTGGTGATATGGAACCCTACACACCTACAGCAGTGCAGACCACACTGTGTAGTCCAAATTAAGTTCAGGTTACTTTCAGTACCAGACCAAGGAGTGTAGTTCCTGTAGGCTACTTTTGAATGACTATCTTTCCCAGCTGAGGATAAAACTTGAGGAGAAGCATGTATTGACTTAATCATCTTAACTGAGCACCTACAGAAATGTAAGCTGATCCCTGATCATCTAAGTGATTGGTGGTCACCATACAGCTCTTATTAATGTAGTAGCAACTCGTGCCTTGTAGCTCTGAACTTTGATAGCTCCAGCAGATAGGAGTTAAAAAGATTTCTGGAAAAGGAGCCTTGTAACCTGTCAAAGACATTAGTGAACCAAAGACTAGAAACCAATTAATTTTCTGTTAATGTGGTGAGTCATGTAGGGCTTGTGAATCAAGAACTATTGTCAGTCCCACTCTCCATGAGACCACCAGAAAAATCCATGTTGATTTCTGTAGATAAGAGATCAGACTTTAAAATCTCACCCCAAACAGGCAGAGATAAATGAGACAGACAAGTTGGGATAGGTGTAGGCAGCTGGGCATAAAAATTAGGTTAGACTGATCAGAAAAGAGCAGTGGCAATTCCTTCAGTGCAAACACAGTAGCACATGGGTTTTCTTTCATTGCACAGGCAGCCTTACTGCTGGTACCTGTATGTGGTTAGGTTTCCCTGTGTAAGTAAAGGGGTTGCTCTCATCAACAGCTGAAATAAAGTCAACCTGAGCTCCTAAGGCCACAATTAACCAAAAAAAGAAAAAAAAAAAAAGCGAGGAAAAAAAAGGAGTTTTTGTGACTGCAGCAGTTCAACCCCCTAATCTGTTCCTCCTGTCAAAATATTGTTTATTTCTGCTTGTCAGTAAAGAGTGACCAGTAAATGGAGATGCCAGCTCCATCTGGGTGCCAGATTACTGGAAAGAGAGCTGCTTTCTTTGGATTTTCCTGACGCATACCCCAAATTAAAGTGAGGATCCCTCCTTCCTTCAGATTGATTTCCAGCCATCATTAGAGGGAGCTGTTGCTCCAGCAAGCCCCAACCTCCCTTCGTGCTCCTCTCCAGACTTGCTCAGAACTGCTGTGCAGTGAGGAAATACAATTGATTCATGAGTTGGCACCTTTTTGTGCAGTACTGTCCATCACGTCAGCTCTTGAATGTGCTTCCTAAATAAATATCTTCATTTTAATTTGTTTGGCTTTCTGTATGGTACAGAAGAAAGGTACCTGAAATGAGCTGTGGTGACTTTGTATTCTCTCACCACTGGCTGGAGGAGTTCAGGAAACCCTGTAGACATTTTGTCAGCCTACATTAAAAAAATGGAGGAGAACTCTGACATAATTTTCTACTTCCATTTCACCAGGCTGTTGTTTGAACCATCAGTCTTTCCCCTCATCCTGACCCTGTTCTCATTTCCATCACAACTGAAGTAACTCAAACCAAGCTGGGGAAGTTACATGACTGCACACTCCTATGAACGAGATCAGAGATGGACTTTTTGTGAAAAAGGACAAAGGCCTGGGACCAAAATCTTAACAAGCTTCTTACTCAGTAATTAACCTTTGCTTTTAACTTGTAACCATTTTTCTTGGAAACAAATGTTAAGATACTGAGTCTGCTTATCCTGCCCTCCACGCATTCTGTGGATGTTTTCCTAGTTGGGGATGGGCACGTTGTTAGGTTTTGTTTTCTGATGAGAAGCTTGTGGAGATTAGATACATGGTGTCGCTGGTGTTATTCCAGGATGGTAACATCACATGGTGTATTTCATCCTAAAAGAAGGTGTAGATTGAATTACTGCAGGCCCAGCATGGGTTGTGCACTGGGTGTGTAAGGGAGTATTTCAGCTGCATGAAGCAATATGCAGGGTATTGTTTTAAATGTCCATGGGCTGAATTAAAAATATCAGCTATCACATGAGGATTTGTTGGTTTGGGTTTTTTTTTTTTAATGGACAGGAACAATTGCATAATTGGATTCTCACTCTTATTAAATCAAATTAATTCAGATCAGTAGATAAAATTTAAATGGGAATGAATTTACCTGTTTACTTTTAGTATCCTGAAGCTGGGAGTTGGTTGACTTGTGGCAGAGGGACTGTGCCCTGAGTACCCATAAACCACTGTTCTTAAAAGTGTGCAACTCATATGAAGCAGATAAGGTTATCTCAGAATTTTGCAGTTTTACTTTTACTCTTCTATTTTTCCTGTGGAGATCACTTGGCACTGTCCCTACTGTAAGGTAATATTATTTCATTTTCCAAAGCAATTTGTCAGGTTTCTAAGTGTGACCATTCAGCATATAACTTCAATGCATAATCCTTGTGCTGTCATCTTATTCGTTTAAATGGAGTGAATACAAGACATATTTTTGTAATCTGTCTGTGCTCTCTCGGGACAGCTTTGCAAATGACATGTTACATTCCCAAGTCTCAGCCAGGCAAAGAGGTTCATTCAGTGGCAGTAAACAGCAGTTGTTTCCTAATAAGTGTATTAACTGATCAAAATGTGGTTGTGAAGATCTAAGAAAAAGTTGTTAGAGAGAAAGCAAGTGGGAGCCAAACAGTGAGCGCCTTTGCTCAGAGATTGGGTCTGCCAGGACATCATCCAGCATGCTGCTGGCAGGTCTGGCACGTTTGCCTCATTGGAGTGATCCAAGTGCCATAAGTTAAGCTGGTCTGTGGTCAAAGGGCATATCACTGAGAAGACGATGCCCAGGAGTCAAACCTTGTGCTTCCAGGCTTGCTTTGAGCTAGCAGCAGCCACCGTTGCCACTAAAAGAAGCATCTCTGTCTTTTCTTGTCCTTCCTGGGCTATCATTAATAGTAGATTTTTCTTGATTCTGCAGACAACTGGGTCTTGTAAGCGAACTGCTTTAATGTTATCCAGAAATTACAATGAAAAGTCATTTTAACTGATTTGATTCATTGTACCACCACAGGTAGTGGTCTTAAGGCATGGCGGTACCAGAGCAGAAATCAGTTGTAGGAAGAAATGAGGAAAACTAGGACTGCTTCTTCTGTTTACAGTTCTGGTTTATGGTGGCTTAAAGTGAGCGTGAAGCTCCAGTTCAAGCTACCTATAAAATCAAAAGTTCTGTGTTTGCTTCAGCTCCACAATTGTGGTCCAATAACTCCTTGAGTTTAAAGAGCTTCAAGTGGAGGCCTGCTCTGTCAACCCCCTCTGACTGTAACCCTTCCCAGTTTTGTACCTCCATACTGTCTTGGGAAGTTTGGTGCAATTAGTGGCAGTATGTCCTTCTGTAAGTTCCCTTTGCTGCTTCTCCTTTTGCTGCCTAGGGCTGTCAAGTCATGATCTTAAAGTTCAAGCAAGCAAAAGTAATTATTATTTTCAGAGAGTGCAGAACTGAGCAGAGGAACTCTCTGCCACAGGATGTTGCAGTTTCCAAAGGCATAAAAGAGGTGTTTTTTGGTTTGTTGGTGTTTGGGGTTTTTTTGTTGTTTGTTTTGCTTGATTTTTTTATTTAAGAAGGCTTATGGAGGAGGGTTATAGCAATGGCTATTAAATACAATGATGCCTGGAAAGCTGTTATTAGCTAACTGATGTGAAAAGGACTGTTCTGTGCATAACCTGCTCTACTCTCTTCCTTAAATCTTAATTTACACCCTTAATCCCCTCCTTAACATTGCTGAGTCTAAGGTCCAGCAGAGCAAATTGGGATGTTGGACATTTGGTCTGATCCAGCACAGCCGTTCCTAACCTTCACAGGCAGTGTTTTAATAATCTGTGAGTAGAACTGAAGATATGAATGTGCATTGTCACCCTTTGTGCACAAATTATCACCTGCAAATGCAGCAGCTTATCTGGCAAACTGTATGGTCATATATTCTTGAGGAAGAATAACATCTGGGTGTTAGCTTACAAACGTGAAGTTATCCAGTTCTGCACAACAAAGATATGCCAAACTTCCAGTGCCTTTAGCCCAGCTGGTATTCTGCTGGGGACACTGAGGCCTTGGGAAAATAGAATGAGTGTGAAGTTTGCTCTTTTTGCTATGTAGATTTACTTATTGTGCAAACAAGTATTTGCAACTGAAAATCCACAAGAAGTATTTGGAGACTGAATTTGTTTTTACTTCCATCGTAGTAAATAGAGAAGGATTCTTTTGCAGTGAGTGGATGTGGGGCAGTGTGACAAAAAAGCAGGGTTAGGTTCTTCATATTTCATGGGTGCTTTGGTGGTCTTTCTCCCTGTGTTAGACACAGCAGAACCAATGAGAGCTCCTGTCTGTCCTCTACCTGTCCATCTGAAAGTGCAGACACATCTCTCAAATGGCAATTAGGAACATTTGGATCACTACGGTTTTTGTAGCAAATGCTTTGTGAAACCTATCTCCTTAATTAAGAAGCAAAAGACTAAAACCCCATCATCTCTCCCTTGCTCCCACCAAATGTTTTAAAGTTGAGAAGGTCAGGTCTTCAAACTCATGACATTACCTACTGCTTGGTCTGCAAAGTGCCCTACATGCTACAAATGCTATCAGCCTTAATGATTTAGGAGACATATCAAGTGTAAGAGTGTTTCCTGCCTGATGAGAAGGCCTTGGCAGTAATGCCAGGTGGTGTGTGAGGAAGAGCAAGCGAGAGGCTGGGCCACAGGGTCCCTTGAGATTCTGGGGTGAAGGAGACCTCTCAAGGTGTGCTTTAGATACTGTACTTCAGATCCACCCAGCTCACTGAGAGCCTGTGGTATTTATGAAGCGAGAGAGAAAAAGTGAGCTGTGTTCTTCAGCTGTGCTGTGCTGTGTTCTTCAGCTGCAGTAAGGGCGTGCTGCGGAGTGGGGATCCTGGCCACTCAAACAGTAAAATAAGAAGTGGTTTCATTCAGAAAGGCAGTTTCTGCTTTTCATTCAGAGTGGGAAGCTTGTGAAAGGATTCAGTGAGGTGATGGAGAGAAGTAACCTTTACATGGAGTGGGACACTGAATTCATTGAAAAATTACCTCCCCCATCCATTGCTATCTCCTAAACCAGTTTTCTACCCCGTGAGAGGTAATCTATCAGATCCTGACCACAGTCTCATTTTTCTCAATGAAAAGTAGGAAGCTCTAACTACCACACAGATGAGTTCTGCTTCCTCAAGCTGGCCAGGACAGCAGGAGCTTGCGGGGGAAGAAACTGCTCTTTGTGGGGTTTGGCCTTCACGGAGGCTATCATGCTTGTCTTACAGTCATGTGCCTTAATCCTCCAAAGTGGACTGCTCTGCAGTTTAACATTCCCCGAATTCCTGCCGCTTGCTGACACGAAGCCCATTCAAAGGCAGTTCCAGAGCCCGCCCGGCTGCAGGAAACCTTTGCACTAGCTAAAGGGGCGGCCGCTGCTCCGGCTCGCGTCCCTTGTGCCAGGCATGCCTTTCTATTCGGAGCTACCAGGCCACCCGTGCTGAGACGGATATAGCTGGGGGGCAGCAGGAGAAAGTATCTGGAGAGTCACTACCAGCACTCCTAGGCTGGGTGCTCTCAGAGCCTCGGTGCAATGGTCATCCCGCTGTTTGGCACCCAGTGACAGAACAGGAGGGGACAATCTCAAAGTGCACCAGGGCAGGTTTAGGATGGAGGTTAGGAAGAAATTCTTCACGAAAAGAGTGTTTGCCCATTGGAATGGGCCACCTGGGGAGGTGGTGGAGTCACCATCCCTGGAGGTGTTTTAAGAGGAGGCTGGATGAGGCACTTAGTGCCATGGTTTAGTTAATTCGAAGGGTTAGGTGATAGGTTGGACTCGGTGATCCCGGAGGTATTTTCTAACCTGGTCAGTTTTGTGTCTGCTGGAGACTGAAACTGGGGCTGGAGAGAGGAAGGTAATTTTTGGGAAGCTGGATCGGCAGTTACACGGGGACACAGAGGTGGGTCTGGTAAGGGAAAATGATGGTCCCCTCCACCTCAGCCTCACTAACGAGTCTTAGCAAGGTGGGAGGTGTATTCATTCTGTCTCTCGAGTGTGCTCTGGGCAGGGTCTCATACAGCCTCAACATTCAGAGGAAAGTGACATTTTTGCATCCCAGGAGGGTGGAAAGCCTTTGTCCATGTCCTGATTCTGAGTGCTTTGCAAACCTTAACTTCAATGGTCCTGAGCAGGGCTGAAAAGGGAGACTATGCCTCTCGTTTCCCTGTTTGTAAAGTGGAAACAATAATAAAAAATAGAATTAACAGTTCTGTTGCATAAGGAGTGTGTTAATGGTGACTATACACTAAAAACAAAACAAAACAAAAACAACCAAAAAAAAAAACCCCATCAAGGTATCTGCAGCCTTTGGGTAAACAGAAAAATTTACTTGACCATCTGACCATGCAAACACTTGAAACTACAAGTCTTGAGAGTATCGATAAGGTAGCTCTGCTGGGTAAGGATTATGCTTGCAGGAAAGCACTGGGGACCCAGGCGGTGGCAGGATAGAAAGGATCACAGTTATGTTTTTCTCAGTCTGTTATGGTTTCCCATATTCTAAGAAATTTAGTGGCAGGTAGGAATTTGGAAGCTTTTGTGTGCTGATAACAATGGCCGTTAGGATTTGACAAGCCTGAAAGACATGCATATGTTGTCCGCAAAGATAGGCAATGCTAACCATCCATGCATCATCTGTGGGCGAGTGTTTATATTGTACAACTTTCTGAATCAACTGTCACTTTTTCTCATTCTCTCTCTCTCTCTCTTTTTTTTTTTTTTTTTTTTATGAATGAAGTCTGAAGCAAGCCAGACAGAAAGGAAGGCTGCAGCATGTTTTATAGCTCGTGTTTCCTTCTGGTGAGGATGTTACATTTGCTGAGGCGAATTTCTGAAAGAGATGTGGAAAGGTTTTCTCGTCAGGGTTAAGGGATATTTCGTTCATGCAGGAAGTTGCAAAAGCTGAACAGAAAGTGTACATTCTAGAAGTAAAAAAAAAAAAAGTAAAACCAAAACCCACAAAAAACCAAAAAACAACAGTAGATTGGAGAGTAAAATTGCAAAATACCGGCTGAGGTTCAGAAGCTGAGTTCACTTCATAGTCCTAATAAAGTTTAAGGTTAATAACAGCAGCAAAATGTCTTTAAATCCTAAAAAAATATTCCATAGGTGTACCTTTTAATATAATTTTCTTGTGCAGATTTTTGAAAAGCTTCTTTCTGTAATGTATTTCTGTGACAAATAATAACTGCCTTTTATGTAAGCTGTTCCAGTGCAAAAACTCTGACCTGAACAAGGGGAATTCTTTGGAGCAGAGATGGATGGGATGGACATAATATTACCTGACTTTAGGGAGTTTCAACGTATTACTGCAAAGCAAATCACCAGTGCAGCAAGAAAAGAGAATGCTGCTCTGTTGTTCAGAAGGGATGAAGGAGCTGATTTGAGCAGGGATTGTGGTTCAAATGCCTTTAATACTCCACATACCAGTGCATCAGGGAGTGGAAGCTGATGTGTTTTAGCTTTGTTCTGCTAAGCAATTAAGTTTTCCCATTCATTTGTCCTATACCCATGGCTCATAGCTTTTCTACAGCCGGGTAGCCTCTGTGGGCCAGATGCCAGGGGGATGGGAAGGGTGTGTTGGCACAGGCAGTGAATTATACCTTACTGAACCACAGGGATTCATGGTTTTATAGGTTGCAATGTCAGGAAGAGTTCACTGTGGACATTGAGGCTAGCTCTCTGTGTCACAAGGGTGAAAGAAGCTCATCCTAAACTTTCTATGTCTGGCTCATAGTTTCTGTTTGAGTGTCTGTATATTTTTAGACACAGAAATTTAATCTTTATTTTAAAGACTTCCAATGAATTTGCCACATCTCTAGTTAGAGATAGATGTAATTGAAACTGCACGAGCCCTTTATGCAAAGCAGTTTCAGCTAGTTTAATCTTCTTACATCACAATTCCAAACAAATAAATTCCCAGGTCTGAGCACGTGATAAGGAATAACTGAGTTACTGAGGAAACCCATCATAGGAAACCTGCTAACTGACCATGTGCATGTCTTTAAGTTTGACCTAGTGAGAAGTGCATTAGTTTAAACTGTCTCTACAGTGGAATTCATTTTCATTAGGATAGGAGCTAGCACAATTTACTTTGCAGCTGCATTATGCTAAGGACACATGCGCGGTCAGGCACCGACCATTGCCCTGGCTTAGCTGACAATCAGTAGCTTGATTAACTGTCTGAATTCACTCATGCACTCCAGCACAAAAGAGGTGGGAGGAAAAGATCTAAATAGCTATATTGTTATCTCATTTAGTTGTCCCTGAACATGTTTTGCAAGCTAGACGAGGCCTTGGATGTACTTCAGAAGTCAGTTTACAGTGTTATTTGAAAGTGAAGGGCAAATGGAGGCAAAATTTATACTTTTCCAGCAAGAAATGGGACCTCTAACTTAAGCTTTTTTCATTAGAAAAGGCAGTCTGTGATCTTCAAAGGTCACAAGCATTCACAACAGCAGGTTAGCATCTCATCCAAGAACTTCTCCTTAGCTTAGCTGCCTCCTAAAATCACATGAGGGCACTGCTATGAGGCCTGTAGCTTCTTTCCCTGTGTGATCTCATGCGATCAGAGTCTGGAATGGCACGTAAAGTGACGGGCTGACCCACCAGATGGTTTCATTAGTACTACACAGGTCATGACAGCAATGCCTGCAGTTGCCTGTAAGCATATTGAGAATCAAATGCCAGGAGTCATAGGGAAAGCAAAGACAAGTTTGCAAAATCAGAAGATTAAAACCCCAGAGGAAGAAGAACGATGACAACTGAAAACTGTATGTGGAACTTGTCTTCTGCTGATGTACAAACCTGCTTTTCTAGTACACTGGTGTCTAAGTGCCTGACACAGGCTTCAACAAGCATTCAAAATCATGAAGCTCTTGGAAGTCCTTGCCTTGTGTTTGCCTTTGCCATCATTCCTAAATACTTGTAGGTAATTTACAAGATGGATGTTTGTTCAACAATTTGGTGTCTTGCAGTTGCCTTGCAGCCTAAGTGAGCCACCGTCCCGAAGTCACAGATTCATGAGTTCTCTTCAGCATGAAGCCCACAATGTCTCATGTGTTGTATGGACCAGGGACTGCTCCTAGCTCTGTGCTCCAGAGGATTCCAGAAACGCTGTATGGAAGAGATCTTTGAAGATTATCTAGTCCTTGCTCCTCCAGGAAGCAGAAATATTTTTGAGCAAAATATTTCTCCAGAAGGTAAAAGAAAACAAAGAGCAATGGGGAGTGCGGGGGGGAAATCCATAGTCTTTCCAGGGTAAAGAGAGACTTTGGGAGCACATTTTTTGGAACTATTATAGAGGGATTATACTAGAGAAGGAGTAGGACCAGAGATTTAGTTTTCTTTGTAATCCAGATGTAAAAATGGACCTCTCATGGGGTGAAGGTTTGTAGTTCAGCAGAAATTTACAAGCAGCACCTGGCTGCATTAGAAAACAGTTTTACCCACTCATCATCCTAGCTCTGCCTGCAGGCACAGTGCAGCAGACTGGCCCAAAATGCGCAGTCACTGTCAAGGTTTTCCCTCTGCTGAATGTGAATGCTATTGATCTACTGAGCTTAATTAAACTGTCTGGCTATTTCTGCTTGCACAATTTAGATAAGAAAATGACTATTCCTCCCAGGTTCAGAAAGAACCCACTAGACTTTTTCCTTATTTGGTGTAATTCTGCTGTTGTTGTGCTACCCGGTTTGTAATACTGAACTGTCTGCACTCAAATTGAAAGCTGCTCCCCACAATCAAAGTTTCTGTCTTGCTTGCCCTCTAGATGGCAAACTCTCCTTAATTTTGTAATGAGAATAGCCGCAGCGATTGCTGACGGCTTTTGCAGCCCACAATTCGCAGCACAACTTCATCTTGTAGTTTTGAATTAACCAGACATAAAAAGATGAATCCCAGCAATGATGATGGAAGAGGAGGGGCAGGGGGGGGGGATCAGTGGTGATACATGTGAGTCGCATAGGAAGATTTCTCATGACATGAAATGTGAAAAACCAGGCACTGATTTGCCATATGCATTTGGGAAGCCCTGGCTGTTCCCTGCAGCTGGGTGCTCCGGATCTCCAGGAGGTACTCCTCCAGGATGGCTGCTTGGTTTTGCTCAGGTGCTTCAGTTGTGTTTGAAGCACTAATGAAACAGATATTTTTGAAAAGTATTTATTTATTTTGCTGCTCAGGGAAGCCTTGATCAAGGAGTCAGGGATCCTAATTACTCTTTAGGCAGTGAGTTCTCCTGTTCTTCCCCTGGCAACCCATCCCTTGGGTTTTACCTAATGTTCTTTCTCTAGTTCTTGCCTTCCGTTAAATGTTTTCTTCCCTCATTTTCAACCAGAATGCAGCCCTGAGAGTCCATCTATAACCCCTCCAACTATGTACCACCATTCTCAAACCCCACCTCCCCTCTCTGCCCAGTTCCCATCTCCCCTAAACATTCAGATCCAAAACATGGTCAGCATGTAACCAAGTCACAAGTGACCATCTCTCAGGGAAGGTACAGATATTTTACATGCTACAAAATGAAGAAAGTCCAGTGGCCCAGGTCGTAACCATCCCTCCCCTTCAAAGAAGTGCAGGGCCTCAAGGGAGCTTGTGGCCTTCCAGGGAGGGATTTATCTTCTAGGAGCCATTGTCTACAGTGCAGGAATCTATATCTGAGCTGGTCACCTGGGCTGCCTTTACAATCAGTGGAGACCTGTCAGTAGAGTTCGGGGAACCTAAAACAATTCCTAAAGCTGTCACCCACATTGTTTAGAAGTGTCGTACTCCCTAAACTACTGCTAAAGAGAGCCTGGGCACCCCGATTAGATAGAATCCTGTGTCACAGGCAGAGTCAATGAAGAGGAATCTCATTCTTGTACCTTTGGTCAGCTGAGGTGATGTTTTTATTTTATCTGCTTCTTGGAATTCAGAGTATTTCAGACTTCCTCTTTGTGCAGGAAACAGAAGAGTCTTTGACATGGCTAGTAAGACTTCCTCCTTGCTTTCTTCTGGAAAGCATTTGGAAATTAACTCTCAGACACCGTAGTGGAGGTAAATAACAAAGTATGTGAGCTCAACCCTTTGGAAAATAGAGAAAGAAGCTAAAAGCAGTATTTTTCAAATCAGAATTAGGTAAACATAATCTCTTATGTATACTCTTGAATATAAACTTAGACAAGAATATGAGGTTTCAGAAAATAACTAGTTCCTCTTTCATTTTTGGTATGATAAGGGACGTGAGGAGATCCAGTCAAGTATCTGCGTTTACTATCCTGTCTAGCACTGCAATATTTTCCTAGGGCTAGTGAAACACCATTTGTCTTTTCTCAATCATCAGTTGTCAGGACAGAGGAAGAACAAGTAATTTCCAGTCTATATAGAGTTGACATGACAAATTGTTCCCCTCCCCACTGAAGTATTCACTTGTTTCCTTTATGTGGATAGGCTGGTACTAAAGGAAGGTGCTAGAGATATTCCTGGGTGGGTTCTCAGGATAGTAGACATTTCAGAGCTGCACACAGTCAGTGTCTTCTCTGTTCATTGCTCATTTGCTGGATTAGTGCAAGAGTCTCCATTTCCAAGCAGCTGAGCTAACGATCTTATACTTCATGTAATCTAGTTGGAAAACAGTTAATAAAAAAAAAAAAAATTAAAAAAAAGGGTAGATTTTTTTTTAAAAACAAATGCTACTTTTTCAGTGTTTTCCACCTACTAAATGACCAAATTCAGATTGATGAAATTTTAAGCACAGAGCTCTGACACTACAATGGAAACCAAAGGACTGGCCTGGAGGCCATAACAATGTACTAGAGTGGGTCTGTTGAGGTGTTGCAAGTGCGAAAGGTGGAGTTAGTAGGTGCTATGCAAAATGTATATAAATTCACCCCAGCTCATAGCATCTGGACTTCAATTCTATGATGTGATCACTGTATGTAAATTCTTAGTTGCTAATTTGGTTTTATTATCATGTGGGTAGTTACAGGAGGCTGAATTTGTATTTTAGATATTTATTTACACCCTATCTGTATATAAACCAAGATATATTTATGAAAGAAATGTAACTGTGTGAAGGATATCAATGTTAAATCTCAGTTTATTACTAGTTCCATGCAGAGACACTCCCCC
>VWZE01006545.1:401024-444243 GCA_013396675.1 Eubucco bourcierii | reverse complement strand
CCCCCCCCCCCAATTGCTCTAATTACATTATTATAAGCACACTGCAGTAGAGCTCTTATTAGTCATGGGAAAGTATTACTTTTTATTAATTACTATTACAGCTCCAGCCATGGCTCTGTACCTGTGTTCCAAGGATTCGTTGGGTGCAGAATTGTCATAAGTTTAGCCAGTTGAATCTGCTGATGAATACTCAACACCATGCTGACTCCAAGGCAGTTTTAAAACAAAGGTGTTACCTGGAGCAAAGTATCATGGGGCTTGAAGTTCAGACTGTAACATGAGAGGATGCCGGTTCCAGTTGCAACTTCCAGTTTTTGGTTTGGGAGTGTTGGTCTTATCCTCTGACTGGCTGGTGGGGGCAGGGGTGGGGGGGGATGTGGGAGGTCATTTTATGGCTAGTTTCTGCTACTGCTTCTGCTTTTGCTATGCTTTTCTGTAAATACATGAGGTAAATGTACATTTTATCATTTTCATTAAACTTCTTATCATAATCCAAGGCTTTTGTGCCTCCCAACTGTGTGTATGGGGCTTGCTTGTGAGCGTGGGCTGTCTTAAAACAGGACAAGAAAAAAAAAAGACAGAAGTCAGAGGGAGAGGAGGTAAGGCTGTGTTTCTCAGAATTTATCTGTGTGCGTAGATGCAGTTGGAATGTTTTCTACTAGCAAATGCTGTTTTTGCAGAGCTAAAACTTACATCAGGGAAAACACAGGTTTTTGCATGAAAATGTTGCGTTTTCTTTAGTGAACTTGGAAATATGGTGGGAACCTACTGCATGGGAGTCCAGCGGCATGTTCAGCTGCTCTCACTGGTGTCTGCTGAGGAAGCTGCCTGTCTTACATCTCAGTTGGATGGTCAGTGGTAGAGGAAGGACTGGACAGGACAGGTACAGACAAATAATCTTTGCTAGAAAATGTAATGTGCCCTGGGAATGCGTGGGTGGGGACATTCAACCTTGTGAATGATTTGAGCCTTTTTTAAACTGTTGGTTCTATCCGACACTAATATTTTTCTGAATCCTTGATGCTTTCTGTGAAGCAGAAATTTCACTAATGGGCAAAGTGAACAGTACAAATCTTACTCTTTACAGTGCCAGTTACTGCTGACTGATAGTGTTACAATGGTTCAAGCAAGCTAGCAGGTATATGGTTTAACCATCCATCTCAATTGGTTCATCATATCTCTGTGAACATGTTTAAATACAAATTGATTACTTTTATTGCTATGTCAGGGTAAACTCTATGCAAGGTAGTCTTCTGATGCTTTGTAAATGCATACCCTATCTGACATGTCATGTGGAATTAATGATGTTTATTCCCAATTGACCAATTTGCTCTAGTGCCACCTTTACCAAGTTGCAAGACATGCTTGAGCTGACCCTCCACAATTAATCACACCCATCAACAAACCCTGTTCAACCTTCACTCAGTCACATTAACCAGCTGGCAGCTATTGATTTCTTATAGGTGGATGTACTTGTAGAAGTCCTTATTAAGAAAAGAAGAAATTCAACCCCAGACTATTTTTTCTAGATATGTGTACCTTAGAAATATTCTGAGCTTAATTCTGTACTAAAAGAGGAGAAAATTTCTCATGTGCATGGCACTCTCAACTTAGATCAATAAACTTTAATACCTAGGCTCATTCACCCACTTTTATTTACTTAATTCAGAAACAAGGCTGAAAAATTTTACCACTGGTTATAGTCAAGAGATGACCTTCTGTAGGGCCTGCTGAAAATCAAACCAAAGGAGGTGCCTGTAGCTTTCCACTGATTAGTGGAATCATTAAGGGCCAAAATATGTAGGAATGACTTAAGAAAGCACAGAATGGAAATCTCAGGAAGTCTCTGCTGGCATTTTTCCAAATGAAGTACTCAACCTTCCCCAGAAGAATGTGGGAAATCAACTTTGCTGGCAGAAAAGGATCTAGCTTAGTAGAGATTTGGAGTTACCTGTATTCCACTTCAATCTTTAGCCTGAATATAGGGTCTGGTGACATTTCAGATGCTTCGCCTTGTCCCACCTGACCTTCAGCTGCTGTAGGCGAGTAAAATTTCCTGTTGTTTATGTGCCACATCTATCAGCATGACTACATCTATCCATTTCACATACACAAGGGTATCTCAGACATCATTAGACACCTAGACTTAAGTAACCGAGTTCTGCCTGGGAGTTATTATATAATATGCCCTTAACAAAAAATTATAGAACCCATCCAATTGAAGGAGAAACCTGATGTTCACAATTCAAAAGCATAACAGGTAAATTGTTTGCATCCATCTTCCAGGTCTGCAGTATACTTTGAAGGAGATACCCTTACCATAATTTTGACTGACTGACTAATCTTTGGGGATCTTCATACAATGATCAGGGAATATGTCTGTTGGCACATGTAGTTAGGTCTCAAAGACTGATCAGAGAAAGAGAAAAGGAGAAGTGTGTACTTCTAATCATAGTCTTTTGAGGTGACTTTGTTTCAGTTGTATTAGTTAAGATTGGAATGGTCAGAATTTAGACTACATCCCCCCATTTAATTGAGAAGAAGTATAAGTATTCTTCTGTTTTCCTTCTTTCTTCTGCACTGCTCTTCCTTTTCCTAGTAAAATCCTTTTGGTGAGACAATGTCACCTTTTGCAGTATGGCATTGATTTTAGTGGCACAGGAGATTCTTCGACTGTACGAATGACCCAAAATTCAAGGTCTCATTGTTTGTTCCAATTAACACAAAAAAACCCAAGGATGTGTCAGGTTTCTCTCTGTTATAGTCTTATAGCAAGGGGGTACAAGGTCAGAATTCCTTGGTGGGATCTGTAAGAGTGCTGAGGATGCTCACAGTGCTTCGCTTTAGGTACTTGTCTTTGCAGCCTCTGCACAGCTGCCAGCCTGTGAGCACACCTGGGTGGAGCCTAGTCACATCTGGAGGAGGTTCAGGGGAGACCACATTGCTCTCTACAACTACCTGAAAGGAGGTTGTAGCCAGGAGGGGGTTGCTGTCTTTTCCCAGGCATCCAGTGACAGAACAGGAGGACACAGTCTCAAACTGCACCAGGGCAGGTTTAGGATGGAGGTTAGGAAGAAATTCTTCACAGAAAGAGTGATTGGCATTGGATTGGGCTGCCAGGGGAGGTGGTGGAGTCACCATCCCTGGACATGTTTAAAGGAGGCTGGATGAGGCACTTAATGGCACAGTTTAGTTAATTAGGAGGGTTGGGTGATAGGTTGGACTCGATCTTAGAGGTCTTTTCCAACCTGGTTGATTCTGTGATTCTATACAGGCAATGGTTAGGGTTCCATTGGAGAAATCAGGTTTCCTACAAGAGATGCCTAAAATCAATGGCTTGAGCAGTTCCTGCCACATATAACATCTCTTCTGACAACTTCTTTCTGCTCCAGCACTCACTTCCTCTTCTCCTGAAAGCCTTATTTAATAGTCTTCCTTGAATTGGACCTGGCGCTTTATTTTTTGGCTAAATTTTCTGTCAACCTTTCTCACAGAACACATTTTTCAGGGACTGGAGTGGGTTCCTGCTCTCACCGTGGCGGTAGATTGCAATTGTTTCTCTTTTCAGGGAGATCTGTCCCAAACCAGCCCATACCACTTCTCTTGAGCATGTGTCAGTGATTTTCCCAACAAATAGGGCTGGGCAACAATCACTTTTAAGTGATGGTTGAAATAGCAGAAACTAGATTCTCCTTTTTTAACAGATACGGTTTTAGCCTTCTCTCTGAACCCTCTTTGACTGTGTTGAACTTATTGGCAGTGTTTTCTGTCAGCAAGATCAGACACCAGTTATTGTATTCCATATTCAAACACCTGAATGTATCACATTATTCTTCCTGCACCCCAACATATTTTCTGAGGCACACATTTAAATATCTTGGCTAAACTAAGCCCAACACTAAACTAAACTTCTGAAACATTAAATGCAAATTTCAGAAAAAAAAATTAAAAAAGGGAATTGTTGTTTAGCTAGAAATTAATAATTCCTCTTTGCTACTGAATTTCTAATCTCATGATGACCCAAGCAATTTTCACAGGTTGGTGAAAACTCAGACAATTATCTGCTCAACAAATGCTTCACTAGCAGGCTACAGTAGACCACCAAGGCTATGGGAATTGCTCTTGAGTTGTCAGTGCTTACATACCTCTTTACAGTTAAAGGTAGAGTGAGTTTAGCAGTATAGTGAGTTTGTATGACAAGGCTTTGGTAGTGAGGAGGCTGCTGGGGTATATTCTTCAAGAAGCTGCTAGAAACTTTTCCCATGTCCCATAGAGCCAATGTCTACCAACTCCAAGATGGACCTGCTGTTAGCTGATGCTGAGCTAGTCAATCTCTATGGTAGCCCCTCTGGGATGGCATATTTAAAAAGGAGTGAAAACCCTGCACAGCTGCAACAAGAGGAAAGAGGAACACGTGAAACAACTCTACAGTGAACAAGGAGGGTAAGGAAATGTTCCAGGCACCAGAGCAGAGATTTCTCTGCAACATATGTCAAAGACCATAGTGAGGCAAGATGTCCCCTTACAGCCCATGAAGGTTAAATGTGGAGCAAATATCCACCTGCAGATCATGAAGGAACCCATTCTAGAGCACATGGATGTATGAAGAATGCTGCAACCCTGTGGGAAGCCCATGCTGAAGCAGGCTCCTGGCAGAACCTGTAGACCTGTGAAGAGAGAACCCTGTTCTAGAGAAAGTTTTCTGGGAGGACTAGTGACACTGTGGGGGACTCACACTGGAGCATTCTGTTCCTGATGGACTGAATCCTATGGAAAGGACTCACATTGGGGTGTTTTGTGAAGAATTGTAGTCTATGGGAAGGAAACACATTGGAGAAGTTCATGAAGAACTGTTTCCTTGGGAGAGACCCACGGTGGATCAGAGGAAGAGTGCAAGAAAGGAGTGTCAGAAGCAATGTATGATGAACTGACTGCAACTCCAATTCTTTGCCCACCTGCTCCACTGGGAAGAAGGAGGTAAAGAAAGCTCTCGAGCTGTGCCAGGGGAGGTTTAGGCTTGAGGTGAGGAGAAAGTTCTTCGCTGAGAGAGTCATTCACTACTGGAATGGGCTGCCCAGGGAGGTGGTGGAGTCACCGTCCCTGGACATGTTCAAGGCAGGTTTGGACATGGCACTTGGTGCCATGATCTAGTCTTGAGGTCTCTGGTAACAGGTTGGACTTGATGATCTTTGAGGTCTCTTCCAACCTTGGTGATACTGTGATACTGTAAAACTGGAAGTTAAACTGAGCCAAGGAAGAAGGAAGGGATGGAGGAAAGATATTTTTAAGATTTGATTTCTCATTGTTTTGTTTTGATTTGATTTGCAACTAAAAAAAAACTATTTCTTCAAGTCAAATCCATTTTTCCTACAAGAGCAATTGGTGAGTGATATTTCCTTGTCCTTATCTTGACCCATGAGCCTTTTGTTATATCTTCTCTTTCTTGTTAAGATGACGAATAGGAGTGATAGAGCAGCTTTGGTGGGCACTTGACATCTCACTGAGATCAACCAACCAGAAGAGACAGTTTGTGAAAAGAAGCACAAGGGAAGGCCTTGGGGATGCACCCACAGAAAGACATTTTGTCACCTTCCAGTGAAAAAAGAACACAAAAGAAGAGAGCCTCCTCATCAAGTGTGAAAGAGTCATTCAGAAAGACAGAGAAAAGTTAGACCTGAGAATAATCCAAATGTGTGTAAAAATGAAGCCATTAATTAGCAGATGAAGACTATTAGTTCAGAAATGTGATTTTTCTGTACAGTTAGACAGTGAATTTAAGAGCTATGTAAATTCAGTATGCATGTGAAGAATAAAAAGGTCCCTTGCAGTAATGTCACTACAGTGCTTCACACCCGAATTCAGAAGCTTTGCACTGTTGAGGTGCAGTGGTAGTCATGTAACTTTTCATTCCAGAATTGGTACATTTGATGTCCTAGATGTGCCTGTGGTGCCCTCCATAAAAGCTCAATTAATCTTGCTTTGGTTTAGATGTCCACAGTGGAGAAACATGTGGATATGAGCCGGTCACCTATAGCTTTCTTCATAGTCAATAGAGTGAAATACTCATTTTCAGAATATTATCCCTGTGATGTATTTTAGATGTCTACCTCACTGGAAGATGAATTATGTCCCTGAAGAGCCTGCTTCTCTTCACTGATGATAAAGGAAATACAGAGGGTTAGCTCAGAGGAAAACAACTACAAGGAACTTGCTGGAGTGCTGCCTGACAGAGTATATAGGGGAAAAAAATGAATGTGATGACTTCAGGCTGTGTGTATTCTCTGTACAGCCACATTCTTCTGGCAATGGACCCTTTTTCATTTTGTTGTGATTAATGCCACATTTTCTGCAAGTAAATTTTGTCTGGACCATTTGCTGACCTTTGCAGCCCATCTTTGCACTTCGTTATGCATTTTTAATTGAATTCCCTTTGATCTTACTGAATTTTTCACCACAGCAGAGTTTTGACTTTACCTATAGTTGTCAACTCTTTTTTGCAAACTCAAGCTCATTGCTGCAATAACCTTGTTATCAGTTACAGTAAAATAATCTGCTAATTAATTAATTTCCTTAACTGTTCATTCTCAGCAGTCTTGTTTTAGTAGCTTCCAATAGTCCTTGTGCTTCTTCCAAAGTGTATTGTCAATTTCCAGTGCCTTTAAAGCTGCCACATCCAATATTGAGGCAGATTTCAATCTGCGTAACTTCCCTGCAGTAACACTTGATTCAAGGTACAACTAGAAAGACTGAAATAATTTCTTCTAATTCTGTGCCTCAAAGGAAGGACTGAATTTCTTGGATCACACTGACAGAGTTATGAAAGGTCACTGCTTCTATTATGTCTGATAATTCTAGTTACTTATGAGCCCCACAGGATCTATTTGGAAGTGGGTAGAAAACCCCATGTGATGCTAAACATTAGAGTTGATTATTCTTACTGGGCCTTGGAATCGGAGGTAAGGAAGGTTCACAGATGTGAAAAAGTGAGAGACAGGATGTTTGGACCACAAGATGAGGAACAAGGAGATTTGGAGAACACTAACATCATCTTCTTCATTGAAGATCATTGGACGTGTGAAGCAGTGAAGGTATGAAATCACTTAATGAGAAGAAGTCATGGTACTGAAAATGGCTCATAATGTAAAAGAAGAATATATCTCACTGAACTGTAACTAAAAATCAGACATCAGATTAGGTTAAGCTTTCTTGTAATCAGTGAAGAACTGGTTAGCAGCAGGAATAGATTTTAGGGTGCAATATGGTCTTGGAGACATTGTTGTTTGCCCAAGTGTATTTCCTGTGGCCTCACTCTTGCAAGACTGAACGATTCCATGACATACCAGGCATTTGTGATTAGGGAGCAAGCTGGTAGCATTCTCGCTGTACAACCTATTTGTAAATGTTTGTTTGCTGCACTGTGGATGGCACCTTCATGTATTCCTTGCCAAACACCATGACTTTCACTTTATTAAATTACTAATGAAGAAGCATGGAACATTAAAGACAAGGAACTGTGGTGATTCTATGTGCCAATGTTTGCCACTTCATCAGCAAGGAAATACTGGTTTCCTATGGGTATAGCTACACACTGGTGGGGGTAAAACCAAAGTCAACAAACATCTTAATTACCTAGGGTACCATATCCGCAGCTATCACATTTCAGCCCATGTGCTTCAGAGAAAGCCGCAGCTTGGCTGCAAGGAGAGCAGAGCCTTTGCATCAAAGAAGGTCAAAAGTCAAAGGAAATGCCAGTAGAAGCAGTAGTCACAGTAAAGGAGCTTAATAAACCCTTCACCTTCTTGTTTACTCTTGATTTCTCATTTATTGTATAAAGACGCAGATCTAAATGTATAACAACACAAGAAGCAGCTGGACTATGTTTGCTCAAGAAGAGGACTCAGCTGACAACATAGACAGGAGCTTGGTTAATCAAACCACACTGTTTTTCTGCTCATCAGCGCCTCGAGGCCATTCATGCTGTAGCTGGAATTAAGTCCTCACGTTTGCATTGATGGATAGGATGTCTTTGACAGCTTCAGGACAGAAGGAAAAAATTACTACTGCTGTTAAGTATGTAAATAAAGCCAATGGATGCAACTGATGTGATTGCATGTCTAGTGTACATACAGTTTGCAGCTGCTTTAATTGTATGTGGGTTGCATACAGTGTTGGGTATTGCTAGAAAACTGCATACTCGCCGGGCTAACTTCCCACCTTCCCATAGCCAGCAAGGCCTGGCTATGAATCACAGCTATGCTGGTATAGTCTTTCTCTCTTAATGGATTTAAATCAGATCTTAGATAAATGCACTTGCAACAAGTCCCAGATGTGCAAGGGCAGGCCTTTGAGTAGATGTGGTCAGGGCACAAGTATCTCATTGTGGCATGACCGCTGGTGGTTTGAAGTGGCTGGAGAATTGGGCAGCTGCCTTTGCAAATTTTGGCCCAAGGTCCGACTGCCCCTGAGCAGCCTTGGCCCTCACGCTGACCTCTGTTCTGAATCTTGTCTGCATGTTATCTGGTCTAATTAGTGGCTCTCATCCTCTGCCATTGCAAACAATGTGAACACACTGAAACTATCACAGTCTATTTCTGTTCTCCTTAACATGCTACAAACTGATCATCACAGGGACTGCCAGGAGGTACATCTTTGTTGCCAGTACTTTCAAGTGGTCCCATCATTGTGGTGCAAATATGAGGTGCAGATCTAAAACAATGAGAAGCTGTAAGTGCATTTTCTTCTGATTCTGCTATCTCTATGGTGATTCTCCCTTTCTTTAGTCTTTGTATCTTTCCTTCCTGAGCAACTCTTGGGCTACTGCTGGGATGGAGCAAGTATGATTCTTACAGAATCCTAGAGCTTGGCTGCTAGGTGAAGGACAGTAGAGAGTGTCAGTGAAATCTGATGCTATGCCATTGATATCTTGTGTGGTGCTGGAGAGGCCCTCTAGCAACTGCTACAAAGATGGGTGCTTGTCTGTTTGTGGCTCAGACACTTTGTGCACAACCTGGCTTTTATGCCTACTGATGTCTCCATCTTTAAAGGTGTGCTGAGTTGACCTTCTGCTGGGCTGGGCTGAGTGAAGAGCAAAGAAGTGATAGCCAGTTAATATAGCTGTGTATAGGAAGTGATCTGAACGTGAGGTCTTAGGGACGGTGAGATGCTCGGATGCTGCACCGACTGACTTTAAACATTCAGAATTTATCAAAAGCATCACAATCTTTATCTGGGTTAAATGGTTAATTTTAGTAGTAAAATTGCCTGTTTAGTTATGTGACCATTTCAAATAGCCTGTTATATACTAAATCACAAACCTGCTCTTAACTCAGTCATAGTTACTTACATTTTGTGCTCTTTTAATGTATCTCGCTGGCATAAGCATATTCATTCCAGTAATTAGATTTATCCTGGTACATGACCTGACTTTTCATTATTACCCAAAAGCAAGATGATATTCAGATTGACTGCAGAATTAGATCCTTAGTCCTAGCTCAGCCAAGCAAGAGATGGTGGTGGTTTATCAATACCCCACAGAAATTAAAGCTGTAGATGGTATATTATCTGTTAAACAGAATTACCCAATGATTTGTCTGAATTTAAAAAGTAAAAAAAGTGAGGTAGGTGCTTGTAGGTCATGCCAGCCACGGAAAAATGTGAATGGACAAAATGACCCTTCTTCCGCATTCACAAAAGAGTTGAAAAATTGCTAGACCTGCTGTCAGGTCACCTGTAACAAGTTCCAATTCCCAGAAGCATGTGGGAGAATTTCAAAGTCAAAAATCAATGGCTATGAAATTGCACATTAGTCTAGAGGAGTGGACTTTGCCTGTTTTCACAGCTAACATTCATCTTCCTATAGTAATAGCAATGCAGACAATTTGCCATGGTAAAGTTGATCTATAAGTGTGTTAATTAAAGTTCTGACAGCAAATTGAAATCTTATTTTACTTACAGAGCAGACAGAATTTATCTTCCTCTCACCTGAGAACTCAGGCTTAGAGGAGGACCTCAGGAGTGGCAAAACTCTGGGAGGAATATTAGGAAAATACATACACTCATCAAGTTCTAAGCTGTTTTGTCTTCTCTCCACAATGCAGATGAGGAGTTACAAGAACTGGATTGTGGTTTGGACACTTCTTGGACAGCAAGACTTATCAGCACCTTAGCAGAGGTCTGTGGGCACTCCAGAATGCTGGTTTGTAGGACATAGTAAGGCTTGGTGTTTGGTGGTGGTTGAAAGAAATCAAGCAGGGTCACCTAGAGCAGAGGGCACAGGAGTGCATGTAGGTGGCTTTAGAACTTCTCCAGAGAAGGAGACTCCATGACTCCATGATTCTCCGGGCAACCTGTTCCACATAACGGGGAACAACATGTCACATCTGCTCTGAGGAATCTCTAATATCTTCCTTCATGCCAGAATAAGGTGCTAGTGGTGAGGAAGCAGAGGATTATCACTGGGTTTGGACAAGCCTCAAGCAAATGCTCAGAAATAATGAGAAATTTGAGGCAACAGGCTGTTGAAAATTTTATTGATTTCTGTAACTCTAGTATGCTGTGTAAGACAAAACACAGGGTTGAGCAGACCTACGGCAAAGGCCAAGTAGGTAGCTGTCCAGAGTGGAAAAGTAGAAATGGCAAAATTATAGTTGAGACACAACGAGAGAGACCCTTCCAGCCTTGAAGCAGACACTGGTGTCTCTGTAAGACACTCTGCAAGACACCAGAGGTGTAAGAGGTGTGTGCTGAGCTGGTGGCAGTAGTGGGGTTCCCCAGGCACATGGAACATGATGATGCAGCAGGATCAAGAAAAACCCACGGGAGTTATGAAATGCTAATGTACCCAACCCCCAGGGCTACTTTCCTGATACTTTGCCTCTTCCACTGCTGAAAAGAAAGACTGTGTAAGTTCGGGGCTGCATCTACAGGGAAGGCAAGGTGTGGGAAAACTGACTCCTGGCTGTGTGCATCACTCCTTCACCCTGCAGTAAAGTATGCACACTGTCAGCCATGGCAGAGAAATGAGTTGGAGACAAATGGTTCAGAGCCATAATGCTGTATGAACAAGGCATTATTTTTTGTCTTCCTGTCGTTTAGGCAATGCTGATGCTCAGAGGACCTGTTCTGCTTCCTCTGCCAACATGAACTTTGCCATCACTGACGAGAAATCCTTTAGTCTGTGAATTTAGAAATCACACCTTTTATGCTGTTATGCATGAGTGGTGTCTGACCATTTTCACTGACTGCAGAGGTGATCTATAAGGTCATGGAGAGACACTGAAGAAATCAGATCTGGTAACAAAAGCTTGGAAGCCTTAAAGAGGAAAATCTTTAAAACTTCTGGGAATACAGTGAGAGAATCAGGTGATGTATAACAGACTCATGCCTCCTCAACAATGCTTGAACTGAGATCAGATGATATAAGTCAATTTTCTGTGTTCCCAGTCTTTACTGTGCAGAAGTGGGTACAAAGCATCACAAAGCACAAATAGCTACTGGGAAGAATGCTAATGTTTTGATTCAGATTTGATTTCAGAAGTGACCTGAGAATTGGCAAATCATAAAGCCTCACACCTTTGTCTTCAATAATACCCTCTTCAGATCATATATATATATATATATACACACATATATATACATATACATATATGTATACATTTTTTTTTTTCATCCAGGACAGCAAAAACCCTAGAAAACCAACAAAGTATATGCTTAATTTTCTCAAAGTGTGAGACCATGGAAAAGATCCATACCTCTTTCATTTGGTTTAACCACTAAGTTTGGCAGCTCCTTTTGGGACTCGTGTAGCAGCTTGGTTTTGCAATTATTTATAGAACATTAATTTTCAGTCATGAAAGAACTAATTGTTTACTATTAGCATAACACTCGATTTGAAATAATTAAGGAGGCCTCTGTTTTGCACTAATCTTAATCTGAGTCTGAAATGTATCCCTAAAGTCCATTAAAAAGAAAACAAACCCCACTGTTAATTAGCGATTTACTCCGTTACAATAGCTAAGGAGTTTCAACAAATTCAACCAAGGACTACACAACATTATAAAATAAATCTCCTGATTTGTCACATTTGAGAGTTACTAATAAAGAGGGTAGTTCAGCACTACGAAAGTGCTTACTTTGTCTGGGGAGGCCTCACGGAATGGTGGTGCTGTGTAATTCACATGACAGTGGATCAGAAGAGAGATATAAATTGTTTGGTTGGAGAAATTAACTGAGGATTGATTCTCTTAGTTTTAATTTAGCATCAGAATGCTAGAAAACTCCTAAAAGCAGATGGGCTATTGATCTGACAAGAGGATAATAAGCACATCAAAACAGAGGGAAGACAAGAAGTGGAAACTCTTGAGGCTCCTCAGTGATTGTTGCCTTAGACAGAGGTCTTTTCACAAAGAATGAGCCGAGGAGGAGGGAGCTGGGGGAGGAGAATCTGCTTTGGGACAGGCACTTCCTCATGTGAGTGAAGCTAAAAGAATCCATCTAGCAGAGGAGGAAATGTAAAATCGAAGAGGGAAGATCTTAAGTTATTAGAGAAAGGAGGAAAGAAAGACCTCACAATCACTCACTGAGAACACACAATCTATCAATGTCCATCCTGTCTGCAGGGTATTAATGGTCATGTTCATGTTCATGAAAGGAACTTAGAGTCTCTTTGGGACAAGATCCAAAGAAACAGTGCTTTCTGCTATATGAGGTCTAAGCCCTGCCATGAGCTTCCATGAGTACTTGTTTTTCTGTGAAGTTTCTGAAGGAATGGAAATAATTCACAAGCTGGCTGTCTCTGGCTCCGGGGGCAGAGCATTTCTGTGTCCATGTTAACCACACACAAATGATGCTGTCTGATGGGAGTCTGCATTATGGCCAGAGTCAGGTCGTTCTGACTCCTGGCACAGCAGTTATGTGCAGTGTCCTAAAAGTGTCACAGCAGAATCACTGTTGGAGAAGAATAGAGAGTAGAGGAATAAAATTCTCATTTTCAGACAGCAGTGGTTAACACAGATCTTGGAGGAAATCCAAACAAATCTAAAGCAATATTTATGCTTCCTTGATCTTCATTGCCTTTCTGACACAGCTTCTCTCTGGCAAAAATTGGATGACCCAGAAGGGGCTCTGTCTTGTCCACACCCAGCACCTGAGAAATAGTGAGGTAAGGCTTCACTCCTTTGCTTTGCTGTGGAGGGTTGGTGCACACAGAACAGGGCAATGGGAGCATGGACCTCAGGATGATGTACTTTTGAATGAAAGAGACTGGTCTACAAACCACAGATTTCCTCAATGACTAAGCAAACCACTCTCTCTTTCTGCCTACTTATGTAAAAACAAGGTGATAGTTGTTTTTCCCTTAACCCTCATGGCTATTTGCTGATAAGTCTGCTTAGGCAAATAAGCTTTGTCATTGAATAGAACACCTCACAAAAGAAAGTTTGTTGTAATTTAGTTGTTGGCACCATTTCACACATCACTGGATATACTGCAGACCATGGTCTGATGAGGGTCCTGTGTCATACTCAACAGGCCCCTGTGGATATTGGATGCCTTAAGGTTCCTCTTATTGTGGTGACACAAACCTTGTTTGCTGTAGTGGACCCATCAACAGTCATTAGTTCACTTGTTTGTGGTTCTAAACACTTCTAAGGCACAAATATTATAAAGAAATAACATCAGGAGCTGATGTTAAACTCTTTTTTATGATATTGAACTCATTCCAAGATGTTTGCTGATTTGTTGATGCTTTTCCACAAGTTCCATTGGGTTCCAGTGACTCCCAAAGTTTTGTTCTTAGGTTGTCGTTAAATAGCACTGTGTTCATATGGCTAATAGCCCGTACCCTGTCACTGTTGTAAGCTACTTCTCACCAGAATACTCTAGGAGTGGATGAAATGGCTTACACTCAGCATACTAATATCAGGAAAATTGAAGAACATTTTCAATCCTTTTGATTTCAGGAGCTTTCAACTCCTATTGTGGCACCAGCATCAGATCTTCCCAGAGGAAGATCCATCATCATATTCTTGGCTAAGGTCTCTGTAGACCACCAGTAAGTGCACACCTGACCCCAAAATTCTTAGAAGTATTGAATGATTTGGATTGTGAAGGACTCTTAAAGATCATCTATTTCCAATCCCCTTGCCATGGATAGGTCCACCTTTCACTAGACCATGTTGCTCAAAGCTCCATCTAATCAGATGTTGTTCAAAGCCCCATCTAATCAGGCTTTGAACACTTCCAAAGATGGGCAACCTGTTCCAGTTTCTCACCACCTTCATAGTGATGAATTTCTTCCTTACATCTGATTTAAATCTATGCTTTTTCAGTTTAAATCCATTGCCCCTTGTTCTATGACTACACGCCCTTGTGAAAAGTCCCTCTCTGGCTTTCTTGTAGGCCCCCTCTAGGTACTGGAAGGTCCCCACAGAGCTTTTTCTGGTTTGAGCAACCCCACCTCTCTCAGCCTTTCTTCAGAGGAGGAACACTCCCTCTGGAAGGCATCCTTTCCCTCCACTGTGTCAACTACATGACACAACTTGGTCTCATTTGCAAACTTGCTGAGGGTGGACTCAATCTCACTACCTATGTTGTCAACAAAGGTATAAACACTGCTGGTCCCAAAACTGACTCCTAAGGAACATTATTTGTCACTGGACATTAGCTGTTGACTCTGTTGCTTTGAGTACTACCATCCAGTCAACTCTTTATCTGCTGAGTTGGATGGCAGTTAACGCTTCTGACTAAAATTTTTCAGCACCAGCGTTCACTCAGCTGTGCATTGTGTCACACTTCCAGAGGTGAGGAACATCATGAGTGATGTATATGAAACCCAGTTTGATTCAAACTGATGACCTACCCAGAAAGAAAACAACCCCAAAAACTGAATGCATGTTTCAAGAACTTAACAAAAGCAGTGCAGAGCAGTGCACTGCATTATGAAGGCTTTGGAAAAGCACATTGCTTTTAAAGAACAAACACAGTAATAGAATTGCTATTCCTTTCTTCTCCTTTCCTGGGCAAGCTGAAAATGAAGAAACTTTTTTACCATTCTCTTAAAGGAGAAATGCCTTGTGGGAGATGCTTGTTAAAATCTTGGCAAGTGTATCAATGCAACGCACCTTTTCAAACAAACCCACAAACCTTATGATTGCTCCATGGCATTTAGTGTGTAATGTGGAGTTCTGCTGCTGTTGTAAAAATACCAGCTGACTTTTAACAGGACCATTAATTGATACTGTATCTTATTAGGACTCTTGTTTAAACGGCAGTAAAATGTTAAACGTTCTTGAATGTATTAATAAAGAAGGGCAATTAGACATGCTTGTTTCAGGAGTCTTGATAAATTAATAAATCTTGAGTTAATTACAATGTTGGGCAGTGAGATTTATCTCTCAGAGGCTGCGATCTGTACATTTCAGAAAAGGACTCTTATCGCGGTTAAGTAAGTGTGTGCACGAATGGTTAACTGGCATAGTAAATCTGGCAGGAATGATTATGAGAGATGACAGCTCTGTAGTTTATTCTCTTCATTATCTGTCATTAATTTTTTTAAAGTTTAGGTGAGATGAAGCGCACACTGCAGTCTGAACATCTCCAGAGGCAAGGGGTGAGGTTTGGACACCTATTTTTCTTCATATCCTTTGGTGCCATTCGTTACCAAAGGATTTCGATTAGAATTAAGTCACGTGAAATAATAGGTGACACTGTACATAAAGCAAAGCCTTTTTCATCTCATTCTCTCTCTGAGGTGGAAGATCAAAGAGATTAACCTCATGAATGCTTTCTTCTTTGAACCACTTGCTCTAGAACTATATCAGTAAACAAGGAGGTTATTTGCTTGAATCTTGGTACATACATGGTGACTGACCTTTCATTTAGCACTGTTGTTAATAACTACATGTCTTTTTACACATAAGGACTTTGATACCATACACCCTTGCTAACATCCCCAAGTCTTTGTGCTACAGTTTTTATGCCTCTCTGCATGAACATCTGCTCTGCTGTAATTGGTGTCAATGTTCTAGTTAATTTTTAAAGGTGCTTGTTGATTTAACCTCTACATTTATGGATATCCTATATTAGGTAGTAATGCTTAGTAGCCTTTCTACTTTTACAACTCTTTCACTCTCTTTGAAATGTTAAGTTACTGAACCTTGGATGTACCGGCTGAGACCCAATGGAACTATTCTGCGCAGCACTGTGTAACTAAAATAGGGATTATTTACTTTTTATTTATCTGTTCAATCACACATCACTCTCCTTCTGATCCTCATGAAATTCACCAGAACTCATTGCTTTTCAGATCTTAGATTCTTGGGTGGAATTCAAATTAAATTTGATGGAAATACAGGCTGCATCAGAGTGGCTGGACAGCAGCCAGGCAAAAAGGGTCCCTGGGGGTACTGGTTGACAGCTGACTGAACATGAGCCAGTAATGTGCCCGGTTGGCCAAGAAGGCCAATGGCATTGTGGCCTGTATCAGGAATAGTGTGGCCAGCAGGACCAGGGAAGTCATTCTACCCCTGTACTCAGCATTGGTTAGGCCACACTTTGAGTAATGTGTCCAGTTCTGGGCCCCTCAAGATGTTGAGGTGCTTGAACGTGTCCAGAGAAGGGCACGAAGGCTGGTGAGGGGGTTGGAGCACAGCCCTGTGAGGAATGGCTGAGGGAATTGGGGGTGTGCAGCCTGTAGAAGAGGAGGCTCAGAGGAGACCTATTGCTCTCTACAACTACCTGAAAGGAGGTTGCAGCCAGGCAGGGGTTGGTCTCTTCTCCCAGACACCCAGTGACAGAACAAGAGGACACAGCCTCAAGTTGCACCAGGGCAGGTTTAGGCTGGATGTTAGGAAGAAGTTCTTCATGAGAAGAGTGATTGGAATGGACTGCTCAGGGAGGTGGTGGAGTCACCATCCCTGGAGGTGTTTAAGAGGAGGCTGGATGAGGCATTTAGTGCTGTGGTTTAGTCAATTAGAAGGGTTAGGTTGTAGGTTGGATTCAATGTTCTTAGAGGGTTTTTCCAACCTGGTTAATTCTGTGATTCTGTGAAATGCAGAATACAGAAAATATACTGAAGCTGTAGGTCACAAGAAGCCTGGACTCCAAATGTATACTCCCCAAACTCAAAAGTAAGAGAATAAATGTTTTGAAAAGATGCATGTAGTTAGTAACACAATGATTTCTGCAGTATGCTTCTGACATGATGCAAACTGGAAATGACCCCATGCTGTTCAGACCCCATGTACAGTTCAGAGTGTAAAATTCACTTCAAGAACAATATTCTGGCAGGGTCGTGCTGAATAAATTGCACATATTGAACAGTAAGGTATGGATCTGAAGCTGATAAACAGTATGAGGGGCAGAAATTAAGTAGAAACATTTCTTTTAATGTGTGAAAAGGAAGTGAATAATTTTATTAACTTGATGTAACTCAAGACTCAGTGAAAGCAGATAAGCTCTATTCCTTGGGAATAACCATGGCAAAAGCTGACTGGCTTGGATTAATGGTGGAGGCTAGATAATCAGCACAATGTTGACTGAATGCAAAGCTGTGAGAAGGAGTCCTGAACTCTCCCTGAAGAGTGGGTGGCTGTGAGCATGCTGTGCAATGCTGCTTCATACAGACATCATAGACTCATAGAATGGTTTGGGTTGGATTGACCTCTGGAGATCATCAAATCCATCTTCCCTGACAAAGCAAAATAACCTAGGGCAGATCACACAGGAGTGTATCCAAGTGGGTCTTGAAAATTTCTTTGGGCAGCCTGTTAGAGTTCAGTTAAGTGGGCATCTGCATTTCTGTGAGCACATCATCTGTTCCCCTGACTTTCTAAAATGTGGGGTCAGGAAACCTTTACCTCATTTTGGGACAGGATTCCACCTAGTCAGTGCTCTGTTTAAGGTGCGGACTCCCTCTCCTGCTCCATTTATGGTCTTTGTTTCTTGTTGGCTGTCTGGCTAGGATGTTTGACTGGAATTTGCTGCCCTGGGCACAAAGAAAAACTACATCCTTTGGATCAAATGAACACAAGCTAGTCTGTAGCTCATCAGACATTACCATGTTCTGCATCTACTGGTTTCCCTCTACATGTGTGGATACCTTATTAAATGTTATTTGGGAAGAAAAATTAGAGTAATGATAATGTAGGTTACCATCCAATGCACTGAATTTCAGAGCCAGAGTAAATTGTTGGAAGCAGACTTCTCCACAGTCTGGTGTCTCAACACCACCCACAAATCAGTAGCTTGAGCCTCTGTGTGGATTCATCCAAGTACTGTAACAGCTTCCTCCATCCTAACCAAAAAATTCTGTACAATGATAGAACAGAGCTGCTGGAGCTTACTTGTAAGGCTGTGGTGCATCTTCATCCATATTGAGCAGAGGGTTTGGTTCTTCACCTCTTCTCTGTGCCAGTGAGACTTTATGTGCAGTGTTGTGTCCAGCTCTGAAGCCCTCAGCACAAGAAAGACATAGACCTATTGGAGGGCCACAAAAATGATCTGAGGTGCTGGAGCATTTCTCCTGTGAGAACCTGAGAGAACGAGGATTGTTCAGGCTGGAGAAAGCCCCAGTGCTGGATTGTTGCAGCCTTTCAGTAGTTAAAAGAGGCAAGATCAGATTGAATGTAGCTCTGAGCAACCTCATTTAGTTCTGCATGGAAATAACTTTAGAATTCCACAGTGAGAAAATTTAATTGCAACAAATTAATTCACTGATGTCCCTAAGCACACAATGGACACTGGCAAAATGAACTGACAGATGTCTGATACCATAAAAGTTAATCTGTTTCTTCTCATATCTCTGTCTGCAAAAGATTTTTAACTTTGTATTCATTAGGAAAGTGATTGGAGGTCTTCACTTAAAACTAGACTAAAATGTAATCTCTACCCTAGATAGACATCAGCAGGAAAGTCTCCAGACAAATTAACTATGTTAAAATAGAAGAATATTCACCTTAAAAATCAAATTCACCATACACTTTTGGTTCTGCCAAAAAAATAATCAGTGAAACAGTGGCCGGGTGGAGGAGAATCTAAATTTATTTCAAGACATCCAGAGTTATTTGTTCTTTTCTTCACAGCCACTGAAATTCAGGCTTATGCACATGGTTCATCTAAGTTGTTTTGTGCCACTTGTGGAGAACAAGGATTAATCCCATGCACACCTACCATCCTTTCCAGTAAAAATCCTCAAACATAAGATGTTTATCAGCAGCTTTACTGCTCGTTTCATACCACCTAAATACTGCCTACTACTGCTTAAAGCTGTGTTTTGCCTCATATCAGGACACTGCATTGTTTGCTGGATGGTAGCCAGGCAGCAAACAAAGAACTGGTTGATGACTTTTTATGACCAAGGGATGCTAATTGTCTGTGTATTTCGATTAATACTAACTCGTCGATCTTTCTGCACACGCAATTCATTGTCATTAAACAGACGAAGAAAAATGCAGTTCTTGAGTTCAAGGATTTTCTTTTCCTTTGAAAAATAGCCAGCTAAGCATTCAGAAACAGAGTTGTTTAAAATTATATATCTATCCTAGCCCACTGAGATGTATGAAGCACTGACATTTGCAGGGCTGTACCCTCTTCCTTTCCCTGGATGACCAAACTGTAAAATGTAAGGCTTCAACCTGTGGGTCAAAGTGTAGAAGAGGGCAAAGACTGACACTAAGAGCTGCATTTTTAGCATGTCATTATTTCAAGCTGCACAGATCTAGGATTTTGATGTAAGGCCACTGCTGGTTTCATTGCTGTTGAAAAGCAGTTGTGCTTTGACTTTAAGCAATTATTTACATGATATTTTGAAAATGCTATCAATATTCATATTTAAAATTTATCACTGGCTTCACAAGTTTTCAAACCTTTAAGAATTATTTACCTTCTATTTTCTGTTGTTAAAAATCTCTGCAAATTGCTGCAGATCTTTTTAAAAAAATAAAAACCAGTCCCTTTTTGGAGATTTTACATTGGCAGCAGTCAAATTCTCTGTGCTATAAGCCTTCTGGGCATTACAAGTTAATGGCTGAAACTGAGTAGCAGTAAAATAATGATTAATGGAAGGATTTCAAGTCTACCTATTGAAGCTGACTCAAGAGCTATTCTCATATAGCAGCAGTTACAATATTTCTCAGCTTTGCAATCTCCCAACAATGAAAAATGGCACCTTCTATGCTGCTAAGATAGATGGTTCCCTTAATATTGACTCTATTATTTGAGAAACTTCTGCTTTAAATAAGAATAAATATTGACATATTTTATTACGGAAAATAAAAACTCACATTTGAGTCAACATGCCATAGCTATCTTCAGTAGTGAATTATTGTTTAATCATCATTTAAATGTTGGTTTTATTTATTAGGAAAACAAAAAAAAAAGAAAGCCACTTTGAAAGAAGACAGTTTAAGAAGCTAAAGCAGCATAGACACAAGAACCCAAGAACAAATATAGGTTGAGTGATAAGTGGGTTGAATGCAGTCCTGAGGAGAACTTTGGGATACTGGCGGATGAAAAACTGAATATGAACCAGCAATCTGTGCTTGCAACCCAGAAAGCCAGTTGCATCCTGGACTGCAACAAAAGAAATGTGGCTAGAAGGTCAGTGGAAATGATTTCCCCCCCTCTATTACTTTGTGACACCCCACCTGGAACTATGTGTTCAGCTCTGGGGCTCCCAGCATGACAAAAACATGGACCTGCTCAAATGGGTCCGGTGGAGGGCCGCAAAGATGATCAAGGGCTGAGAGAGTTGGAGGTTTTCAGCCTGGAAAAGAGAATGTTCTGAACAGGTATTCTTACAGACCTCCAGTACCTAAAGCAGGCCTCTGGGGAAGATAGAGAGGGACCTTTCATCAGCAAGTGTAGTGATAGGATGAGTGGTTGTGATTTCAAACTGACAGAGAGTAGATTTAGACTAGGTGTTAGGAAGAAATTCTAAACTGTTGTCGTGGTGAAGTACTGGAATAGGTTGCCCAGAGAAGTTGTGGATGTCCCCTCCCTGGAGGTGTTTGAGGCCATGTTAGATGGGGCTTTGAACCTAGTGGAGGTTGTCCCTGGCCGTGGCAGAGGGGGCTGGTATTAGGTGATAGTTAAGGTCCCTTCCAACTCCAACTATTCTAGCTTTCTATGAATCTATGATTTAAGAGGCACAGAAAGTTGAGTGACACAATGGAAAAAAATACTACTGAGAAATCTTAATGAGAGAGAATCATGACATACTAATACCTCTCAAATCACATGCCATGGGCATTGTGTTTAAAATGCTTCACATAGGGAGCTTCAGAAATGATGTGTGTGAGGTTCCCAGGGAAACATGCCAGACTTCTGGAGCTCGTCAAACTCAGGCAAGCTTCAAAGTGTTTTAGCAATAGGTAGTTTTCTTAAAAGGTGTCACAGCCCTTGTAACTTTTCTACTGCAGCCTTGATGACTTATGAGTTCCCATACTATCCTGAAGACAAAAAAAAGACCTTCTGGCGTGGTCTGTAGTGCTGTCCATAGGTTCTGATCCAAACATAAGTTTGCAGGATAAAAGATCTTCCAGCGTGGGAGAATTTGTATTGTACTGGTTGCATATGCTCATGATAGTGAAATATTTTACACTGTATTATTGCTCATTGGATTTCACTTATTCCCCCTCCTCCCCAATAATGTTTTTTTTCTTTTCTTTTTTTTTCTTTTCTTTTCTTTTCTTTTCTTTTCTTTTCTTTTCTTTTCTTTTCTTTTCTTTTTTCTTTTTAATTTTTTTTTTAATTTTATTTTTTGTTTTGTTGATTTATTTTATTGACCTATTTTAGTGTTTTAGTTTCTTATTTGTGCTAGCAGTGAAGTTGGGCTAGAAGTGTTTCCTTCTACCACACAAAACACTTCATGGATTTGCAAAAGAGACCTGCTTTAAACTGAAAAATACCCTGATTTCCTTAGTGGTTTTGTGAAAAAGAGTAGGGTACAGGTACTGTGCCCATGTCCTGTGGATTATGGCACTCAAGATACAGGAGGTCAATTCTCTGCACAGATGACAGACCTGAACTGTTTGGGATTTTTTTTAGGTTATTGATTTGTTTTCAAACTGCTTTCAATCTTCCACGATTTGAGCATAAACAAGACCCTTGTCCTGATCTTTGCCAATGTATCATTCCTTGGAACTATCATCTCTCTGTAAAATTATTTTGTTTCCCAGATAGGTGCTTTCATTTGAACAGAAACTTTTCTCTCCTCAATCTATAAAAATAGGGCTTAATTAAAGACATTTCAAGGTCCTTGGAGAGCACAAGTACTCATTCCTAGCTGGCAGCATCCTTGCTCTCAGCAAAGGCAACTGTCAAAAAGAAGAAATGGCAACTGCAGAGTGAAAGGTGAGCTTCTCTGCAAGTAGCATCTAAGTCTGAAAGACTTTGAATGTCAACATAGATAGAGACCAGGAGCTCTTAGCAGTGAAAAGACCACAATATTTTGGTTTTAGGACATATCAAGATCTACAGCATTTCCTTAACAAACTACAACATAAATCTGGACAGAGAAATTGACTCTGTGGTGAGACTCAGGTGAATATCCAGATGGCAGTATGAAGTCTTGTAATTGCAACAGCCTCCAGTAAAATTAATTTGTAAGCCATTGGCTTTCTAAAGGCCACATGTCTACAACTACTTTCCCCTCCACCTCTTTGTGCCAAGATGCATTCTTTCAAGTAAAATGTATTGCTAAGCAAAGGGCACCTGTCTAAAATTACTAAGGTTCAAGTAAGAGATTTGCAGATCAGTTCTGCTGCCCTTTTCCCCTTGCAGTAAAACTATATGCTTTGCCTACTGAGAACAAGAGAACACGCCCTTGCCTTGATTTGTGAACTTTAAAGAATGCTAAAAGAGTATCTGGGAGGAACCAGAATGCAAAACAGGCCTTCAGCTCTGAAGATTTTGTTTGTCCTAGTTTCTTAAAAAGAAAATGAGGATGCCGTAAACATATCTGCCTTTATTTATTCCTGTGATCCTCTGTTTTGCCTCAAAATAATTATTGCAAGATTTAGTCACACCATTTATTGATTTACACTCTAGGCAAACCCAATATATTTCTAAAAGAAAAAAAAAGAAGAAAAAGAAAAAAAGAACTCACACTTGTTTATTTCAGTCCTATTTGGAGCTTGGCAGAAAATAGAATTTACAACCTATATGTAATTGTGGAATGCCTGTATTTCATTTTCATCCTTAGTATAAAAAGACTAACTACACTGATGGAATAAAATGTTGTGGAATAGTCTGATTTAGAAATACCTAACCATTCTTTATTTTGACATGGAAGTTGAATACAATTTTCTGCTGTGAAATAGCCATCTGCCTACCTCCTCACTACTGTGTCTTCCCTTGTGTGTCTTGGAACTGAAAGAAGATTAGCTATATGACACATTTTTACAGTGAAAATGGTTATTTTTACTAAATCAGCTTCCATCAAAATATACTGTGTCCAGTTCTGGGCACCTCAATTTAAGAAGGACATTGAGGTGCTTGAACGTGTCCAGAGAAGGGCAACGAGGCTGGTGAGAGGCCTCCAGCACAGCCCTATGAAGAGAGGCTGAGGGAACTGGGATTGTTTAGCCTGGAGAAGAGGAGGCCCAGGGGAGACCTTCTTGCTGTCTACAACTACCTGAAGGGTGGTTGTAGCCAGGAGGAGGTTGCTTTCTTCTCTCAGGCAACCAGCACCAGAACAAGAGGACACAGTCTCAAGCTACGTCAGGGGAAGTTTAGGCTGGAGGTGAGGAGAAAGTTCTTGACTGAGAGAGTCATTGACTGCTGGAATGGGTTGCTCAGGGAGGTGGTGGAGTCACCATCCCTGGAGGTGTTCAAGGCAGGTTTGGATGTGGCACTTGGTGCCATGGTCTCATCTTGAGGTCTGTGGTAACGGGTTGGACTAGGTGATCTTTGAGGTCTCTTCCAACCTTGGTGATACTGTGATATAATTGCCAAATCATGATAATTAAGAAGTTGATTACATCTTAGGGATAGCAAAAGCAATTTTTTTGCTTTCAAGTTCATTTCCTACAGCTGTTGCAAGAAATCCAGGAAAGACTCTGCCCCAATGGGTGTGACACATCTTGGTTTGTATGTCAGACCTTTACCATTGCCAGTGTGTGATATGCTTCTGTAACCTCTGCAAGGTCTCAAGTGCTAGATCTCCACAGCTCACACTGTATTTGCTGCAGTGTTAAACGACTGGAAGATGAAATTAGCTATGCAAGTCCAGTGATGCCATTTTGTATCCTGGATTACCACAAGATCTTTTTCAATCTATTAGGATAGGACTATAAAAAACNCCCCCCCCCCCCCCAACAAACAAACAAGTAAACAACCAACCCCAAACCAACCAACCAAAAACAGAAAAAGAACTTGATTAGTCAGCATTATAAAAATTATAACAAAACACCATTTCCTGCTAAGTAAGCAGAAGTCTAGGACTTTTGCAGTATATCTGTCATAACTCAAATACTCCCAGTATCACTTCTCACTTGGTACATAAACTACTAAAGAGTTTTTCTTGAAGTCCTCTGTAATGGAAGAAATCATCAAGTAATAATGTCTCTGTTTTCACCAGAGTTTCTTTTGTGTGACAGTAATAATTACCATGACGCTTCTTTGTTCCCATGATAACGGAAGCAAAAAATTTTCCTCATTATTGCACATTACAAATCACTTTGCCAATAAAAAAAATATCCTTGCAATTAGAAATATCAGGGGGAAAGAAATGTGAGAAGGTATGCACGCTCCTTAGTTGTTTGTAGCATGTTTTAACCTTAGTTGTTTGTAGCATGTTTTAACCATTGCCACTCCATGCTGTGCATGAAAATTACATACATGAAACAGGACTGAGGATCTGCTGTGCAGCATTGCTCCACAGTTTAGAGATTGTCCAGTCTGCTGATATCTTTTAAACCTGTGATAATAACTCTTCAGCCATTGATATCACATGAGCTACAGGTTACTCCAGTGCAAACTTTCTGCTCCAGTTCAAATGATGGAATTCTGCTGGGCTGGAGAAAGCTGTGGATTCTTCTTTCTCTTTCTAGGACAAATTCTCTCACACCATAAATTGGTGCAGCTTTTTACACACCAATTCTTTCTCTCAGCCAGCCGTTGAATGAAAGCAAACAGTTTGAAAATCCAGAAGCTGTTTTCCTTCCTTCAAAATATACCTAAGTTTTTCTGTTTATCCCACTGTGTATATTCACCTCCAGCTCAGTCAAAATTAGTGTCTGTTTTTCAAATGATCAAAACAGCTCTGGCAGGTTCTTTTCTGGAAGTATATATACATTGCTCTTGCAAAGCGTGTGCGTGTCAGGTAATGATGCTTGTATGTGTATCTACTTGGTGCTTGAGACACTTTCAAATTTTCAACAAATATGTATTGTCCAAAGAATTTAGCAACCACATCAGACACATAAAAGTGGTATTAGGACAGTACTGTCATGTAGGTTTAAAAAATACAAAAACAGAACAGCTTTGTAGATTGTTGTGTTTTTTTTTTCCTTAATGCTCGACGTGAAGTAACCAAAGGAGCAAAACCAGGCTACAGCTACTGACATGAGCAATAGCTCAAAGTGTGACAGTCAGTGGACCTGGAAAACATTCCTCTCTCATGAAGTAATGTGTGCTGATAATCCTAGATACCCTTCTGCAGGGAGAATAGCTTTTTATAGGGCTCAATTTTCTGCTTTCAATGAGATTTGCTGAGTGTCTGGTTTACTGTGAACCATGAGAGATATTTTCAAAGGCACCTCAGGTGCCAAGGAGCTCAAATTTAAAGATACTTGGTCATTCCTGCATCTTTGAGCTGCTTCTGAATTGCTCTCATTTGAAAACCAAACCAACAAACAAAAAAACCCAAAGAAACCTGAAAAAGGAAGAAACAAATCCAAGAACTTACATGGTACAGGTGATATGTAGTGTGAGCACAAGAGGTGCAGAAAGATGAAGGAAGTGTTTTAAAGCACAGACTGAAAGGATCACTATTATTATTACTATTGTATTTTACCATGGCCTTTTGAAGTGGAGATTGCAGGTAATTAAATAACACTATTAAGATAAAAAGATACTCCCCACATATCATGGAAGACCTTGCAATACTGGAAGCAGCAGACTGTGCACAAATCCAGTTATTGTCTATCCTTCCAATGGTCTGCAAAATATGCTGCAAGTCCATGAGCAGTGTGCATTGCATCTCCATGTGCTTGGGTTTCACTCCACTTTCACCATGCTAGCTCAGCTTTATTATTTGAACATTGGTGGCTGGCATGGTTGTGACTCTGACCTGGCACCCACACTTGCTGGCTTTGGGCACTGAGCGCACTGCAACCAGAAGTCAGTAGCTGATCCAGCAGTTGCCTGCTGTTTATAGGAACTACTTGTGATCCCACAGTAAACTGCCAGAAAGCTGCTTTCATGACCGACCACATTCCTTTCCCCCTCATTGCTCCCCTCTCCACACGGCATAGCTGGTTTTCCAATTATGGCTGAACGCTGATGTGTCTTTTATGCCTTTTTTATTTTTGTTTCTGACCTCAGAAGCTGTTGCCAACCTGCTCTTCTCTTGACTAACCATATTCTTCCTTCATCAACATGAACAAGTGCGGCACCATTGAGCCCTGTGTAAATAGCCACAGTGACATCTGAAACAACAGAAATGTTAGTATTCACTTGATGGGGGCTTTTAACAACATGCTTGGAGATGTCGAGGGTTTGCTCTACATCTGCAGCAAATTCACTATGTGATCTGTTGATGGGTTGCAGATGGCATCATGAGCCACTGTTTGCAGCAGAAGTAACAACCCTGGTCACATTTTACCACATTAAACAATTTACTTGGGTGGTAATTACATAGCAATTAACTTTGTTGCCTCACAAATGCTATGTGAGCAGTCTGTCTTTTCCAGTTTTTTTCCTTCTCCATCAGCTTCAGTCTTTTATCTGTGGCTGGGTACAAATGTTCCTGCCAGAACAAGCTATTAGGATATAAGGGCCAGCCATGATCTCTTTCAGAAATAATGTCTGCTCCTCTGGCCAGTACTGGGAGATGAGCTACTAGGGTAGTATTTTAGCTACCACTGGGTTACTCTTACCACTTAAAGGACTGGCTCCTTCTTGATCAAAACATTTGATGCCTAGTCAAAACCTATTGACCAGGCTCCTCCTGCAGTCACTGGATAGAACTCCATCTATCTAGTGATGGATCAAATTTCTTGAGGTGAATATAAGGAGAATGTGAATAAGATGCTACTTTTAGATAACCATGTTAGATAAAATGAGTCCTGTTAGGCATGGTTACAATTCTAAAAAAAATCTAAAGAATATATGGGGTGCAGAGGAAGTCTTTACAATAAGAAGGAGTTTGATCTACCTGTCTTAGAAAGATTTTCTCACAGGTGATAAGAAGTAGTGGTGATATTTGGTTTTATAACTAAGGAACTCACAGTGAAAATGTTTATGTGGAACTAAGGGTGGTATTAATTGCTGTGACACTTTGTGGTGCTCTGTGGTAGATTCCTGAACACTTGACATGAAGACTGGGCATCTTGCCAAAAGATATGTTATTATACATACAAACAATGTGCTGTGTATTGATGGCCTGAGTACTGTATGACATTTTTATGTTTGATGGCCATTGTGATCTTTCTGGTATGAAGCCTATGGAAAATTTCTTATATGCTTTTTGTTTACAAGTTTTGCTATGATTCCCTTCCTCCCATCTTGATATTCTGGGAATATTATTATTACTGATAATCATCTTTAAAGAAAAGTGATCATGGGGGAAAGCACTGCACAAGGACTGAAGTGATTCATGTTCTGTACTGTCAGAGAATTTCTTTGTCGTTTTATTGACTCTCTCCAGGTTCAGTGTTTCCAATGCTTCCTTTTGAAACCAGTAGGAGGCTGATTCATAGTTGAATAGCTGAACTTCAGGCTATATAGCTGCATATGGACTTTATGCTATAAAGAGCATAGCAATGCCATTGCTACTTGTGACATCTACACTCAACAATGAACTACTGTTGCTACCTGTTATCCAGAGCTGCCAGACTTTTGCTGCCTTATCAGCCAAGAGAGAATTAGTCTCAGCTTGTAGTTTGGCACCTTCAATAGGAGGTCTAAATGTAATCTTTTCTGTTTTTTTCTTTTTTTCTTTTTTTTTCCCTAGTCCTCTTCCATTTGTACAGAGGCTGTAATCACATTATATGTAGAGAACTGCAGACGCAGCTCTAACTGCTACCTTAGCATAACTAAAAGGCAACTAAATAGAGTAGTCACCATAAGTTTCTTTCAAAGGGTTTGTCATTTTGAGTAGTGTTACTGGACATTGTGGAATTACCTGCATTGTACAGAATAGACTGTTAAAGGATACATCTCTCAGTATGATAGAAAGGTAGCATCTGCAGAAGACAGGAGTTTAAAGTCCATTAAAAGTCAGTAGCGTTGTTGCTTTATAATCTCCTCATGTAGCTTTTACTATCCCTGCCCATCTGTTCTGACAGAATTTCTCTATCTCCTGAACAAAACTCTGAATAAGATATTTTTCTAATGCCATAAACTTAAAATCTAGGCTCTGGCTACAGTAGGCTTGTGGTTTTTTTCACCTGTGTTTAGATAATTATTGTGCCAAAACTGCTATAAAGCAAATGGCGTGCTGACTGCTTAGAAAACTAGACAACTTCAAATTTTCTCCCTTTCTCATATGTAGCAACTGTCATTTAATTCTGTGACATCTGGAAAAGAGTAGTCCAGCACAAGTTGTTAACATTATTTTGATGACATACTTTCATCTCTGACTATCTTGCTTGCTATACCAGCTGCTCACAGAACTGAAATGCAACTCCTAACAGTTTTTAGAGTTGCTATTATTATTTATGATTATTTTCCTAGTGTAACACTTACAGAAAAAAAAATAGTTCTAGTAGGCAAGTTAATCTGAATCTGGAACTTCCTTTCTGTCTTATTCCTTCCAAAATTACAAGAGGGTTCTCAGATTTATGCCAGACATAAGTCTGGGAAGAAGTTAATATTTCTGCGATTACTACTAGGCCACCTGAGCCATCATTCCTGATGGAGATCAGAGTTTTTCCTCTATAGGAAAACAGGACTGGCCAGAATATTTTTTTTTTTTTTGGAAATAAATTGTTACAGAAAATCCAGTTCTATCAAGGGAACTTCACTTAGGCCTTATACAGTGACAGCAGAGAAACTTTCTCATATTCTAGATACCTGTGTGGTCTTCATTATTACAGTGTAAGAGCAAATCACTACCTTCCTTCTCAACATCCACAAGAGGCAGCAAAATGCTATTATTTCTCTTTCACATATGAGAATTGACGGACAATTCACAGACTTGATCTCTGTAGAGTGTGAACTGAAATACACAGCAAGCTATGCTGCATGCTCTGCTATCTGCTAAGTAGGTTGTAATGACAGTAAGAAGGAGCTTAATTTTAAACTGTCTTTGCCAAATAGCTGCCAGAAGTAAGAGAAATGTAAACTGCTTTTTCACCTCAGCCAAATTAATTCTTCTTAGACATAGGACCTTCAAATCCAGCCTCTGCTTGATTTGAAATAGAATCTGAGCATCAAGACTCCCTTCTCCAAAGTGAATGAAAAAAAAAAAAATCATTCTTCTGAAAGAGTTCCACTTTATCTGAAATCAGTCTTCAGCTTGGCAGCATCTGGGCATCACTAATTCAATGAAGAACCACAACTGTTAGGATACATTTCTCTTACTCCCTTGTGACATTACTTAATTGCATTATTCAAGGTTACACAGTGCCATGAAGAGAAAATAACAGTCTGGTGACTTAAGAACTCTTCTGGAGCTGGGTCATGTTATCATGTTCCTGCTTTGGTCTTGAAGATTGAAAAGTTGTGTTTCTCTGAGGCAGAGAGGCCATAAATACTGGACCATGAAGGACAGAAGTGATGCCAGCCCTGCTGTCAGACTACTCACCACCTTGGCCCCAGAGGTATGGAGACAGAGAGTAGTATACAAACCAAGAATGCAGATAAAGTTTGTCAGACCATCACTAGAAAATTCAATGTAGCTGCTTGAGTGACTGCTACGTCAAAAAAATTGAGGCTAGGCAGAAACCAAGTGGCAGGTTTGAAATGTCTGTGATATTAGAATGGTAGACTTTTTCATCTAATGATCTGCGCTCAGCCTGAAATGTTTAGCCATTGTGCTTTACAAACAGGTTGGTTTCTTCTGTTGTTAGTTAACAGCTTAAATTAACAGTGTTGTGACACTGTACTTGTCTATGGCTACTCTGGAAACACCACAGAATCTGACTTTTCCACATGACCATGCTCTAAAAAACTCTAATCTAACCACCTTAATGAGATTTATAGGCTGAGCTAAAACGTTGATGTGATTGCTAAGGTGTTGGTTTGGAGACAGGGCCACAGAGCCGTCCATGGTACCGAGCAACCTGCACTGCTTCAGCACTGGTGATGCCAATGTTACAACAAAATTGGGCATGGGGAGAAGATACAGAGCATTTGAGAATTTGGCTTTCCTTCTCTTGATTCCTAACTGATGGAAAAACTTTAAATCATCATGGTATAGATTCAGAGCAGCTAAATGAAACAGGGTATCACCAAATCTGTCATGAAACTTCTGTTTCTCATAGATATTCCCCTCTGCCTGAGAGATTCATAGAATCATAGAATGGCAAGGTTGGAAGGGATCTCAAAGATCATCTAGTTCCAATCCCTTGCCATAGGCAGGGACACCTTCTGCTAGTACGGGTCACTCAAGGCCTCATACAATCTGGCCTTGAACATCTCCAGGGAGGGAGCAGCCACAACCTCCCTGGGCAACCTGTGCCAGTGTTTCACCACCCTCTCTGTAAAGAACTTCCTCCTAACATCCAATCTAAATCTCCTCTCTGCCAGTTTAAGCCCATTGCCCCTTGTCCTGTCATTGCAAGACCTTGTCAATAATCCCTCCCCAGCCTTCCTGTAGGCCCTCTTCAGATACTGGAAGGCTACTATAAGTTCTTCTGGAAGCCTTCTCTTCTCCAGGCTGAAGAGCCCAAACTCTCTCAGTCTGTCCTTATAGAAGAGCTGCTCCAGCCCTTTAATCATCTTCGTGGCCCTCCTCTGGACCTACTCAAACACTTCCATGTCCTTCCTGTGCTGAGGGTTCCAGAACTGCACACAGTACTCCAGGTGGGGTCTGACGAGAGCAGAGTAAAGGGGCAGAATCCCCTCCCTGGCCCTGTTGGCCATGCTGCTCTTGATGCAGCCCAGGACTCTGTTGCTGTCTGCTGCTTGTGCACACTGCAGGCTCATGTTGAGCTTTTCATCAACCCAGACCCCCAGGTCCTTTTCCTCAGTGCTGCTCTCCAGCCATTCACCACCCAGCCTGTATTTGTGCTATTCTTCTATTGAAGAAAACTGACAAGGTTACTCTGCTGTGGACTAGAAAAAGAAAGTGAAGAAAACAATGAGAGCCACACAAGGAGACAGATGTGCCAGAAAAACTTCATTCTTTGGTTTTCATGGTATAGCAATGTACCTTAGCTCTTTGTCTTCTAAAATCATTAAATCATAAATCATAGAATAATTCAGGTTGGAAGAGATCTCAAGAGGTCATCTGCTTCCATCATATATGTCCTATACCTCATTTAAATATTCTCCTTACCTAAATGTGCCAATCTGTGAAATAGCATCTTTGTTATCAGGTGTCGCATTATAACTACATTGCAATGACTCATATTTTCCCAATCTGAGAAATAATCCTGAGGATTTTCCTGCTCTGACAAAGCAAATACAGCATCAGTACTAATAAAAAGTTGGACATTGAAATAGCCTTGAGTAATCTTTTAATTGTGAACAGCGGGGTCATGGGATTCTGTGTGAGAAGAGTGGGGAAGGGCAATGAGAATTCGCATCTGTGTTGTGTGTGCTCCTTGTTGTAAACATGGCCAGAGGAAGACAGTTATTCATAGATGACTGCTTAGTGGCTCCAATTCAGAAACATAAAAAAAGCCTGCACATGAGCTGTAAGCATGTGACTAATTCTACTGGACTACATCTGATATTTTTTTTTCTGTGATGTTTCCTATTGTTTCTATATAACTGATATCTAACATCTCACAGTAATCTGTACATACAGATTACTTTGTACAGATTACTGTGAGATGTATCTTACAGATAAAGTAACTGTAATTCCAACCATTGGTAGTGGACATTAGATGTCTACATGTGTTTTGTGGGTATAGGTTGCTGTGTAAGTGAATATTACAATATTACAGTATCACAGTATCACAGTATCACCAGGGTTGGAAGAGACCTCAAAGATCATCAAGTCCAACCTGTTACCACAGACCTCAAGACTGTGGCACCAAGTGCCACATCCAAACGCGCCTTGAACACCTCCAGGGACGGCGACTCCACCACCTCCCTGGGCATATTACTTCATTCTGCTATAGAATTGAGGAGAATGTTCAGAGATCTGGTAACCTTACACTCATATCACTTAAAACTGAATGAGAACAAAATAATACAGGAAATTATGTGGCACTGGAGGAAGGGGGACAGGTTGGCTCCATTCCTTATATTCATTAAGAGTCTTCTGTTCCAGGCTTTAAAAATGCAAATATGATGAGTTCTCAGGGGATTCAATGAGAGCTGAACAGCATGCAAGCTGAAAGTAAAGATCTGTCTAGCTCAGCATTCCTCTTCTCGAGATCTTGTGCTCAGTTTAAGTTAAGCAAGATGTTATTAAGTTTATGCAAGAGGTTTAGGAGAAATTCCCTATAAGAAATGAATCCACTGGCCTGGTCTTTTTTGAGGTGCTAGCTAAAGGAATGAACACAAGTCATTGTAGGGTAAGGCATGGAAGGAAATAAAGGGAGGTGCCCCAGAGTGTTCTTGCTCTCCTTCACCCTCTTCCTAAGTTTTCAATAAGACTTCTTAAAATGAAAACCAAACACAAGCCTAATGAAAACAGCATCCCAAATAATGCTTCTGCTCAAAGTATATCTCTTCAGCTACTTCATTTCAGCATCACATTCCTTCAAAACTCTCCTTGTCTGCTAGTTTCCAAGATCACAGTTTCTTTGTTTTTACACTCCAAGTCTTGAGTTACTTCATCCTCTTCCCCTTGGGATACAGGATTGTTGCTTTTCTGTTTGCATAGTGCTTCTGATTAGGGAATGCCTAGACAAGGTATCCTATCCTCTCAAGTTCTTTTTCCTTTCCTCATCTCTGCCTGACAACTCAACAGTTCTGTGAGGCTTTGAGGTGAAAGTAACTGAAGCTACTCTCTGAAGCTTCCTAGATATTGTTCCTGAATTACTCAGAGCTGCATTCAGTGAGGATAGAAAATCAATTAGTTGTATCTTGCCATTGTTTCTGCCAATCCTTCCAGCTTGTGATGAAGCAGTCTCATCATGTCATGCCAGAGTCTACCATGTGGTTGCTTACATCTGCTCAAATTAACATAGGGTTGAGTTCAGTTGGCCAGACACTGACACCAGCTGTATTTAGTTCTCACAGCCTTGGCAGGTGCAGTAATTTGATGAGGTTAACCACCAGTTAAAGGGAGGCAGATATCACCTCTCCTGTTTCAAGCTATTGTATTTTGTGTGGTAAGAAATGTCCCTTATATCTATATGGTTATTGATCATATCACTAAAACGCAACAGTGGCTGGAAACTAGAGCTATGTGAAAGTATCAGCAGTTTTATTTCCCAGAGATATTATCAAGAAAAATCATCTCCTGTGCCCTCTTCATCATTTTTTCTTGTCAGGTGAACCAAATATTTCTAAATTTAAGAAGAAAATGCATACCAACTGGGGTGAATTGAATGTTGAGTCTTCTTTTCTGGCACAAATTCATCAAGGATGAAGGAGTGATCAAAACCACAGACTAATCACCGTCAAGTCAAAACCCAGCTCAGGTATCTATTGTTATTGCTAGTGTCGGCCAAAGTTTTGCATCAAGAATGAAGAATAAAAACAACCCAAACAGCTCCATCCCATCATATTAATAGTAGGACTGTTTGGGGAGTCCTGAGCAGAAACACTGTATGTTTCATCCCAGTTATCTCTATTGGATATTTGCTACTTTAAGAATAGCTTTTGAGTCTTGTGCTCCATCATTCCTTTAAAACTGATTACAAAACTTGTAAAATTCTTTCTAGAGTGGATCAGATCCTGATCCCCAGACCACTGCACTCTTGGGAAAGTATTTCTCATTGGTTCAATTTCTCTGGAGCTGACACAATGAGATCACTGTTTAAAGTCAACATTTAGCTACCTGATCAGAGGTGTTGCACTGATAGATTGTCTTCCCTCAGTGGATCTCACCTCCTTTTTCCTACTCTTGCTAGGAGAGAGCTGCATTCCAGCTCTGAGTATAGCACTTTGCACTGAAGTGCTTATAGCATTGTGCTTCGTATTTAGAGCATCATTCCTTTGGTGTGACCAGCAGCCCTTTGGCTAGATTTATAAGTTCTGTGGAGGGCAGCTTTCCTGAGTTATTTTATGTCTAATTTATGTTTAATTGTATTTTTTCCCACTCCTAAGGAAACTTGCCATATTCAATTTCTGAAGTTATGATTAAACAAATTAATAAATTTCTAAAGGCTAATTAAGCCAGCATGGGAAGAGTCCTGGTTAAAAGTGTGCTGTGCATCACCACACATGCCAGAGCTCTCACACAGTCCATGAAGTCTGCTTCCTAAAACCGGCCCTATGAATCTTCATTAAGCCAGAAATTATAGGCACTATCACAGCTCTAATTCTAGCTTTCCACATCCATATTGGAGGTTGTGTGTAGTAAAGATACCACTTCATTTCCAAATAATTTACAAAGAGGATATTTTTCCCTACTGAGAAGTTGCATTGTAACAGCAGTCAGCATTTCAGAGCTTTCAATTAAACGCCGTGCCATTTAAATGGCAGTAAAAATGAAATGGTAGAGCAGAATGGGAAGGAATCTAAAACCAGGTGCAATTACACTCATTTTTATTTCAGACTCTTAAATTTTAATGCCTTTTACAGACATATGCATAAATGAATTATGCAGGATTCACAACTGTTGTGAATTAATTCATACTGTTCCAGAAAACTCTAGTCCAAGAGAGGTAGCAAAGGGAATAATAGATTCTAAAGGCACCAGCTGTTGGTCATAGGTCTTTCAGGTACGTGCTAGGAAGCTGCAGCACCTGCTGTGTGACTAAGATTTGGGGGAATGATTCCACCATATCCTGACAAAGTCACTTCCTACCAATATCAGTGTGAGAATGCTGTTTTTTTACTTGGACTCCTTTAAATATCAGGCACACTTCCCCCTTCATCCTCAGGTACTATTGACAATATAAATTGCTTTCTCTTGGCAGGCATTGTTCTGTACTTGTGACCTTAGTTACTATCGTTATTAGCTCTGTTGCCTCTCCAGAAGATCATTGATTTGCAGCTAGATTCACATTGCATTTGTGAATTTGTGGCCATTCCATTTAGGTCTCTTGTGGGGTTCAGATTTCCTTTAGTTCAAAGCCATTTACACCTAATGGGGTTGACACTTGCTAGCTGAGGCTCTGGAGCTGAGGCTGCTTCTGTGGTCAGTGAAAATTTGAATGTTTTTCTTTTGATCTTATTAAAATGTCCAAATTTTGATGACCTGCATACTCCCTCAGGTCTCTAAGACAAAACACGTGCCTGAAATAATAGTTTTTTTAAAATAATAAAATTTGATTTGATTAAAACAAATATTTTCTTGTGAAGGTCTCATGTATCAAGTGTTCAAGGCCAGACTGGACGAGGCCTTGTGTGACCTGTGCTAGTGGGAGGTGTCCCTGGCTATGGCAGGAGGTTGGAACTAGATGATCCTTGAGGCCCCTTCCAACCTTACCATTCTATGATTCTATGATTCTATGATTCTATCCGTGAAAGAACAGGGATAAGGCTTGGCCTGGGTTATTCTACTGTGAGTCAGCTGCTGATCTGAGTTACACAAAAGCCTTTCTGCCATGTTTTGAGTGCCCTGTGTTCTCACCAGTCAATCGAGATGGAAGAAGCTGAGAAGATCACATGGGAGTTTGCACCTTGCAAAACTAAGAGTTTATCGCACCATTGCTCCCTACCAGGTCCTGCAAACAGCTGAAAATGCCCAGATTGCTTTTCTCCATAACTTCTTCTCTGAGGTGTGACAGGGTTGTCAATGGATAAACCTGTTTTCCAGATGTGTTTGTACTGTATATACACACATTTTGCATTTGGGTATTCTCTTATGTGAAGTAGCAGATGGCCACAATACTAGTTTGTAGTGTCAGTCTTGTACCAGACATGAGATACTGCTAGAGATCCCTTGCTCAGTGGCCATCACTCTCCAATTCCATCCTGCCTTCCTCATGCGCCTGAGGTATGCACACAGCGAGTGTCTGGTATAGCGGGCATGAAGCACGAGTGAGGCCATAGCATAATTCATTAAATTTTGCCCTACCTGTGAAAGTATGTGAAGAGGGGATGCAGACTGGTGTATGCAATTCAGCTAATTCACACAACTGATGGATTCAGCATCTGGGCACTTTTATCTAGGTGAAAGATTCACACAGGAACAAATAGGAACAGAAACAGGAACTGTGCTGTTCAGGTTTCCTTACAGCCATTAAGTTAATAGCCTTTTGGTTTCACAGTCTTGATTAGGGTCTCTGGAAAATGCAGCAATAGATCCTCCCCCTCCCTTTCCTTGGCCCAAGTTTCTACAGTGGGTGAGGAGCTGTACACCAGCTGTGGCTGTAGCATTGCATTTCTTTGTTACTGCATTTTTTTAAACCCTTATTATTATGCTTCAGGGCATGACACTGACATCACTGCTACTCCCATTGCATCAGGAGAAACTGCATAGATAAAAAGACAAAATTCTGTCAGTCGTCTGTCTGTACTGAAGATGAAAGTTTGGGGGAGGAATTACAATATGAGGCTATTAAAATTATTAAGACTATCAGGTTCTAACTTTGCTCACAGCGATGTAACTTCACTCCCTTTTTCCATGGTGCTTTGCAATTTATTCTCATCTGAGAATATCCTTGATTCTGGGACTTAGGGACACATATGGAGTTCACACGATTTGTCTTTGAATTAGACTTGTTGCTACGTCTCAGATGAAGAACTGAGATAGCGTTAAGAGGAACAAAGAGTCCTCCTCCCAGTACTTCCCTCCCTCCCATCCCTTGTAGTGAGATCAAAGATCCCTGAAGTGTAGCAATAGTTTATAGAGTAGGGAAAGGCAAATCTTCATCTCCCTCCTGCTGAGGTCTTTCCCTGCTTTTAGCCTACTTTCTGCATGCAGTGTGATCTGTAGAGTAGGATGCTCCCAGAAGAGCCCTAATCTCTTTGATCCTTGACTACTATGGTTTGGCTTTTTTGACAGACTTGTAGTCTGCATTTACATCCTCAACCATGACACAACGTGCAACCTTTAACAGGAGGCTGGCTGATGCCTCAGGATTTGTTCTCCCACTGATAAGCATTTAGTTAAGGTAAATATAAACAAGGAAGATTCTCTTGAGTGATAAAGGATTAATAGCAGTCAGGGAAGCAACTACTTGCTGGTCATCCACTGAAATGCATCTTCTGTTACTGCAATAGAATCTTCTGCAAGATAGTCTGGTGCTTCACCAGCTAATCTGCAACATCCTTTCCCTTTGTGTGCATTTGCAAAGGGGATAAAAAAACAAACACTACCTTCCTCCATGAGACAAACTACTCATCTGTATCAGTTCACTGTCACTCCTGTCTTGGAGCTAAGCTCCTTTAACAATGGCATAACAAACTCTAGTTCAGACTTTTTTTTCCAGAGCCATGAGCTCCTCCTTGCCACCCATCTTAGCTGTCCTTGGAGAGTTCCATCATTTCCTACACAGACAAGAGATATGAGCAATATACCCAAGGTTACTTGTGGGAATCCATTACCCAGCACCTTTGTCAGGGTAGATCAAGAGCAGCCCATTGCTCTTTACTCTGTCATCTGTGGGCAGGATGATTGTATTCCCTCTGTGTGGAGTCCAGGCCTTAGCTTCACCAGGAAAGAAAAGTGCTTTGAATAGAGACTGGAAAACTGCTTTTGTAAGAGAAATTAACATATCTTAGCCTCAGGAACAGCTCACATGTTTTCTGTCAAAAATTTTGTGTGAGACTCCGATAAGCATAATTTTATCATTTCCAAGGTGCAGATTTTGTGAGTGAACACCTGTGGAATTCTTTGAGCTCAGTTGTATTCTCATATTTATCTCAGAGGGAGAAAAGTGCTTTTTTCAATACTACGAGTTTCACATTTATAGATTTTGCTGGAACTCTTTAGGAAATATCTCTTTATCTAGCTGTATCCTCACACAGGTGACCTGCTGTCAGAACCATATTATTTCTTTTAGCACATCTGAGTCACAAATATTTTATTTATGTAACTTTACAACCCTTCTTAATAACAGTAATTTTAATATGTCAAAATTCTGTAAGCTCTCTAAGAAAAGCAAAAAAAAAAAAAAAAAAGAGAGAGAGAGAAAGAAAGAGGTGAAGAAAACTCTGTGATCTCTTTAAGAATAGCTCCTTCTAGAAGAACAAAGCATATCAAATTAAGAATGTATAGAAATCTGATTTAGATCAATACTTGATTGGTAGCTCATTGACCAGTGGTGACATATCAGTCTCCACTAGACAATACATGAAATGACTGCAAAGACATAAAAATGAAACAAACACTTTATTCCCACAGCTGCAAAGAAAATGGGAGAAATGAGAGTGCTTTCAGTGTTCAGCCTGATCCTTCTTTGCTTTTAAATGACATGCCACTGGGGCAGCATTGCATAAAATTGTCCAAAGACTTCCTGCAATAGGTGCTGGGTTTTGATTCAAAACAGTTGGGAAAACACATGTTTAAATGAAAGTGCACTCAGAGGACCAGCTGTTGAGATGACTGTGCCACTTCAAATCTTGTCGAATGTAGTGGGAAGCTGTCTCAGAGCTGGCAAAGAAACAAACTCAGGACTGATCTTCCAATCAGGAGCCAGCGTGTCAAATATGAGGATCGGCAAAAATTTAGCTGTGAAACTACATAATAAAGAAGCAACAAAGACCTCTAAATGTGGCAATTTCTTGAAACATTCTGGTTTGGGCTCTTTTTTAATATGGAAAATTTCACTGGTCAATGACTACCTTACCAAGGGAGGTACTGAAAACCTGAGCAATTTGAGGAAGAGAAATCAATGGCAAAGAGAACAGCCACAACACAGTTTAATTATGACATTATCAAACTTCACTGATTTATGTAAAGTTATTTATATAAACATCACTGTTTATGCAAATGCAAACCTATGTAAACGGTCATCTACCAAAAGTGTGACATTGTCCACCTCTGATGGATGTACGAGGAAAAAGTGTGACTGAAAGCTGTGTGCAGGCAGAAAAGAAGAAAAAGAAATCCCTCTGTTTTGGTTTTTCTAAGGTAACAGGGGAAATTGAGAAAACACCTGATAATGAAATGCTATCAGGGTGTTGACTGGTATCGAAAGAAAATCTTTGAAAACCACAGGAGTGGGAACACTTGAAAGAAACAGCTGAAGGATTAGCCCACCCACCTCTGTCTCCTTAGCTGTCTTTGAGCACTTATCTTCTGATTCCTTCAGTGAAAGCTGGCATTTATCTTCTGGGGCTGGTTGACATAGAAGAAAGCCTTATGCAAGGCTTTCTGTTCACAGTAAGGATGTGCAGTTTTGCCCAAACTTTTTGGAATCCCTTTTCATTCAAACTATTCGACTGCATAAACAAGATCCTCCTGGTTCCTATCTGAAAAGCTTGTGGAGGTCTGTTTCTGACATGCACCAATCTAACACCCAAATTTCAAACCCCTGAGCACATACATGTAGGGAAGGAAGTGGAAGAAAGCATGCCATCCATTTTGAGCTTGCAGAAAAGCATTGCTAATAAGTAGGGGGAGAAATGACAGCAGTGTCCAGGCATTAAAATCAGAAAGTCACCATATCGCTGGTTCAGCTGTGCTCTGCACGTTGAGAAATTAGGGGTGCCAGCTCTGAGTGAAAGCAGCAGTGAGAGATGGAGGAATGCTGTTCATATAGTGTGAAACAACTAGATGTAGAATTTCAAGGCATAAACAGGCGTGGACACCTCTGAATGTACTTTTGTCTGTGTAAGCGCCCTGTGGAGCCCAGAGATCAAAGTTAGGCTCCAATGGTGGAAGCAAGGTTTGTCTTTTGAAGAACCAGAAGTAAGTTCACTTTGTGAGCAAGGAATAAGTGGGTAAGTGCTAGTTGGGAAGGTCCATGGCTGAGAAAATCAGATAATCAGAGCAATAAAAAGTTTGCCAAGATTAAAAGCATCATTCTCTGTATGTTTCCTCATTAAACTTTCATTCAGCTAGCTCTGATCCAGCAGATGCTTGGATAGAGCTCATGGTTACATAAAGGAAAGCATCTGAAAAATCTCTTTTTCATATATACAAGCACACATGTATAGGTTTACAACCTCTATACTTAAAATTCATCCTACTGGGAAATGAAGAACTGCCACTGAATTTGCTTGTGAGGCATACACCCTTCCCTTCATCTCTATCCAACTGCTTTGTCTGTGATGCAACTGAGGTTGGAAAAGGCCTCACACATTCATGTTTGTCACTAGAAACAAATACAAATAAAAAATATCTGGTGAAAGGAAAACAATGGGCTTTATTCAGCTCCCGGAGACTCTTTGTTTTCCTTCTGGCCACATACATGAGCCCTGCTGCTATCCTGCTTTCCACCAAGTTCTCTGCTGGCCTCTCCTTTCTTGGATAATACTTAAAAAACTTCACACAGAACTTTCTGCACATGTATTCACTGGAGATTTCTGCAGGAACACAGGTTTGCTGGATATGTACCATAGTTAAGTTCCACATTTAATCCCACTATTGTTACTGTTATCATGATACCACAGTGTGGCTGTGGTCTTACGTACTACACAAGTGCAGATGGAAAAACAGTCTCTGCCTGCGAGAGCTTTAAGACAGACAAACATAAATCAGCACCACCACAACAAAATAATCAGAAATGGAAAGACCAGATACTTTTTTTCTCCTCCTTTGCCTTTTGCTAACCACCCCTCTCATCTCTGTCCAAAAGTAAAGTAATGTGCTCCACACGGCTTTGTCCATGCAGACTGCTGCTGCTGCCATAAGGCAGTCTCATGTCACATCTACATTGCACAGTAAAGGCAGAAGGAAAAGAACAAACTGACATAGCTCTGACTGACCTGTCTCATTGATGTGGGTGACACCAGCATGCATGGACTCTGGCAGACAGCAACTCTCAGATGCATGAGTACAAATGAGGCTGTTCTGCTGCTACTTTCATAGAATCATAGAATGGTGTAGGTTGGAAGGCACCTCAAAGATCATCTTTTTCCAACGCCTCCCACTAGAACAGGTCACTCAAGGCCTCATCCAACCTGACCTTGAACACCTCCAGGGAGGAAACATTCAACCTCCATGGGCAACCTGTTCCAGTGTTTCACCACCCTCACTGTAAAGAACTTCTTCCTAACATCCAGTTTAAATCTCCCCTCTCCCAGTTTAAACCCATTACTCCTCATCCTGTTATTACAAGACCTTGTATGTAATCCCTCCCCATTTCTCCTGCAGGCCTCCTTCAGATACTGGAAAGCCACTACAAGGCCTCCACGAAACCTTTGCCTCCCCAGGCTGAAAAGCCCCAACTCTCGTAGCCTGTCCTCATAGGAGAGCTGCTCCAACTCTCTGATTACCTACATGGCCTTTGGGTTCTGTGGTGGATTACATTGGCACAGACACTGTTGCATGCAACTATCTTTTGGAAGAGAGAAAGAGAAAAAATAGAAGAGGAATCCCCAAACTACTCTCCTCCAGGCTCTCTCATCTCACCCCATGCTCCCCTGAAGTAAATCTCAGAACAGCAAAGCTGGGAGCTCCCAGCTCTCATCCCTGTGTCATGAAACCCACAGACTAGGAACGGACAAACTCTGGTGAGTTTCACCAGGAGCTGTTCTATGCGTATGGAATCCTATGCCTGTGGAAGTACCTTCCAGCTCTTAGATGTGACGCAGTGACTTCTTTCACCTCCTTCTAGAATCAGATGTGAACAACATGAAGACAGAGAGGCAGGAATAATTTCATTAGAATTTGAGGGAGCCGGGCCTTGGTTACTGGTGTTCATACTCATGGTGCACAAGTTTTACAGTTCTTGCATTGCCGTTTTCCAACATGCCACAGAGTTTTACACTGACAGTTTTTAACCTATATCAAGGAAGCTGTCAGAAGTAAAGCTAGATATTTTGATAGCTGGAGAGTTGTGGATCCCTGCTTTAGATGCCTGAGGAGGCCTTGAAAATCAGGTTGCAACTCTAGCATAAGTACATTAAGTGGATGTGTTGGGAAAGTAGTAAAGTTATCAAGAGTGGTGGGATTTAACTGTCATCAGAAAATTCTCACCATCCTGGCTTGCACTTGGTTCTTATTTTCCAGGCTATCAGCAATTGCATACTGTTTCTTGGTACCTTGTGAATTCCACAGTGGTGCAGTCCCACAGTGTCAGGGAGCATGCATCTGGCTTGCTTAACCTGTAGTCTCAGTCATTACAACTCACAATTCTGGTCTGAATTCAATACTCTTCAGCAGGTTAAAGTTGGAAAGGTCCCTTTATGCCTTCTGCTTCAGCTAGTCTTCCTCACCATTCTCCTCCAACTAACCTACAACCCTGGTTTCCAAAGACTACATGTAATACACTAAGGTAATTTTAAAACAGTTGAAAGTATTATAGAATCATAGAATCATAGAATGGTAAGGTTGGAAGGGACCTCAAGGATCATCTAGTTCCAACCCCCTGCCATAGGCAGGGACACCTCCCACTAGTACAGCTCACTCAAGGCCTCATCCAATCTGGCCTTGAACACCTCCAGGGAGGGAGCATCCACAACCTCCCTGGGCAACCTGTTCCAGTGCCTCACCACCCTTACTGTAAAGAACTTCCTCCTAACATCCAGTCTAAATCTCCCCTCTGCCAGTTTAAGCCCATTGCCCCTTGTCCTGTCATTGCAGGACCTTGTAAATAATCCTTCCCCAGCCTTCCTGTAGGCCCCCTTCAGATACTGGAAGGCTACTATCAGGTCCCCTCGAAGCCTTCTCTTCTCCAGGCTGAAGAGCCCAAACTCTCTCAGCCTGTCCTCA
>VWZE01006545.1:372569-392035 GCA_013396675.1 Eubucco bourcierii | reverse complement strand
GTGGTTTTTTTGTTTTTTTTTTTTTTTTTAAGCTCTTTGTTTGCATGCTGGTTAAAAAAAAAATAGAGCTCTGCTTGCATCTTTTCCTTGCAGAACCAGTCATGCCGTGTTGTAATAATAACCAAATCCCTCTCCACATCAATGTCACAATGTTTGTTTTAGCAATCTTAGGTTCAGCTGCCAGCTGTTCTGTTCTTTGGATTTTATTGCAGGAAGTATAAATTCCTCTTGGTTTGGCTGGAGGTGCTTTTAGAAGCCTTCGAGTGAGGGAGGAAGGGTAGTGGAGGAGGGACGGGAAGGGAGAGAACAGCATGTCTATTTTTGTTGGGGCGGGGTGACAATCAGTTAAGGGCTATTAAGCTTGATGGCCTTGATGTTATAGCATTGCATCTCTTTTTACCATTTCTTAATCACTACAGAGTAATAACATGTTTAAAATTTATTGGGACAATTAGAAGAAAGTAAAGTTCTTTTGACCCCAGCTGTTTCAAAGATTTCTATGGTTTTATTTTCTCTATAGCTCTCTTTTATTTTTTAATTTTTCCTTTTTTTTTTTTTAATTCTTCACATTTTGATTCTTTTTTTAAAAAAAAGTTTATTTATTTATTTATTTATTTGTGTATTCATTTAAAGAAAGAAAGAAAGAAAGAAAGAAAGAAAGAAAGAATAATCACTGGGTAGGACTTCTCAGGCAGTTTCTGTCTTCTGATGCATGTCAAGTTCCAAGTTGCTGATAACATAATATACACCAAAAAAGAAAAGAAGAGGAATGTATTCATGATTAACAGCTACTTTCATGAATTCAAACTTTTGCTATGTATTGGCAACTCGTTTGGGTAGAAAAAAATATTCCCTGTAGTGCTTGGCCTGAAATTTGACCCAGAAACTTTTTCAAAAGATTGGAAGAAAGGGAAGGGAATTTAGTCAACACTTCCCTTTGTTTACATTCCTAATGGCACTTTAACATAAGTGGTAATGAAACACAGTAACAGAAGTTGCTTCTTGTCTTTTATCAGACTAAATGTACTGTCCCACATCCATTCTTCTTCATGTCCTTGTTCCAGTTCAGCTTTTCTCTTTTGAAATGCACTCTGTTCAATTCTGTTATAAATCTGTGAATTTTGTGCCTTTGAACTCCTCTCTGTTTTGTTTTACCCTGTGTCCTATGTAAAAGCAATTGCCAATACTAATTTCATCTGTTTCCCCACACTAAAAGATACTTTGGTTCTCTGCTCTGGTACCAATACAGAACCAACTGTATGTATCTGCTATCTTGTTTATGATCATTTTTACATTGAGTGTTTGCAGCTCCCACATCAGGAAGTGGAATAATCACAAATTTAAAGAGCAGAAGTGAAACTTATAGTTTAGAACATTAAACATCTAAATGAAACAGATAGGTTATGAGGGTAGTCAACAGCATTTCACTAAATAGCTATCAGAAAGAGATATTTATCTCCAAAGGACTACTCAGCCCAGTTAAAACTTAATCTAACTTGTCAACTACTATCTCTTTCTACCATCTATATAAAATGCCTGTAGAAAATGGAAAGACTATAGGTGAATTCGGATTTCCCAAAGGCCTGGGCACATGCCAAACAGTTGCGGTAAAAATCGTGCCAAGGTGCAGTTTTTGTTCAAAGAGATTCGTAAGGCACCCTGGACAACCTTTCCAGATTTTTCAGAGCAGAAAAGTGAATTTTGAGTTTCACATTCCACCCTAGCATCCTAATGAGTTGGTTAGGGCATTATCCCCTTGTTTAGGACTTGTTCCATTTTGAGCAACAAATTCCAATTAAGTCAGAGTGTGTCTGATCACACAGCCACACTAATCACCTAGCACTTGGAAACCCAGTGAGTTTATTCATTCATTTGAGTTCTTGCATCAGATCAGAACTGTTGCCTTGATAGTAGCTGTCATTCCTTGGATCTCTTGGCTCTCTCTACAGTATGTTATGAAAAGCACATAAAGAAGCAGTATGGAAACAAATGTTGAAATAGCAGTATTTTTGCAAATGAAATTTTTCTTTTCAAGTCAGCTTTGTTCTCATATTTCTGCCTTAATCACTAGATTAGTTTTCTTCCATTGATATTCCAGAAGTAGTACAATGTTTTCTTCCATTGATATTCCAGTAGTCTGTCAATCTCTTATGACCTTCATGACTGAAATCATATCCTACTATATATTTTGAGAAATAGAATGCATTTTCATAATATAATACACATTGTGCAATCTTCTAGTTATGATCACCTTGAGTCTCAACTTACTAGTTATCTCAGATGCAAACCTTAGCAGCAACATGAAGTGACAACTCACATAACACTGAAGCCTAAGTAGTGCACAGTATAGAATGTGAAGGGCTGGAGCTTTTCCTGTGGTCTCATTGAAAGTCTAGCTCCATACTGTGAGATCAGGATTCGCATATAAACATTTCAACATTGATATGCTTCTCCAGAATTCTGTGCATATTACTGATGCTTTGAATTTGGGCAAGCACTGATCTATCACAGCTTCCTCCATTTTTTATTTTACCTTCATGTATGCCCAGATACCGTATGTGCTGGTTTGAGGCTAATTGGAATATTTTAATAGAGAAAATTACACTATAGGCTGTGAAAGGAAAACATGCTGATGTCTATTTTGTTCATAGGTTTGCTGAGATTGTTTGGGAAAAATAACTCAAAACATTAGATAAGGGTGTCTGAGTCTGTCTCTCTCTGGGGGCACAGCATCTTGGGCAGTCTAGCTTCTGGCTTCTCCTTGCCAATTAATCTTCACTAACCACTTTTCTTCTAACCCTCCCTGGCTGATCCTCCAAACTCATCTTGAGCATAAGGCAAACCTTGGGGTAAGGTACAGGGGTGGGGAGAAGGTGGAAGGGTGGTTGGGAGCCCCTCCTGGGGTCTCTGATTTCTGGGAGGGGAGTTGTGTTTCTATATTACCTTTAATGTATATATTTCTGTAACTATTCCTGTCTGTAGTGTTTAGCTCTGCTTGTACATTGTGCTGAGCTGTAAATAGAGCTTCACTCCTTAACTTCCAGCTGGCTGAGTTCTAGTCTGGGTCATTTTACAAAGTGTGGGGGGGCGGGTAACTCCCACACCATCACACTGTACTACCTGATAATCTAGCTCCAACCCATAATTGCAGAAATTTTAGACTGGAGAGTCAATGTCATAGTCTGACAAATTCCAAGAATAGTTTTTTTCTCTCTCCTTTTGAAGACAACAAACTCACTTACCTCTACTGAAGTTAAAATAGACAGAATGTCACCAAAAATTGCTTAAATGTTTCTCTTGCATACAAAAAACACACTAAAATTTTTCAACTGCAGTATTTTACAGTTTTGAGTTGTTCAAATTTCAGCTTCATTTTTCTTCCTCTCTGAAGATTAATGCTTTTCTGGCATAAGTCAAGATCCTAATCAGTTAGTTATATGTTATGGATCCAATAAATGTGTATGAACAGACACTCTAGAGATAGAGTATAGAGAGCTGGAAGATCAGTAGTATAATTCAGTTACAGTAATTATGTAGGAAGCACATACATATGTCCATGGGCATTAATTTATATATAATGTGAGCAAGTATTTTATTATTGTTATGCTTTACTGAGCCTATTGATTACATTTACATAATGTTATCAAATATCTCCACAGAGGCTCATATGCATCAATATTGTTACAGCTCTAAATCACCAATGTCTGAGACTTTACAGCCAGAGCAAATAGATTCCTTTAAAATTGCACTATAGAGAAACAAAAGTAAACTCTGTAAAACCCCAAGACATCGCTGTTTTACAAATTTAGTAGTTTGGTTACTGCTGAGAACTGAAGTCTGTCTAGTTGAGCAGGCAAAAATATTAAAGGGAAGGAGGAAAAAAGTACAATTTATAAACATTCACAAAGTTCTGGAAGACTAGTGGAGATCTCTGAACGTCCATTCAGCAATAAAATAGAGAGCAAGAAGTGTGAAGCAAAGACAAAGCTTCCTTGAGCATGGAAATGAACTGGAAAAGTCATGATATCAAATAAGTTGAGTGTCCAAATGGAGTTGAGAAAATCATCAGTCTAAAGGTAAGTGTATAAACTGCAGAGTTTATTTAATGTACCAGGATGCATGCATCTGCTAAGTTTCAAGACTTTGACTCAGCTCATCTGGGTGAGTCTGCCTTTGTTGGTGAGAGCTTTTGTGAAGAAAGCTAGAAGAGAAGAGGCACAAGACCAGGCAGAAACATAGATGTGATGCACTTCCAATATAGCACAGGCGAGGGCCAATGGTGAAGCCTTAGCTTAAAAGCAAATAACAAAGGAAAGGAGTAACAAGCTATCATTTCTAGCTCTGGAGAGATGTGCTTAGGGTCTTGACAGTGAAAGAGAAAACAGCACAAGGACGATAAACCCCTTTGTGTACTATCAGCGCTTTGACTGTATTCACTGTGTTGAACTAAGCTGATACATGGTGATTTGTGAGTTTCACATTGAAAGTGGTGAGGCCATTCCTAGCTCCTAACCTGAGAATTTTCAGTGTCTGAAGCTGGGAAAGGTGGCAAGCAGTATTGCTTTTAGAGGAGTGCTCCAAAATGTCGCAAAAGCCATAACTCCCTGTGAAAATGCAAACTTAAAAGTATTGCAGCTTCTCAAAATGAGTTCAATTGTGGGTACATTTCCAGAAGCCAGGACCATTTTTTGGAGGTACATTTGCTGAATGGCATTCATGGCTCTGAGCTGTCTTTGCAAGGGAGTGGTGAGTTTCAAGTAATGCTTCCAGCAAGTACTGCCTTTCTGCATAGCATCACTGTAAAGTGAATGAGAGCCACATACATGTTGACATGAGGTATCTGCAGCATATTACACAGTGCTGAAAACTCTGTTTTATGCACTTTGAAAGTCAGAATGCATGGAAGAAAATGATCGATTTAAACCTAAACACATAACTTAATGTCTAAGATTCTCTGTGTGTATGGGTTCAACTGTGTATGTTACATGCAGTTTATGGGGTGTAGAGGTCTAGCTGTTTGAAAATATACAGTCAAGCTTGTCTGATATTTCATACTGTAACTCTCTGATTTCAGCACTTTAGCTTTGCCAAGGTTCAGCAATTTTATTTAAGTTTCTAGATGATTCTCTCTTTCAGGAGATTCTTTTTGTGAGTATGTCTGAGATGGATTTACTTACAAATTCCAGTAAAATGTGATTCAGTTACTTTCATGAAATAGTTTAAGGGAAATATATGCAGTTTTGCTTCTATTGAACTATGTTTTATGGAAACCCTGTTTTGACTAAAGTATTTCAAATTCAGCAGTTTGTGAATGTTGCTAGTGATACATCTCTTGCTGCTGTACTGATAAAAATCCCAGCAAAAGTAGCTAAGCTATAAATAAATGAAAAATGCTAGTTAACAGATGTTCTGAATATTATTTTGGGCAGGTGACCTTCCAGAGCCTCTCTCCTCACTCAGGTCATGATAAGCTGACGCAGCGGGAGCTGACTACACCTTTCTGTGCAGCTTCTGCTCCAGACTCTTTTGTTGGTATTTATCAGTTGGTAGCAGTGATCCTCCTGCCTCTGGTCTGATAGCCAAATCCTTGTGTGGTGACAGGAGAGTATCTTCAGCTTTGGGTGGGGTGAAATCCAGGCCAAGAGAGGAAAGAGGGCGGTGTATTGCTACAATAAATGTCTCTGGATATATACCACTCAAGCACTGACTGAATTTTCTTAACAAATCAATTTGGGGGTTTTGCTAGGTCTTCAGTCATTCCTCCATGAGTTTCTTACTGTTCTTTGTACTGACCATGAGGTATTGCCATGTCACCACTCTTCCCAGCTGTGGAGAAACTTGTGCTGCTGCTTTCTGTTAGGTAAATGACCCGGGGTGCCTTGGTGCAAATGAGCCGATTAGTCCTGACATTTTTTCATAGAACCAATAATGTCCATTAAGAAGTTTCTAATTTAGAGGAAGACAGCTGAAGTGATAAATAGACCAGTGGTGTGGTACAGCATGCCCTACTCTGCAGATGAGGTTTTCTCTGAGTGACTCACAGATATCTTCTGGTCTACAACTTGGGCTTTTCTTTCATGGAAACCAGGAGGGAACATGAAAAAAAAAGGCTTCAGAATGCAGAAGATGAAGAAAAAGGTGCAAAGATGTTCTCTGCTGTGTTTTCTGGGTTTGGAGTTCGAGCATGAGCAAGATGTATTTCTGTACCACAGATGTGCTTCTGGGTGTGAATGAAACCGATACTCCTGGGAAAGATCAGAAATTGAAACTGGGGAGAGATGGTGTATGAGAAAAAAAAAATGCTGATACCAGGAAGCTACTAAATCATGATTACCGTTGTCACTTTTTCTGTCTGCAGTAGGAGAGTAACAGCTTCAACAACTGTTGAGTGAAGCAAAGTTTGCTGCGCTGTTTCATTTGTTATGTAGTCTAGGTGTCTAAAGGATCTCAATGCATAACTTAGAATAGTCTTAAAAATACAGTGTTCATATGTCCAGGAAGAAAGCAGATAAATTCAAAGCAGCTACATCTGGGGCAATGTTGGAAGAAGGTGTGCTAAACAAAGCATGAAAACAGATACTGATTAGTGAGATTGAAGGGAAAAAATGCAAGACATGGATGCAATGAATGCAATTGCTTTTGCACATTACAGGGCACACAGGAAAAAAAAAATCTGTTCTTTAAAGGTTATTTGATAATGTTTGTGCTCATAGTTTAACTGAAGTTGTATATTCATCCATAATAATGGCATTTGCTAACTAAAGATTACTTGACCTTGCTACTGCATTGCTCTTCAAGACAAAGGGTTGGATTTTATGTATCTATAGACCTAAAAATATGCACATATCTCTAAATCAGCTAGCCCTCTGTGTACAGGCCATGTACAGATAGAAGTATTCATGCTCTAAAAATAAAAAGTGTGGATAATCAAATACATTTAAATATTTATAATGATGATTCAAAGCCACAAAACATCATGAACTGGAAATAAAGGTGAGACCAATGGACTATATGATAAAATAAAATATGCCTATGAAAGGTCAAATAGTTAATGACTTCCAGTCAGGAAGGAAGACAAAAGGTTTCTGAATAAACAAATGTAATTGCTAACATGATAATGGTATATTAATAGCACAGAAAAACAAATGACATATTGGAAATATTTTTAGAAATTAAAGTTTGTTATCCTATTATTTATTTGCCTCTATGTAACACTGAAGGTGTCTGGTTAACAGGATATAGACACATGCTTAAAATGAAACATATGTTTAAGTGTTTTCCCTCATCCTTGAAACAATGCAAATGTGAGCACACAACTATTCATCTTGCCACGGAGAACAAGTACTGCTTACAACATCTGAGGTTCAAGCAGGTCAAAGGGAAGAACTGTGACAATCACTTAGCAAAATTATTATTTAAAAGAAAAAAAAAATAGTGATCACTTTTGTTCCCTAAAAATAAAAATCATTTAAAAACAAGCATGCCAAAGAAAAGACACATTTAAACATACTATGGAAATATCAGAAGTAAAATTAAGTTCTAAATGCAGTGAGATGTGAAATGCAACCCCCCTATCTGTTGAGTACCTTGTATTAAGAAGGCTATGTAGGGATTAGTTCCAGTCTAACTGCCATATGAAAACATATGATGACAGGTGTTTTTAAATTACTGTAAAAATGTGGAACTTTCTCTCACAGCCAAAAATTTTGACAACAAAAGAAACTGGATTTCAAGGATAAGAAGCTGCAGACAGCTGGAACAAAGAGAAATCTATTGACAAGTGGAAGTCTCTTCCATATGTTTATCACAGACCTGACTGCTTTCCATAAACTCAAGCATGTATTGTTAAAAAAAGAAAATTTAAAAAAAAAGGGTTTTCTCCTACTACTAAAAAAAAAAGAAAATCCTGCCTACTGTGTTGAAAGTTCTCCCAGCAGCACATTCCCTACTAGCTTTCCTGAGATTACTTAAAATTTCCATGTTGTCTTGCAATGAGTCACAGAAAAAAAAAAAAAAAAAAGAAAAAGAAAAAAAAAAAGAGGAAAAGTCTCAGACACAAGTTCTACATCAAGTTTAAGAACTTTGCTGGATACAGTAGCTTAAATCTGACTACAGGTAAGTGGTGAATATCCATCCAAGACTTACTCTCAATGAGCTACTGTTCTTAAGCTATTTTCTAACTCTCAAATCCCCAGATTTCCTAGATGAGGAAAGCCTGTGATATTGGATTGGTCCCTGGAGGGGTGACTTGTAGCACATCATCTCTGAACCCACAACAGGGCTGAGATACATAAGCTGCTTGTAGGGTCTTTCCATAAGTGCCGTCTTCAGAATGCTTTGAATACGAAAAGTGTCACAGCTAAATGGATTAACATCTTTCACAGAATGAAGAGTAACATAGGTCATGTTGGATAACATAAGAATCAAACAAGAGAAGCAACACTCCACCTTTAACTTATCCCTACCTGTAAAAGATCAGTTGGTTTGGAATAAAACAGGGCTAAGGGTTGGCACAATTCCTATAGCAAGCATTACGGAGGCGCTGCGCAAGATACGCAGGAACATGGTCACTTACATGGGCTGCACTGATCCTGTCTTTTGAACACTGGTGTTTCATCACCCTCATTGCTAAAAATGTCTTCCTTTCGGTTTAAAACCAGTGTTTCCCCCTTCTCTCTTATAGGTCCCCTTTAACTATTGAAAAGTCACAGCAAGGAAGGACTCCACCTTGCTAAACATTTTGGTGTTTCTGGAGTAGTTGAACACCAGGCTGAACACCACCAACTCTCAGCTTTTCATCACAGGACACATGTCTGAGCCCTCTGATCGTTTTTGTGTTCTGACCCTGGACTCACTCCAACAACTTCATGACTGTCTTATGCTGAAGGCCCCAGAGATGAATGCAATTCTTCAGGTAGGGCCTCACAAGAGTAAAGTAGAGAGGTGGAATCACTTCCATTCCCCTGTTGGCTACACTTCCTATGGTGGACATCAATAAATGGTTGGCCTTATGGGATGTGAGAGAATGTCGTCAGCACATGTCCAGCTTTCCACCAGTATGCTCAAGTCCCTCTATGCAGGGCTGCCTGCATTCAGCTCAGCCTCCGGTCTGTACTGATACTGGGGTTGCCCCAGCCCGGGTTCAGGATCTTGGACCAGGCCTTCTTTAATTGCAGTGTTCACTTTTCTCAGTATCTCACTTGGGCAAAGGATCTCCTAAGTACAATAGAGTACTCATGTTCACCTGGCTCTCAGAAATCCACAGAAAATGGTAGTTCAGAACTTCTTCATCGGAGCTGAGTTTATGAATGTTCTCCACTATCTCCATCTGACATATCCAACAGAAATAATTCCTATCGCTTTCGTGTCATACCATGAAACAGCACAGTAAAAGGTCTCCCTGAGTTCCCATTCTGCTGTATGTTATTAAAGAAGTAACAACGATCACATACTGCAACACATCCCTCACTAAAACTCCAGTTCAGAGAAACTTGTTTCAGCAGAGCTCAAATAGTGCACAAATACAGGTCTCTGTTTTAGAGGTCTTTACCTCTGAGAAGCCCAAATTAGCCTAGGCTGACAGAGTTTTGCTGAAACCAACAGACCCTTCTGATTTACACTACTTGAGCGTTTGCCTCACCAGTTTCTTTGCACTTCCAACATTTGTGTTTATATATGTGAGTTCTTTTGATTTTTTCAGTGCTTTTTGGCATCACCAACTTTCTGCAGCTGAATAGTTAAATACCCTCCCCCCATGCACTTAACGGTGTAAATGGTATTTGCAGTGATTTTAAGAGCACGTGCCAAGCAAAAGCAGTTTCAACACCACAAGAAAGTGAATTCTTACAGTCTCTTGCCTGGAAATGTATGGGAGGGCCTTGCATGGTGGCACTGGAGTCTGCAAATCCTGGCACTACTTGGTTTTACATATGCCTAGGAATGCCTGCCCTTCCTCTGCATCCAATTTTCCTGTCTCCAGTTTTATTTTGTCAGATGTTTCTTTTGTGCATCCAGTAAAACTCAACCACAAAAATGAGTAGTTGCTGTTTATAAAATCAGCACATTGTTATGTAATCCAGATGACAGGCAAAGTGTGAAATGCTGTTAAGTACTTGACTACAACCACAGTTCAGTTTGATCTAGACAGTTAGAGTGTAGTGGCATACATGTTTCCTGAAGAGCTGACTCTAGAAGTGGGAGGCCCACTTTGCCTTCAGGGTGTAGGAAACAGAACAGCTCTGATGGAAGTTTACACACATCTACACACTTTGGCTTTTCACCGGTCTTAATGAAGACAAGTCTATCAGTATGATAAAAATATGTGAGATGCATTCATAACTCTACCTCTTTGGAATAGGTAGTTTCATCTTACAGAACAACATGAGTGAGAAGTACATTGGGAAAGTATTAAGAAATAAAGGTTTTGCACACACATTAATCTGTAAATTGAGAAATCAGCCTGGTAAGAAAAGAAAAGGGATATCAAATATGGTAAGAACTTAATTTTGTCCTTAGCAAGTTTTCAAACAGAACATTATTCTGGAACTTTCTCTTAAAATATCAAACTTCTGGAAAATTCAAAACTGTTTCCATTCACTGAGAGAACAATCATATTAATAATGCACCAGGTTTGTTAACAGAACAAAGTAACAGTTTGGAGTTCTGGCACTGGGTTTCATATCTGCCATTCTGACCAGGAGTAGCAGTTACTAGATGTATGCATGTTTTCTCAGTCGTAATTGATTTTTCCTTCATTGCTATTAGTATTAACTGGAGGAAATTTTGTTCTTTCTTTACAAATATTTCTTTATCTTATGCTGCCTTTGAAACTGGCCACCATATTTGATTACAAATCCAAATAATGTACTCAGGTCTGAACAGCTGAAGGAAGACACCTCCCTGCTCTTGATCTGGGATTTGCCTACAGATCCCACTAAAATGTATGGGTAGGAGTAGAGAAAAAAATTAGCAACAACTTTCATGTCTTCTTGCACTGTTTTACCATGATACCTGGAGGAAAGTGCTATAACCCACTATTGATAACAACTACTTCATTAAACTTACATTTAGTAATATTTACACTTATTGCAGTGTGTTCATATGAATAAGATGGGACTGTTTCTATTAAGTAACTCCATGCTCAGACATATTTTCATTCCCGGCAATGTATTATTCAAAGCAAGAAGGGCTGAATTCAAAACACCTACATTTCTTAGTAAAACAAAGAAATACCTTTAGCTTGAGTCTCACACTCAGACAGGCAAGGAAAAGGAATACCTCCCAGAGGTTCTCTTCAGAAGTGGTGTTTCTTTAGCTGTAAGCACAGGAATTCTGTATAAAACAAAGAAATACTTTATAAATAAGAAGGATCATAAGATCTGGGAAGAAAATCCTGTGGTACTCAGACATTATTTGATTTCCCTGTCCAAGTGTGTGGATTTCCTAGAAGTAAACCCTACTTGCTTCTTTTTTGTCTCCGACACATTAGTGTCAGAGTTTTGGATATGGCTTTCAGCATGGTCCAAGTATTTAGAGTCTGTCTTCAGCCTCTAAACGTGTTGCTTGGATCACTATCAGAGACAGCTGCATTGGCTTCGGTTTCACTGATACTGAGTGAATTCTTACCTGGATTCTTACTTAGTTTTGGTGCAGTCATCTATAATGACAATCAGAAGCACCTTTGATGTTACCTTTTGCTGCCCAGTCACCTTTAGCAAATCCCATTACAAAACATTCGTAGAATCATAGAATCATAGAAGGGTAAGGTTGGAAGAGACCTCAAGGATCATCTAGTTCCAACCCCCTGCCATAGGCAGGGACACCTCCCACTAGAACAGGTCACTCAAGGCTTTGTCCAACCCGGTATTGAACACCTCCAGGGAGGGAGCAGCCACAACCTCCCTGGGCAACCTGTACCAGTGCCTCACCAGGGGTGATGTGTCAAAAGCATAATTTGTCACAGAGCTGGTTCCCTCTGCAAGGTAGGGGTCCTTGCTTCTCTTTTACCTTACCTGTTTAGTTCCACTGCCTCATCAGTTCTCACTTTCTATCAATTCTGGGGGCTCCTCAAGTTACTGGTCAAGGTAAAAGGAAAAGTCATCTCTCTAGCTCAATTTCTGCTGTTCCCATACAGAGTGGCAGACAACACATTCCAGCATGCAACTTATGGTTCCCCCCATTTCGTTTAGAGGCTAGTAGCAAACTCCTTGTTTTATACATCACAAGGTCATAGACCTTATGTATAGAGAGATCCCATTTAAAAGGTAACATTCCCAAGATCATAAAAAAGGATTACAATTTCTATCTGCTCACAACAGCCATTTCTGTGAAAGAGCTAAATGCTACAATATAAACTGAACAAGTGATGGATATTTTTACTTTGAAAGTGAGTCAACATTATCCACTCAGCGGTAACAGAGCAAGAGGCCAGTTCCCATGAAAGATTAGCTAGAAAGGCTGACAGGTGGATGAATATGAACCACCCATTCTCTCTTACTTTCTTCAACTCTCGTCTATGGAAAATTATTCCCTGTATACATGATGATCTCTTCTTTCCTCCTCAAACTGAACCCAGTCCACTTCAAAGAAGACTGTGATACATCCAAATATTTAGCAGAGCAGAGTGCTTCATATAACAGTAAGCAAGGACCTCATACTTTTGAAACTGGTCTGGATCTGTTTTAATAATCTACCAGCAGCTGATGCAGGTTATAGTCTATTTGCTATAATTTTAAAATTCTTCTTCCATTTGCATTCATGAGAAACTCATCTTTCTGTCCCTCTCCCCTGTGCTAAGGGGTTCAGTGAGATGGAACAGCGGACAGGTTAAAGAGGTCCAGCCATAGGCAAGTGCCATAACCAGTGCAGGCAGACACCCTAAGCCATGCTCTGGGCAGCAAGGTAATGCTAATTCCTCTGGGCCACTGACACATCTGGTTTTTTTGGGGCTGTTTCTCACCTTAGAACAGACCCTCTGCCACACTCCTTTTTTCCAGGAAATGTTTTTGGAGATAGATGGGATCAAATGTTATCTCAAATTTAATTTTTTGGATAAGTGCATTATCAGGCCATGTGTCATGAACAGGGGTTACTTTCATCTGAATGTTAAAAAAACCCACTCTATGCAAATATTTTATAGAAGAATTTTCTGGTGTTCAATTTCTTCACCAAATTATGACTTAATATTTTGAGTAAATGAGCGGATCATATTTATGAAATAGACCTTTTAAAAGTAGGAAATTAAGGACCTGCATGAATTTGCTTTGTAGGCTCCATTTGATGAGCTACATTTTATCATTCACAGTACAAAATAAAAATAGAGAGCTCTGTTTCATCAGTTACTCATATCCAGCTGCTGTGAAAATAATATGTTTGATATAATTCATTTGACATTTGATGGGTTTAAGGTTCTTCTGACAAGATATAATCAACTCATTATGGAGAAACAGAAGCCTTCCTTGTTACAAATAAATTATTCCTAGTCATGATTGAATTACTGTGTATTCAATGATACTGGGGAGGGTAGGGCTTCCAATGGAAGTGGTTATTTTATCATCAGGCCTGTGTGATAAAAGCCGACTCAGGCCACTTTACGTTTTCTCTCTTCAGTGCTCTGATTAATGAGTGGTATTACTTTTCTAAACCAACAAATGAGGTCTTTCCTCTCCGTTTTTTTCACGTTAAAGCTGTTAGATCAAAGTATAAAGGCCCTGACTTTCCTTTTTATGCAGAAAGACTGGTTCAATAGCTTGAACAGAGTGCTATTTTACTTAATTTTATTAGCTTAGTTTAAAAAAATCTCATACAGCCTTTGTGAAGCAAGACTAGCTTTACGGAATGTGAGCTGTCTGCTTTAAATCAAAACTTATGATTAATCTAATTCTGGTGTTAACAACAAATCTGCTGCATACTGTGTTCTGCACCATTACTTTGGCAGAACAGGACAAAGTTGTATAATTTTGCTGCCATCAAATAATTATAAATGCATCTCCAAAGGTAGCTGAGGCAATGCAGCCATCCAGACCTCAGAGCGATGCCAAACATGCTTGGGACCTGGGGTACAGCACAGTGTGAACAGTACTGTAAGCTCAGCTTCCATGATTTCAAAGGAATTTGCACATGCAAAACCTTTTCACAGTTTTAATGGCCTGTAAAATAGATCAAAATAATGTTACATGGTGAAGACATAAAATCACCAATAAAAATATGTCTGGGATGACAAGTTTGGGGAGTAGACTAAGGCATGAGGTAGAACCCTAGAAATACCACCAAAAGCCCAGGTTGCCTGCTTCAAAAGCTTATAATTATAATAGTGCTGGTTAGATAGCAGAAAAAAACACTTGGGCAAAGCAAATAAATGCAAGGAAAAAACACACAAATTACCCAGTAGCTACTGATTGTTTCTCTAGATTTCCAGAAATATTACCCCTGACAGAAGCCATTTACTATTCCTGCATGTCTGAAACAAACAAACTATTTCACAAGTAGTTGAAAGGAAGAAGAGCAAACCTGAGGGCTATGCACCATTTCCTTTTCTCTTCCTTGTTCATCTTTAGAAAGTGACTTTTTCTTTGTTCTTTGTCACTGCTATAGAATAAAACATATCATGTGTGTGGCTTCCTAGCTCATAAGAAAATGTCCTACACTGTGCTTAATGTTACCACACAGGGTCACTCTACATCCAAATAGACCAAAGAAAATTAAGGATGAGCTACTGACACCACTAATACTGAAGAACATTAGGGTGATGCAATATACACAATGGCACTTCACATCTCTCTAGTTCCTCATGTGCCAGTCCTGCCTGTGCTCTGTATATTGTCTTATTGCCAGTTACAAGCAGTGCAATTCACCATGACATGAAAGGATTTAAAAAATAACCTCCAGCTACTTCACTAAGTACCATTCACTAAAACGTGATGATCACTCATGGGCCAGATCTTACAAACTACCTGTTGATACTGAATGGGAAAGTAATATACTCTCAGAAGTCCCTGCTGCTTTTCAAAGTGCAGCTCCCTAACCCTTGGCAAAAGTCAGAATACTCCCAGGTTGCTGTAGTTTTAACTCTTGGGTGGTTTTGAAAATGTCTGCAACCAATGTCTCCATCAAGTTGAAAGTTTTTAGTCTACATTTTCTCATTGAGGGGCTGGCATTCATTGTAATTTTTCAGACCTATCAATCAAGAGACCTTTGATATGTTTTGTTTGGTCTTTAATTTATTCCATGAGTTCTCACTTGTTTTCTGCAACTGTGGGTCACATTTTCCACCTATTTCCAAACGCATGTAAGGGGTTTTTTTTGCTGTGAGTCAGCTGATGACACTTGCTTTTCAAAGAGGGATGTGAAATCAATGTACAATCTAATATACATCATTAGTATAAATATTATTTATAACATGTTTTCTCCATTTAGGCAAAATCAGATAACTTTTACTACATGAAAATATATGACTGCAGTCTATGGAGAACATTAATTTAATTTTTATATAGCTAACCAGGATTTCTTAAGTCTGTATTTTTTTCTTTTCTTTTTTTTTTTTTTCCCCTGCTGTAATTTAAACCATGTGTGACAATTGCATCTCTCTCTCTTGATGTGTTAATTGGATCTGATAACCCATATCTGGAATTCCAGTTACTCTGAAACACAAGGTTTTTCAATATCTAGTTGAAAAACCTTGGCTAGTTCAACCAAACTCATTCTTGGCTGCCATGTAGCTGCACTATTCATACATGTATATCTTTTACATGTCTTGCTAGTAGAGGGTATCAACCATAACACAACCACAATACAACAAAAGGTATTTAAATAAGACTAGGAAGTGTATTTTTAGATTAGTATATTCTGGCTTCTACACTAACTGCAAAAAAGTTATAATTTACTTAATGACCATAGCCTTTGTCAGTGAAATTAAAGAAGATCCTGCACAGCTGGGAGGGGATTTGAGTGCAAGACTTCTGTGGACAGTCGTTACCTTGAGTGGAAGAATAACCAGGCTAGTGGGGGAAGTGAGTTAGAGATTATGGGAAAGGGCATAAAAACTCACGGGAGGAGAAGTTATCTACTGTTGATGGCAAGAGTTTGTAGAAAAAATGTAAGGTAAAACTAAAACTGAAGGCTCTGGTTCCATCATCCTCTCTCCACAGTGACCTGCCATGAGAGGTAGGGAAGTTGAATCTATGGGAATTAATCTGGAAATACAGAAAATTTAAAAACCAGGGACGTTAAACCCACTACATGGCATCAATCTGTCTCCAGCTTATCTCCACTAAAAAGTACTGTCCTGGGTAACTCCTTTTGTTACTATGGGAACAGAAGCAGCTGATTTAGCAGCACAGTGACCAGTCCAATAGGTTAATTTGCATGTGTTTCACAAAAAGATATTTTGTCAGCTTCAGGACCGGAGTTGCCATGAATCTGTTTGCTTGGCAACATTAAAAATAATGCAGATACACAGACAATAACTCACACACCTTAAAATTACTCAACATCAGAATTCAAATGATAATTGTGCGAAGACTGAACCTGAAAACTCTTGAAAAACCTTTTAAATAAATAAATGAATAAATATTTGTTTAAGTAAAAAAGTAGAAATAAATCAAAGCAAGAATAGTAGATTGATATGGATTTTTAAGTGCTTCTTGCTGAAATCTATTGTATAGACAAGTTGATGCCAATAACAAAGTTATTTCCTCTGATCAGCAATAAAAAATGATTAGGGATTGGCAAATGGACTCAATAAGGTAATTTAAACAATCATTACTTTATAAATTATGTTTTAACTGTCCTCAATAACTATAGAATGGGATTAGCTAGAGCCCTTCAATCAAGGCTTACTCTGCTTTCCCACTTGAGATGTGAGTTGATTTTTTCTCAATTCAGAAATTACTTTACCTAGAATTACAGTGTTTCACATTCCTATTTCCTGAATCAAGTTTCTGCTGTGGAAATAGGTTATTAGAAAAATTGTAGGTGTGCTTAAAGTTCATTAAACTCCAATTTGAGGGAAAAAAAATCTGAAATGTATAGATTAGGTTTACATATATATATATATATATATATGTGTAGATTTGGTTTGTGTATATAATGGATTTTCTATTGGCATCAAGCTATCTATGCAATAGCTTTTAAGAAGGGCAGATAAAAAGACCAGGGGAATAAAAAATATGAAGTTTGAGGTTGTCCATTTAAGGCAAAATCCTTTCAATTAGTTTATACAGACAATATAGGTAAATTTTTTAGTGCCTTTGTAATGATATTCTGAATGAAACATCTGGGTAATAATCCTGGATGACAAACAGGATTCTGGATGGCAAACTCACAAATTGGTTAAAAATGCAATTAGAATTTCATGGAAGAAAATTCACCCAAGAGCAAAGGTTGAGTCTCTGATTCAAAAGTCTTTAAGCCAGACTTCAGAAGAGAAGTTTCTAAGGGAAATATCACAGTGGTTACAATCTGATATATAATTTCAAGGCCAGGTTGGACGAGGTCTTGAGTAATCTGTACTAGTGGGAGGTGTCCCTGCCTATGGCAGGGGGTTGGAACTAAATGATCCTTGAGGTCCCTTCCAACCTTACCATTCTATGATTCTATGTATTTTGCTATTAGCTTAGTAAAAACATAAGCTAAGAAACAAAGAATTCGTTTCTGGATCCACTCTTTAATGTAAACAAACACCGTTGTTCTGATCTTCTGGTTGATACTATTAAAACACAAAAAACCTAATCAATCATTTCCTCCAGGCTACCATATAACACTGAAATATTTCACTGACTTACCTTCAGGCACACCTTTGCATATAATGCTTTCCTCTCTAAAGTCTAAAGCTTCTCTCAGCAGTCTGTCCAAGCGGAGAATCTCGCTGCTTGATAAAGAGTTGTTACCTGCGTTATACCTTGTCTCATGCCTTCAAGTCTCATGTTAATGTCTTTTGTGAAAAGCAGAAAGCGGGTTTACAGCTCACATTTAACTTGTAATTAAATATATGTTGTTACTCTGTTACTGCTAATTTCAGGTGGTGCTTTGTTTTTTATTTGGTGGTGCTAAAATTAAGTTTCCAGGTAGGGGCAATGAAACAGGTTATGAAATACACCAAATCCTAAGCTCATCTCTTCTGCTGGATGGTAGCAGCAAAGACTGCAGGACTTGAAATTTTGCATGGGTTGGGTTTGAAGTCAAATATCCTGCTGATTAACAAAAATTGATTTAAGAGTTGTATTTAGCAGTTTTTTACACCTCTCTCATAACTGCATAATTTCCCCAGTCCAAAGAAGAGCAGAAGGGTATTTGGATATCTGAGCTATGTTGTACATCTTATGCCATGGCTGTACATCTTATACCACATTTTTTTTTGGGTGTCTCCTAATAGCAGTAGAGCAGAAGTCTACACTGAAGAACAGTTTTGTTGAAAGTGACACTTCTTTTTTTCCAAATAATTTGAATCTCAGTGGAAAGGCCTTTGTGAAAATTAAACAGAAAACCATAAAACTTTCAGGGTTTGTTTACATTCAGGAAAAGTCATAAGGGGTCTTTTTTTGACATTTTTAGCTTCAGCTTGGACCTTTATTTCATTCTATTTTATGTTACTTAATTACTACCTCATATTGTAATGGTAGGTTATATTATTTTACCATTATTTCAGAATCACCGGGGAATCACTACTTATGTTTTAATATTTGTCCTTCTAGATCAAACTACCTCATTTTTATTAAGTTGTAGGAAACGACACATAGAGAACATAAACAAAAGGCACATGGGGACAAATTTTGTTTCTACTTTGGACAATAATCATTAAATAAAAATTTCCTGTAGTGGTGTTATATTAAATTAATATTAATAATGTTGAACTTAAACAAAATTCTATATTTCAGATAAGATATGAAGTTAAAACATTTAGATCATCTGTGCCTACAATATTTTGAAACTAGATGAAAACTTGCCTCATCATGAAATAATTTCTTCAGAAAACTGGAAATTCCCATTTTTCACCAGGTTAATTTCACAGGCTCTTACCCAGCATTGGTTGTACATCTAAATATCCTAGCTGACATGGAACTTATTTAAAACATAACTCAGAGGAATAGGCTTATGAGACATACATCTCATTTCTGAGATGGGCCCAACGGGACTGCAATTAAGCAATCATTTTTCAACTCAATTAAAGAATGGCAAATAAAGGCTTGAGAATAAACCAAAACATGACTTGAGCACTGTTCATTATTAAGTAAAGTTGTCAATCATATTTTACCCCAGCCTTTTAGGCCATGAAGGCCCAACACAGTGTCTGAGGCATCCCTTTTATTAGCACCTTCCTGAGTCACACAGTATCACAGTATCACCAGGGTTGGAAGAGACCTCAAAGATCATCAAGTCCAACCCATCACCACAGACCTCAAGATTAGACCATGCCACCAAGTGCCACGTCCAAACCTGCCTTGAACACCTCCAGGGACAGTGACTCCACC
>VWZE01006545.1:345569-372272 GCA_013396675.1 Eubucco bourcierii | reverse complement strand
CACACTGCTGGCTCATGTTCAGGCGGGTGTCAATCAGCACCCCCAGATCCCTTTCTGTTTGGTTGCTCTCCAGCCACTCCCACCCCAGCCTGTAGCTCTGTCAGAAGGCTGTATATTCTTCTGCATCGTGGGAAGTATATAGTGAAGAACTTCAGTGAAAAAAATCATTACCAGGATATTATTTCAAGTCATGCCCTGTACTTTTTTTTTTTTTGTCTTTTTGTCGTTGTTGCTGATTGGCAATAGAAATGGAGTCTTATAAAGTCCCGTGAGTGCCCTCAAGTCCCATGAGTAATTTGCCGATGGAATTTATGTTGCTTCCATCAATAGCAATATCCCAAGACCATCCAGGATTTCAGTTAAGGCAGTCTGAAGACTGCTTTCACTGATTGTTGTTGGGTCATCTCAATCTGTTGGGACAGTTCCTATGCTCAGATCATTTTGCCTTAAACCACATCCATTTTCTCCCTCTAACTCAGATTCCTTAGACATTCACTACCCCAACAAGAACAGCTGGAGGAAATCCCAGGAGGACAAGTGTTGGTTTTACATCCCCATTATGTTGCTGCTAGGATGCAATATAGAGCTGGACAAAAGCTTTACACTCTGAAATTGTAATGTAGGAGGAGACACAACTGCAAAGTTGCTTTCCAAACAGTTTCTTTTTATATTTATTTGTATTTTGTCTGAGTCCTAAAGAAGTAGATCATAGTTTTATGTACTATTCAGAATTTGTCCATCGGAAACAAACAAATGAAGATATTATTACTTAAGGAAATGGGTAGGTAAAAGATTTTTACTGTCTGCCTTTGTCCTTATGTTCTTTCTCATAGTTCATTGACAGTTGTGAGAGGCACAGAGAAACACTTTTTTTACTTAACTTGCTATATTAGAGTTTGTTTTCTTTAATTCGTTTTGCACAGGAATTTATTTTTTCTGTTTGAGGAAAAAAAATTGTAGAAGGTTGAAAAATACTTCACCTTTTGGGAAAGTTCCTGTCAAGAAGACTTTGTGAATAAAACTGGTGAACTTCCCATGCTAGCTAAAAGAATAACATTTAGTTTTTCAAAATAAAAACATTGAGTTTTTCACAAGAATAACCACAAGGCCAATTTTAGTTTTAGTTTTAATGACATGAGTGAAAACCAGCACAATTCAGGTTCAAGAATTTCTAATACACCGTTCTATCACTTTGTTTAATGAAACATGTAACAAGACTGATAAATGCAACTAGAAGAATATCTGGATTTTTAAGGACAATTGTCCCAGCATTTTTGGAGTTAACCATCTGCATTTCCTAAAGGTTTTTCTCACGAATGTTATGCCCTGTATGTCTGATGTGAGCAGCAAAAGAGCTGCTTATTGATCCAGAAGCCTCATTACAAGTTGTACAATGTGAACTTAGCATCACTGGTCATGCCATTAGTGTAATTATCTTATTTCATTAGTGATAATGCCATTTCACATTACACTATATTGGCTCACTTAAAAAGTAATAAAGATTTGTGATCAGGGGATATATTTATTAACTTCAGAGCATCCCTCTAAACTTGTCCTTGGTCATGCTAAGTGCCAGGATATGCCCTGTGCAGCATTACTGAAGTCCATCCAGTTCTGGGGGTGGTAGCCCTATGCAGATGATGGCATAATGATATTTAAACAAGCACAAGGCACAGATGCCCACAGCTGGCTTCCTGGAGGTTAGGAGGCACAACTGCATCTCTCAGGTTTTTTTATCCTAAAAACTAGTACACTGAGCACACTGAGGAAGTAATGTTGCCTTCAACATGCTGATTTCCTATCAGGATCTGACCTTTCACAGTGCCATGGCTTCATTTCAAAGCAAATAAACATCTGTTCAGCAGGACGCAGCACTGGTGAACTGACCACCAGAAAGGTAAGGTATGTGAGCATCTTTCACAAGCATTTCCTCTTCCTCTTCCTTTCACACATTGATTTGGTGTTGAGCAAAATTGAAATCACTGTGGAGACTAGCAATACTGGTCACCTCTTTTTTTGTGGAGAAAGATAAACTTTAGGCCATGCCTGAGGTGTTTCATTGCAGTGCAGTAGAACTGATAGCTGGATCCTGTTAATTTGCTAATCAAATCCACTAAGTCAAGTGGAGGGTGTCAGGTGTTTTTTACTCGTCCTTGGCCTCTACGTCTGTCTTCCTATCAGTGAGTTCAGCAAGCAAGCAAGCTCTGGGATGTTTCCATCTCTCATACCTTTGCTCTCTATCCTTTTAGTCAATGAGCAGAGCATTCTCTTGCAGAGAACATGCATTTGCAACGGCAAATCATCATCTGAGACCTGGAGCCCTTGGGCTTCCAATTGCTGATCACAAAGTCAGCTCAGTTTAGGCAGTGAGGTTTCTAAATATGTAAAGATGGCAAATATATTTTCATACATGTGATTCATTCTTATGCATTTTAACACTGGGCAAGTCGGTCAGCTTTTTGCAGATGAGCAAAAGGCTAAAATGTTTACAGAATAAACTGGAATGCTCTTCAGAAGAAAAGTAGACATCTAGGATGGCAACTGAAAAATACTCTCACTCTCTAGACTTCACTCTCAGCTGTGAAAACATCTTGAAGTCCTTCTCTGACATACACGAGCATTGACTTCTTAACTTTGCAGAGAAGTTTTTCAGTGTAGACAAATCTTAATCCTCTCTTGCAGTTATTCACAAAAGCAATTCACAATTAAATCTTTCCCTGTGTTCTCTATTTTTATTCCTTCTAACTAGTTAGTAGTAATGGAATCTGCTGCCTTAGCTCTTTTAATTTTTTTTCTTAAGATTTATGGTAACATGAATAGTGTTCCAGATCCCTTATTTCTGACTAGCCCTTGGAAATACACTGACGCAAACGTGTTGTTTTCTTTCATTGGGCTTTTATGCCTCAGGGATTGTCATTAAAACCACAGTTAGTAGACTGGGGCATATCAGTTTGCCAGTTTGGTCAGTCCCAGCCATTTGTCATGACATGTAAAGGACGCAAAAATTGCAATTTCTAGTGTCAGGACTGAATTCTGTCTTGTCCCATGTTCAAGAATGCTAAAATTGTTTCTTTTAAAGCCAAATATAAGTTGATTCATCATATATAATTAGTAAATCATACACAATTGTGAAGCCAGTCTGTGGATGGAACAGTATTTAATAGTTGAATAACATTAGGAAGCTGCTTTTCATTCCCGTAGAACCATGAGTCATTTCTATAGTCACAGAACCATTGAATTCTACACTTTGACCTCAATGTTCTTGCCACTATGATAGACAAGTGAAAATATCATACATAAAAAAGAAATGGATGGCTTAGAAGTGGGAAAAGGTGGGGTTTTTTTTGTTTGGTTGGGTTTGTTTCTTTGTTTGGTTGGTTTTTTAATTAATAAGTACTAAATGCTTTTAACACACTGATAACTGGAACAAGGATGACTTGGGACTTAACCTCTTATAGTAGTGTTCAAAAAGCATCTTTAGCCATTTCATAGCAACTTAAACTCTGAAGATCAGTGAACATCATCATCTTACTGTCTTACATGTGAGTGACAAATCTCCTTTACCAGTTGGTAGTACAGGCCTGTTGGGGGTAAACAGATGTTCTTTCCAGGACATGAGTCAAGAAGTATGCAAAGTATTTGCAACAAAACATAAAACAAGAAACCTGAACATCCAAATCTCTATGCTTATGCCAAACTGTCACCTTCTCATGCTCTTGTCACAGAAAGAAATTGTCTTCATTGTGAAAACATATGGGATAAACACCAGAAATCATCATGCGTTTGACGTATGTAGGCAAATACACTCACAAAATGGTCTCAGTTCTACACAGACAGTCTATCATTTCACTCTGTAAGTCTAGACAGTATCAGAGCACTGTGAAACATACTGTCAGAAACAATCTCACATAGTCAAAGTGACGGATGAGCAAATTTCATCGCTTTATTTCTAACACTTTGAATTTATGAATTGTGCATTGTAGCTTTTGATTCGATGTTATGAAAGATGGGCTTGATAAGTGTCTTGTTTGTGGGTATTTATTTTTTCACTATAGTTCTTGCTGAAACATGGATGATGACTTCTTTAGAGCACATGTGAAGATAATGTTGTTGAGGGTTACTAACAGTATAATATATATGCAAAGTGTCTAATTCTGGGGCGGGGGGGAGGGAAGCAGCTGTTCATTTCAAGATCAATCTCAGGTATCAAGAGTGTGAATTACTACTCTCTAATCTCCTCAGTCATGCCTCTAGACTGTAAAACCAAAGGTTTTGTTGTGGAATTACTCCTAGAGAACCATCTAATAATTATATGATCTTTGAAATGGATACAAACTCACCATATCCTTGGAGCAGCAGGTAAAGGTCACACACTGAAATTACTTGCTAGTACACACAACCAGATATGATGGTTGTGGCTAGCTTGTAATGACTACTCAAATCACACTGTATCATCAAAACTGCATAAAACATTATTGTTAGAATCTAGTAAGAAATGTCTTGTAAGTAACCCTGATTAAATTAATGGAAAATAATACAACAGGATGATACTCTTCTGTAAGTACTTTCTAGGATTCCACTGCAGGAAAGAGTTAGGTTCCTGCAGAAAATAATTCAAAGCAAAAATCTTTCTTTGGTACTTTGAATATCCCTCTGTGGAGCATTCTCTTTGGGGAATATAGTCATATTTTGTGAATACATCACTAAATGCCTTGCAAAGGTCTTGTACTGTGTACTGGGAACACACACCCCAAAGTGCAGCTAGTGCTTTACAAATCCATATATTTGCTCTCTGGTGATAATTTCTCTCCAGAGCTGGCATAAAGCTTCCCAGTGAAGGCAAAGTTTCCTTTTGCTTTTGTAAGGTTGAAGGTTTGTACCTGGCCAGAAGAGTCAGGCTTGCTTTTCCCGTTGCCCTTGTGAGAACATGCATGGCTGAGGGAACTAAGTCTGAAAGATGCCATTCCAAATTTCATACAACATGTAGATGCTACTGCTTCAGGCTCTCTCAGATATGTGTTCTCAGCCTGGCTTCTTTGCCTCCTGACCTACAGTGGGGATCATGCTGCCAGTCATGTTTACCAGTCTGATTTCCTTGAAAACCTGTGGAAGAGAGCTGCACCCTTCTGCTTTGTAAAAACCCATTCAAAAAAAACAATGCAAGAAATATTCCAATGGGTTACTATATATGTGGCTGAATTTACCTCACTAGTGATGTAGATTTTGTGACCAATGAGACTATTTCATGAAATTATCTCACCACCCTTTCCTTTACAGATTTTCTGTTGATTGAGAAAAAGATATTACTGGGAGAAAAGGATATTATTGGGAGAAAAAGATATTACTGGGAGAAAAGGATTCACCGGACTAAAGGCTCTTGGTGTTATTTTCTGTTCATTAAGTCTTTCCTCTGAGGCTTGATTAATAGAAAGTACAGACATCCAATAAGAGGGGGAAAAAATAAAAATGGAAGGGCATATAAGAGATGAAACAATTAAGGCAAAGCACATGCAGGAAACGTGTCATAAGGCTTTGATGTTCTGCTCCAGGGAAGCAGGCTCTGTTTGGACAGACGGCACTAGGGAGAGTAGGAGGTTTGCTTCTGATTGTTTCTTGTCTTGTAGGAGAACTATCTGAAATCTGTGCAAATATCAAAAGAAGGTGGCAGGGTGGGAAGGGCAAAGTGAGGCAAGACTACTAAAACAACGGGGCAGATGAGAAAGTACTCATTAGCTCACACTTGTAGGGGATCTGTGGGAGTGCTCTGTCCCTGAACAGAAAGTACACTGTGAATCTCTTTTTATTGTCTGAGGTTTCCAAAGGATTTCTGAGCAAACAACCATGGGTAGTTCAACATCCTAATTATAGCCTTCTCTCCATCCCTTTCTGAAGTGTTGCTGAGTTCCCTGGCATGACAGCTGTTTGAGAGTACTTCCCAGAAGTCTTGGGCTTGCTGCCACAGTAACAACTTGATTTATGTCAGACATTTACCAGGGGATCTAGGGGAGACTGGATTGTGCAGCTGATGATTTTTTTCCTGAGAGCAGACCTTGTCCTGTTCATGCATGTAGGTGTCCAGGCACAGGCCCTGGAGTCAGCTGTCCCCCTCAAGTTCGCTCTGGGGAAATGAAATTTGCCTCTGTATGGGAAGAAGTGTTTTTATTCTTTTTGCTAGCTTACTTGACAAAGTGCTAGACTTGCGTGAAAGGACATTGAAATTTTTTTTTATTTTTTTTTTTTAGGTTATTGGAGGGATTAAAGTTGTTAAGCAAGAACCATATATTTAAAATTATTTAAAAAAAAAAAAAAAGTAGAAGTATGAGGCCAAAACACCTCACCACTCCCTAGTTGCAAGCTGCTGGCCTTAGTCCATGGAATGAACAAGACTGAGCCCTTCCACACTGGCAGCAGTGGGATTAAGAACGGTGAGTTTTGGCCCAATACACAGTGAAGCCCCTATGTTTCCTGCATGCCACAGAGCCAACTTATTGAAAAGGTTTACAGCTTGGATGAAGTTGGCTAAGGCAGGCTTTCTCCTTTTTGTATATGGAATATCCCTTATGTTTCCACTGTGTCAAGATTATTTGTTTCTAGGAGGCATGGAAACATGTTTGACAAATAGTGCAAGCAAATCACACAGCTTGAAACTTTCTTGGCTAGACACTCCAAGAGTGGGTCTGTAACCGATTACAGTTTCTTTTATATTCTGAGAAAGCTCAACAATCCTTACTCCATCTTCACAAATAAGAGCTGATCATTACTTGCTAGTAGATGAAATTGATTGTAAAGTTGTGACTTTGGTGAGACTATGGGTGTAAGACCTGGAGTGCAGTTCTGGAGCCCTCAGCACAGGAAGGACATAGAAGTGTTGGAACGGGTCCAGAGGAGGGCCATGAAGATGATCAGAGGGCTGGAGCAGCTCTCCTATGAGGACAGGCTGAGAGAGTTGGGGCTCTTCAGCCTGCAGAAGAGAAGGCTTCCAGGAGACCTTATAGTAGCCTTCCAGTATCTGAAGGGGGCCTGCAGGAAGGCTGGGGAGGGACTATTGACAAGGTCTTGCAATGACAGGACAAGGACATTGGGTTTAAACTGGTAGAGGGGAGATTTAGACTGGATGTTAGGAGGAAGTTCTTTGCAGTGAGGGTGGTGAGGCACTGGCACAGGTTGCCCAGGGAGGTTGTGGCTTCTCCCTCCCTGGAGGTGTCCAAGGCCAGTTCAAACGAGGCTTTGAGTGAGCTGTACTAGTGGGAGGTGTCCCTACCTGTGGCAGGGGGTTGGAACTAGATGATTCTTGAGGTCCCTTCCAATCTTACCATTCCATGATTCTATGACTATCAGTATTCTAGTGACCATACCTGATTTATCAACAGAACATGGGCTAAATTCTTCACTGCAAAGGAAGTGTGTAGAATAAGTATCTAAAATGTGAATGAACGGTGATTGGGAAGTGGCATCAGCCTCAAGGTTAAGTGCTCTTCTGAGTTAAGTATCATTCAATTCTTTGCTTCTGCACTCCACAAAAGGAGGCAGAGACTGCAGCCATGATGTAAAAATAAGAAATTCGACAAAACCTCTTGGTAGTTGTGTAGTTAAGTTCAAAAGTAACAGCTGGTTGAGACAGTCAAAAGCCAAGGCAGAAGGAGGTTAAAATTCATGTTTTTCTTTCTCAGAAATACACACCAGTAATACCTTCAGTGGAAAGCACAGGATATGGGGGTTGGTGGCCAGATTATTAAAAGTCACAACTAATTTAGCTGTCTATCTTGGGAATATTTGACAGCCTGATTTGGAGAAGGGAAATGTTAAACGTGGCTGGAAAATCAAACACAAGGTAAACTTGGATAAGTATCCAATGAAATTACAGCACAGCTGGCAGTAATCTACCATAACCTATGGAAGATCTCCAGTATCTTTCCCTCCAATCCCATCCAAATACCTACTCCAAGGAGTGGTATGAAGATGGATTTTGACACAAAACTGTTACGGTGAGAGATTTAGCCTTATCGGAGAAGTTGCTACCACAACATAAATAATTTCAATATACTATATTCTTATACTTGGATAAGATCAATAGACTTTGCCCCATCTTCTTTGGCTTTACACAGAGAAAGGAGAAGTTTCAGTCAGAATAAACCTCAATAACTAACTCAGAGCCTTTAATTAAATGCTAAAAGTATGCATGTATCAGAAACACACATAACTCTGAATGTTACTAAAAACCAGCACTGGCACTTCCATCACCAGAGGAAAGTTATGCCCAACATTATTTCGTGAAAACAAATAATGAAAGACAGAGAAGGTCAGTTGATCTCAGCAATTGAAACCTATATCCTGTGAACAAACCTAAGAGGTGAATGAGAGTAATGTTAAAGAACGGCACTGGTCTTGGTTTATGTCTAAAAAAAAATTGTCAGAGACATGAAATACTTCAAAATGTTAAAGGAGTCTACCATGGGATGTTAGTGGTTAACCTTTGGTATTTACAGGGAATTAACACTTTTTGATCTGATGAAGAAGTTTTTCTTTAGTGCACTTTTGTTTCCAGGAAGATATAGGAAACACTATTTTAGTTCCTTTCATCACCAGCTTGGTCATTCAAATGTTTATCAATGCCCTATGGCCACCCATTTCAGAAACAATCTAGACACATGGCAATTGATGGGAATACTGTCCTGCGTCAGATCACCACTATCTAGGACATGGAAGTGTTGGAGTGGGTCCAGAGGAGGGCCACAAAGATGATCAGAGGGCTGGAGCAGCTCTCCTATGAGGACAGGCTGAGAGAGTTGGGGCTCTTCAGCCTGGAGAAGAGAAGGCTTCAAGGGGACCTGATAGTAGCCTTCCAGTATCTGAAGGGGGCCTACAGGAAGGCTGGGGAAGGAATATTTACAAGGTCCTGCAATGACAGGACAAGGGGCAATGGGCTTAAACTGGCAGAGGGGAGATTTAGACTAGATGTTAGGAGGAAGTTGTTTCCAGTGAGGGTGGTGAGGCACTGGAACAGGTTGCCCAGGGAGGTTGTGGATGCTCCCTCCCTGGATGTGTTCAAGGCCAGATTGGATGAGGCCTTGAGTGCCCTGTACTAGTGGGAGGTGTCCCTGCCTATGGCAGTGGGTTGAAACTAGATGATCCTTGAGGTCCCTTCCAACCTTACCATTCTATGATTCTATGATTCTATGATTCTAACCATATGACTTGTATTCATGGAATCATGGTAGCTACATTGCTTTGCGTTGTCAGCCCGCTAAGCCAAGCTTTCTGAATTCATGCCAAATTATATCCCATTGTTTTGTGAGATCATAGAGTCATAGAATCAACCAGGTTGGAAGAGACTTCCATGCTCATCCAGCCCAACCTATCACCCAGCCCTATCCAATCAACGAGACCATGGCACTAAGTGCCCCATTCAGTCATTTCCTGAACACCTCCAGGGATGGTGACTCCACCACCTCCTTGGGCAGCCCATTCCAATGCCAATCACTTTCACTGTGAAGAATTTCCTCCTGATATCCAGCCTATACCTCCCTAGCACAACTTGAGACTCTGTCCCCTTGTTCTGTTGCTGGTTGCGTGGGAGTAAAGACTAACTCCCACCTGGCTGCAACCTCCTTTCAGGTAGTTGTAGTCAGCAATTAGGTCACCCCTGAGCCTCCTCTTTTCCAGGCTAAACATCCCCAGCTCCCTCAGCCTCTCCTCACAGGGCTGTGCTCCAGGTCCCTCACCAGCCTTGGCACCCTTCTCTAGACACATTCCACTACCTCAACATCTCTCTTGAATTGAAGGGCCCAGAACTGGACACAGTACTCAAGGTGTGGCCTGACCAGTGCTTTGTACAGGGGAAGAATAACCTCTCTTGTCCTGATGGCCACACTGTTCCTGACCCAGGTCAGGATGCCACTGGCTCTCCTGGACACCCAGGCACACTGCTGGCTCATTTTCAGCTCTCTACCAGTACCCCCAGGTCCCTCTCTGCCTGGTTGCTCTCCAGCCACTCTGTCCCCAGCCTGTAGTGCTGATCTTAAGGAATATATGATAAGGTTTCTTCTGTTTGAGTCAAGGCTCTTAAAATTATCCAAAGAGCAACTGTGAGTGGGAACACTTTTTCCTGTGCTATACATCTTGGCATCAGAATGGTCTTGGATAGTGAAGGCTCCTGGAGAATGATCCCACAGTTTGTGGAGAGCCAAAATATCCCTTTAGGAGAGAGGTTTCCAAGATTTTTTTGAAGATTATAACTACACAGTTGCCTTTAACCACAGTTAAATTTCAGCTGAAAGAGATTAGTTACACTTGCAAAACTGCTACCCAGGTAAGGACTAGATAAAAACTTTGGCACAAAATGATTTCCTGTTAGGGTGGACCTGATTTCACTATGCTGGCTTTTGCTTGTCATTTAATACATTGGGTGGTTGGAGTAAGTCAGAATGCTCTGTTCTCTGATTTTAGTGAGCTAGATGACTTCTGTGAGCTGCTTTCAGTCTCTGAAATAGGAGTAGCTTTAGAGTTGGAGCAGAAGTCAAGACCAAGAATAGTGAAGGTTTTGAACACATCTAAAATAGATTTCTAAGTCTTAAAAAAATTGGGAAAAAAATATCTTTTTCTGATTTATTCAATCTGATGCACAGGAGAGAAAAATATTTATAACAGATTTTCAGCCATCCAAGCTTTGAGTCATGCGAGTGGCAATTTATTCATGTTAGTTTAGAGAATGCATCAGCTTCAAAGATCTCATTCATGTGACTCCAGATTTGGGGGATCAGATCTTATTTATGTAATAGTTTGAAGAGTGAGAAAACGAAGAACTGTCTTTTCTAATATTCCCTTCCTGTATAATTTATTTACATTTTTATAAACATTGATTAGCACAGATGTTCCTAATAAGATTTTCACATCTGATCTGAATATATTTTTCTATTATTTTGCCTTTGAGAAGCTAAAAAAGAGGGGGAAAGAAAAAAAAAAAAAAGAATCCTGTTCTTCAATTTCCTTTAAAGAAAAAGAAAGGTTTTATTTATTGTATGAAGAAAAAAGAAAAGATATTTGTGGGCAGATCTTGTGCGTGTTCTTTGGCTGAACTACCTTTTAGAGAGAAACAAAGATGTAACTCCAGAAACCAAATCTTAATCAACACATGTATAGCATTACTTTACCAAGTTATTTTCATTATATATGAGATGGAATAAATATTAATACTAACCCTGGGTGAAAGACTTTAAAGTCATTTCAAATATCATGGTGTAAGCAAGCACAGGGACAATGAGCTCACTGTATAGCTTAAGTATCTTTTAAGAAGGCAGTTTAATCAGGAAATGCTAGCAGGCGTTTCCACAAAGAAACTGTACAAGGACTACTAGATGCCACACTGTAAGTTTCTCTCCTACACAGATACTGTCTCATTGTGATGGACTTTCCTCTGTGACTAAGATTTAGTGAACACATGGCAAAATGGCCAGTGGATCCTTCCAGTATCTGAAGAGGGCCTACAGGAAAGCTGGGGAGGGACTATTTACAAGGTCTTGTAGTGACAGGACTAGGGGCAATGGGTCTAAACTGGCAGAGGGAAGATTTAGACTGGGTGTCAGGAGGGAGTTCTTTACAGTGAGGGTGGTGAGGCACTGGTACAGGTTACCCAGGGAGGTTGTGGCTGCTCCCTCCCTGGAGGTGTTCAAGGTCAGGTTGGAGGAGGCCTTGAGTGACCTGTACTAGTGGGAGGTGTCCCTGCCTATGGCAGGGGGTTGGAACTAGATGATCCTTGAGGTCCCTTCCAACCTTACCATTCTATGATACTATGATTCTATGATCCAGCTTCATTTGTGTACTTAGAGAGTTAATAATCAATGAAAAGATTTTAAAATAGCCTACAATTAGATTATTTCACTTCCTCAGCACTACTAACTCTAATTTGAATGGTTTTGTTTGTTTGTTTTTCTGTTTGTTTGGTGGTGGTGGTCTGGGGTTTTTTTTGGTTGGTTTTTTTTGTTTGTTTGGGGGTTTTTTTGTTTTGTTTTTTGTTTGGTTTTTTTTTCCTGTGGACTGTATTAATCATGATAAAAGGAAAGAACTCCAGAGAAATTGTAGCTTTTAGGTTTAATTTCTAGTAGAGCAGAAAAGTACCTTTTACATTGCAAAAATCTTTGCCTGAAAACTGATCTGGAATCCAACTAAACTCAGAATGTTGAATTGCAACTTTGAGCATTTATTTCTGAGGAATAAACAGTAAAATATATTAAAATGGTCACTACTTAGATTATTAGGTTTTTATGGGGAACATCTGCTTAATTACTAAATATCTGATACACGTGAGAACAGCTTTAATTACAGAGATGGTGGAAACCCTGCTTCAGAACAAGCCCTTATCCAGTTGTTCTGCTACTCATTTGGGTAGACAAACATCCTAGATAAGACAAGGTGTGAACCATGGTCATTTAATATAAAGATTTTAGAATGCATTTTTATTTCAAATGTTTTAAAGTTCTTACTAGACTTAAAGTCCAACTGCAATAGTGGAAAAAAAAATGTTTAGCAATTACTTTAAAATTGACTTACTACTTATGGGTGTAGACCAGTTTATGACTGAGGGATGACCACAAAATTCACAAGTGGTGAAGCGCAGAGAAACCATCAGTGCCAATTATACAAGGCTATAACCCTTAAGTGAAAATAAATTGGTTATTCCAACCACCTCACATTACATGTTTGATTTATATCATTTCATACCCTCTCCCTATATTTATTATAATGGTTTTAATACTTTCAATTACCAGTGCTTGCTACTGTCCTTGGGTTGGTACCTGAAATAATTTTGTAGCTAACTGATGAAGCATCGACAGGAGAGATTTACAACATTAATAGTAATAAATACATGTGCATAGTGTTATAACTATTGCCTTCTGAAAATCTCAAAGCACCTTATAAATGTTCATTAAGCTTCATAACTGGGCCCTATATGAGGTAGCAAAAGCTATCTCATGCACTATTTTACATAGAAAGATTAACAAACAGCATTTAATCCCAGCTGGTATACGGATCTCAGGTAAAAGGAGGGAGGAGATAGACCTTAACATCTAGTTACTCTAAAAAGAACTGATATGGATTTGTTTTTTTCCCTTAAAATGTGATTAGAGATATTTAAGATCTTAGGTCATGACAAAATAAAAGAGACTTTTGTAAGATGGTATTGTGGCTACAACCACTGTGGAGAGAATAGAAAGAAGAGGATGCATATTAAAATACAAAGGCAATGTAACACTATTCTCAGTAAAAGACCATCATAACCTACTAATTCTTTAGAGCAGCACACAATTAAAGGCAATGGTCAAGAATCACAGGACTGGGGGAAGATATCCTTCAGATTACATCAACTACCAGGAAAGAAGGATGATTAGAAGTTGAAATAGCATGTGAGTGTCTTCCTTCTCACAGAAATCTAAGAGAGACTGGTGCTACTGCATCAAAATACTTCATACAGTGTAAACCACAGTGAAGATCTTTTTAAGCATTAGTAATTTCGTATGTCCAAATTTTGGGACAGTTAATTTTCCTGCTGATTTAAAGTCCTTGATATTTAAGACTACTACATCCTACAGTGTATATGTCTACATTTGTTTGGTTTTTTTTTTTTTTTCTGCCACTGGGAAGGCAATACCAAATTTCAAACTGGAAATATTTGCCTCTCAGTGTTAACACTCAGCTGCACCCAAACTTGTGTAGGGAAATGCCTGCTGATCCAAGTCAAAATTACTCAGCAGCTCAGGTGATGGAGATTCAGCATTGGAGAATGGTTCTTGGCACTTGTTAGTTTACCAGTGCATATGAAACACCTAATACTTGGGAACCCTAAATTACATCTATCTTCTGAGTTACCTTGGTGAGTACACTACATTGAGTATTGTGCATGGGTTTGTTATGCTATACTCACACATTTTTTACAAGGATATATTACAGCATAGCTAGGCAGAGCCAAGGTAAAAATGGTCTTAGACAACAGTTTTTTTTTAAAAAGAAATTACATACATTTAAGCATAATTAGAATACCATTACAGATTGAGAAAATTTCCCTTCAGAAGAGTAATTTTTTAAAATAGCATTGTGTCTGGATTTTTTTTTTTTGTCAGCATAAACATCTTGTAAATTAATGTCAAGAGAAACAAACAAAAATATTTTGAGAGACCAGAAAACATTCACTGAACAAGTTACTTTTACAGCCTCAGTCTCCAGGACACTCAACAGAGGTACATCAGAGATGGAACCAAGCTGTTTAAGTGATGTTAAAGATTAAGCAGGCCTTGTGGCAAATACAGCAAACCAGTGTTTGAATAGAGCATGTTTTCCATGTACTTGAATATGAAGCATCCCAAAGAGAAGCTGTCTTAGTGCATAGTTTGAAGCATCTTTTGTCTTCAGTGAGGTTGGACTGAGTTAGGAACCTCCCTTAGCAGAACATCTTTGGGTAGTAATCACATCTGTGATAGTTTTCCACAGACCTTAAACCAGGATTGCAAGGTAGGTGGGAAAATGTTTTAGCTGAGCAGTCAGTGAACTGAGAGATGTTCTTGTCTTCCTGATGTCAGTGAGACTTTTGCCGTTGATCTCAACGATGCCAAGATCTGTCTCATCTCATTTTGTTCTCTAAGTTTTATCTACAGTTTCCATTAGCCTGGTTGCAGTTCAGGGAAGCTGTTGAACCAGTGGATAGTTTCTTGTAGTTTTGCCTGCCTAAGTCATCTTGGTTAGACCATTCTTAATGAAAACCTATTGCAATCACTTTAGCACACAGTAATACTTGTTATTAAGGCACTTTTCTTAAGAAAAAGAAGTATTCAAACTGGGATTCAGTCCTGACTTCTGGAACAAATCTTTACACCTTCTGTCCATTCTTTCCCTTAAGGTTTACTCCCCTCTTGTAGCTGTCCCTGGTTTCACACTTCTAACTAACTGAGCATGCTGGTTTTCCTCAGGAGAAAAAAAAATAAAGAAGCAAGTACTCAAGTTCTCTTTAGAGTTAGGTCTCTTTATAAAGGGTTGGCTGAACTTTGCAAACTTTACCGAAGGGGGAACCCTTTCCCACAATCCTTTTCAAGACCAACCCCTTTGATGTCACAGCTGGCTCAAGTAAACTCATTTCCTCCTTCCCTAATGTGTGTCTGATGCAATTTTGGCAAGCCATCTCTCCCTGCTGTTACTGCTGCCTGTTTTGGAATGAGGCCAAGTGCAATGTTTAATGTGAATATTTGGTTTGGCCTAATCATCTGTGCTTTGTTTCACTGTTACTCTGCGTTATATAGTTACATATCCAGATCTATGCATAGAGAACTATGGGCGATTTCCCCCCTCTTTCCCTCCTCCTTTGAGAATAATTCACACCACATGTTTTCAGTTTATTCCTTTGTGGTCTACTCCACCCAGTTCCTAAATCAGTAAATCATCTTCATGCTTCTTCCCACACTGAACGAAACCAAGTTCTCAATTACAAAGATAGAGTTTTCAAACCTTTCTGGTGGAAAACACTTTGTGCTTGAAAACACTATAGAAGATTGCAGAATGGCAAGATTTACCCAATATTATAGATGCTGCTCTAATGTCAATGACAGCTTGAGGGTGTGAGGGACAAGTCAGGAGCATATTTAAAGGAAATAACATGATGCACCAACATTGTGAAGATTACTTGCTTTCCCTGACAGGAAGATGTTGATAGCAGGGAGACCTTACCAACTGCAAGAAATGGGCTGAGCAGCACCAGAATATGAGTTGGAAGCCAGTTGTTCGTCATGTGTGGAATTCACACCCTTGAGGCCTCCTGCTCACCAAGATGCTTTCTGTCATTTATCAACTGGACCAAGGAGGTCCCAGATGACTGGAGATTGGCAAATGTGACAACTATCTACAAAAAGAAGCTGCAAGGAGGATTAGGGGAGCTACACAGTGTCAGACTGACCTTGGAAGTTCGTGGAGCAGATGATACTTTCATGCAGCACATGCAGGGCAATGAGGTGATCAGGCTCAGTCAGCATCAGGTAATGAAGGACAGGTCCTGTTTTATGAACCTGATCTTTTTCTATGACAAGGTGACCTGCTTAGTGGATGAGGGAAATGTTGTGGGTGTTCTATACTTGGAATTTAGTAAAATGTTTGACACTGTCTCCCCCAGTATCTTCCTGGAGAAATTGGCTGGTCATGGCTTGGATAAGTAGACACTTGGCTGAGTTAAAAACTGGCTGAATGGTTGGGCCCAAAGAGTGATGGTGAATGGAGTTAAATCCCCTTGGTGGCCAGTCACAAGCAGTGTGCCCCAGGGCACACAGTATGGGGGCTAGTTCTATTTAATATTTTTATCAAGGATTGAGTGCACCCTCAGTGAGTTTACAGATAGCACTAAGCTGGGTGGGAGAGTTGGTCTGCTTGTGAGTAGAATGGCTCTGCAGAAGGGCCTGGATGGGCTGGATCAATGTGTCAAGGACAGTTTATGAGATTCAACAAGGTGAAGTGCCACCTCCTTCCCTCCTCCACCTGCCTCACCATCTTCAGTTGGCATCAGGAAGAGATCAGTGATGGACTGAAGTCCTCAGTTATGAATGAAGAACGTGAATGTGTATCTGTCCATAAGGCAGGAAGAAAAGAGTCCTGAAGGAGAAATACAGTAATAATCACTTTTAATTGGCTAATTGGATATGACTGATTATTTCTGATGACTCAGTCCTGCCTGTTTATTTAATTTGCTTTTCACTGACATTCTACAAAAATGCAGAAAGACACAACAAATTGTTTGACTAGCCTCTACAGGAAAAAAACCCAAATAATTAATAAAAATCATGGCATTTAATTGGACAATATCAGTTTTGATAATTTAAATTAGAAAATCTATTAAAGAAATTGACTTTTACATTTTAATAAGGTGAATGTGTTTCTGATTCATGCACAGAGTATACTTAATATATTTAAAATAATTTCAGTTTCAGTCTGACATTAGAGCACCAAGCGCATTAGGAAGATTGCTATTTTATTATACTGAATATTTGGATTTTACAAGATGAATAATATAAAAGAAAAAAAAAAGGTTGCCTCGATTAGGTTCTTGGAACTATTTCTAGCTGTATTTTAGATTTCATCAGGGAAAAAAAGTATTGAATTTTGGAATTTCCTGCGGTATAGACATTTCTAGTTTTGACAAGGTATACTGGGATTTATTATTTAAGGCAGATTTGCTTAGCACACAGTTGTAATGGAGGGCTAATGAATTGTTGTGAGATATGATTTTCAAAAATTAATATTGTTTATTAATTTTCAATATTCAACAGTCTCATCCTCCTGACCACCAATTTCAATAATAATCAGCTCTTTGCATGCTCATGGAAACTTTATACAAAGTAATAACCAGATCTAGAAATAACTAGCAGAAATACATAAACATTGTTTGAACTGGAAGAGAAGGTTCCTGTGGCAAATATACCACTTGCGGTTGATTATATCACTTGTCCACTACATGGACTGAAGGAGCTCCTTTCTGCTTATGGCAGAAGGCAATGGTGAATTAGAAGAGGCTTTAAGTATTTACTTACAAGTATTACTCTCCCAAATCACAGGGCTAGCTACAGCTTCAGACAGTACCCAAACTCTTTCAGGGAATTCTGTTACTGCCTTGTCAGCCACTGAGACTTCTGATTCTTCCCAGGCTTCACACGGTGCTGGGGAAAGGAGGCAGATGATCTCTGACCTGGTCCTGATTTCTCTGAATGGTCTATGTGTCCCTTCCAGGGCTTCTTGTCTTGGCAGTTGTAGGCAGGATGTCTTCAATGTGCAGTCTCAGCATGACATCACACAGGCTATGCAGGCTGATTGTGTGGAGGCATTCAGAGCCTGTTCCTGGTAAACTCAAGGCAAGAAGTTTCCAGGCAGTTCAGGATACAATAAGACAGTGAGCAATGGCAGTAGGCAACAACAGGCAAGCATGAATAAAATGGCAGAGCACATTGTGCCACCTGCTTATCTCCTTTTATAGAATGGTAAGGTTGGAAGGGACCTCAAGGATCATTTAGTTCCAACCCCCTGCCATAGGCACGGACACCTCCCACTAGTACAGGTTACTCAAGGCCTTGTCCAACTTGGCATTGAACACCGCCAGGGAGAGAGAAGCCACAACCTCCCTGGGCAACCTGTTCCAGTGCCTCACCATCCTCACTGGAAAGAACTTCCCCCTAACATCTAGTCTAAATCTCCCCTCTGCCAGTTTAAACCCATTGCCCCTTGTCTTGTCATTGCAAGACCTTGTAAATAGTCCCTCCCCAGCCTTCCTGTAGGCACCCTTTAGATATTGGAAGGCTACTATCAGGTCTCCTGGAACCCTTCTCTTCTCCAGGTTGAAGAGCCCCAACTCTCTTAGCCTGTAGTCATAGGAGAGCTGCTTCAGCCCTCTGATCATCTTCGTAGCCCTCCTCTGGACCCATTCCAACAGTTCCATGTCCTTCAACACAGCCTGAGACTAACCAGCCTTTGGACACAGAATAGCTTGACCATATTAAGTGAAGCCATAGGCTTGCTTTACCCAAATTTGGGAAAAACATAGGCCTTGCACAAGGCATACACAAGCTAAGTGTGTGTACCTTGTTTACCACAGGATGCAAACAGGAGCAAAACAAGTCTGGGCAAGCTGGAATCCTTAGACTCAGTGGCTCTAGGTTCTTCATCCTCTTTGCCACAGTTGCTTCTTCCCATAGCAGAAGGAGGGAGAGCAGAAAAACATGTCTGGGCAAGCCAAGCCAAGTATAAGCCTATTTTGGCCTGTTCAGGTCTACCACAACAGTGACGGCAGTCATACTGATCATTAGGAATGATTGGAATGGATATAGATCAAACAACAATTTATGAATTGGCTAAATATTCAGTAGATATCATGTCTGACAATATTAATTTTCTACTGTAGTTCCTGCAACTCTTGTAAGTCAGTAGCAACAACTGTATCATCTTTATTGCCTGTAAAGCATGGAGCATTTTAAAGAGACCTGCAGAAAATCAAGCATGTATGACTTTGTGATGACGTTACCTATTTGTGAGATTGGAGTCAGACTCGGGTTTGTGGTAGAGAAGTCAGCACACAAATGTGGCCTGATTATGGCTTGAGGAAGAAAATTATAGGAAGATTCTTGTGCCAAACCCAGTCTTGTCTGTTTTTCATAGACTCTAACCAGAGTCTGTGAAACAGAATTAAAAATCATATGTGTTTGAAAAAAAATACACCTTTGTAATGCATGATATCAAAGACAGAAGACAGATCTATTTAAAAAAAAGAAAAAAAAAAAGTTTAGCCATGCATTCTACAAAGGGCAAAGAGAAAAAAATAGATTCGGTAGATGAATGCAGGGTAACAAAGAGAAAGGCACAATGTTGGTATGACACTTGATAGAAGTGGAAAATCATTGGCAGATGGAGCTAAGAAGGTTTAAGTCCTTTTTTCCTAAATTCTGGTTATGACACTGGATGAACTGTCTGGGCAGACTTCCAGGAGGTATTCCTTCTACTCATGCCTTAAGAAATTCTTCCTGGGGTACTCAGGTGGTTAGCCAAAGAGATTCCCAAGGAAATCTCAAAGAAGTAAAAAGCACAATTTCCTACAGTTTTGCAAAGATTTAATTATATTTTAGACGTAGTTACTTTCATCTTACATTAGGAAAGAAACGAATTATTGTTGTTGACCGGTGAAGATGGTACCAAAAATAACTGTCTTAAAATCACAGCAGAGGTGGTTTAGGTTTGGCAATAGGAAAGGGCTTTTAACAGTAAGGAAAGGAGTTCTGGAATAGATTTCCTAGGGAAATTTTGATGTCTTCATCACAAGGAAATTTTAAAGAATGTAAGGGACAAATATCAGAAGAAATTTAGACACAGTTAATCTGACGTTTGGAATACACTTGGCTACATAATTTATAATCCTTCATCAGCTTTACTCTAAACTTGGTTAAATCATATTTGTGTACTGGCTGGGGAGCTGGCAGGATACAAATCTGCTCTACCTTTTCTGTAATGTGTATTCCTATACACTCAGAGAGAGTGTGTGGGGAAATTTCTCAAGATATTGCTGTTTATACAAATGCACAACATATTTTTATGTTTTCATATATATAGAAATAGCAGTATTATGACACAGAAATATTTTTACATGGAAATGGAAGCTGCTTTAACCCACAGGAGGAATGTTTTGTGGAGCTTTCATGATGTATACATACATACCAAGCACTTTTAATACCTCAGTTATGAAGTAAACCAGGTTGTTTTATTTCACTATCAGACACAGTTTTCTCAGTTCCATTATGTATTTTTTATTTTTTACCTGACATAAATGTGATTCTTTCAAAAATAGTACACTATCAAAATTAATTTTACTTTGGACTTTCAATAACTCTCAACCTCTGCAGTGGCTTAACCCTATTGCCTATAGAAGCTGAACACTGAAAATTTCAGTAGCAATGAGAAATTCTCACACATGTTGAAAAGAAGGTTTCAGAATTTTGCATTTTTTTTCCTCTGGTAGACAAACTGATTAGGAAAAAAAAGAAATAACCTGAGTTTTTACCACTTTAAATCAAGACCAAGCTGTATCTGTCAGTAACAGACTCTAGAGAATGTCAGACTGTTCATTCACCAGATACCTCAAATCACCTGGATGTTACTATCCTCACTTGATTCATGTCTGAGAATGGAATCAAGTGAATTGTGAAATTCTGAGTAGAAAAGAGTAGAGCTGTAAATAGAAAACCTAAAATGTCACCTAGGTACCAAAAATATGATCTAGACAAATCTTAGCCACTAACTTCAGAAGATCCACCCCCAAATACGTTAATCCACTTCAGCCTCTACATCTGTGCTATAGCGTAGTCCAACTGTGAGCCAAGCTGAACACTTGGACTTCAAAGAGTGGTCCTTGTTTGGAACAGCCACTTCTGTATCAGCTCTCTTGTCCTTCAAGTGGGAGAGCTGGGGCCTAGGAGCTCCAGGTTTTTGGAGCTGAGCAGCAGGAGGTCTCAGCGCAGAGCTTACAAACTGCCTATGCTCTTTACTCTATGACAAATCCTGTAGACTCGCCCACTACTTAGTTTTCTGACCTGATTGCCATGTTGCGGAACTTCACAAGGATCACGTTTTCCAAGTTGTAGCCCAAACTGTCAACATCTGGGTGTATGTCCTGAGGGAACTGAACCTCTCTGTATCTGCTCTTTTATCTTTTGCAAATGACAATACAGAAACGGTTTACTCACTTTACAGGATTGTTCTGAGAGTGAATTAATTGTTGCTTGTGTATTATTCTGAAGAGCCAAATGGTAAGCATCATTATTTGAGCATCACTCTTGAGCTACAAAAAGAACCCCTCCTGCAGTCAGGGAGGCTCAAATGAAGAGATAAAGGCTGTGGTGAAAGAGGCCTTGAGCACAGATGTGTAATTGCTCTTGAAACCTGTGTGATCTCCCCACCTGTGCATCCATCTCAACCTTCTCAGCTGCCCCTGCAGTCATGGAACAAAAAACATTTGGCTTTTCCACCAGTGCAACAAAGTGAAACGGTGTATACTAAGTATGCTCAACCCCTCCTTTATATCTGTCCTTAGAATTTCTGATATATATACTGTGTGAACTCCTCTGAGAACATTTTTTCTTAACCTCCTGAATAGGCCATTTCATTTATAGAAATGCTACAAAATACATCATCTCATGGGAATCTGTGAGTGTTCTTGGTATGTGCAAGGTGGAGCAGCAACATCAACATTGGCATTATCACTCTAACAGTAAAATTAATCTCTATTCATTTTCAATAAGATCCAGACAGTAGAAAGCAGATCTCCACCAAACACACTATATATTAAGAGATGATTAATAATCTGCTAGTGACTGCCAGGTGCTTTACTTAGAATTTTTGAACTGTGAGTTGATCTCTCAGTAAGGACACATTTAGGAGGTAGTGTTGAAAAAAACAGATACATACCCGTGAACAGGTTTGGTATACCTGCGTTCAGTGAGATTGTGGGAGACAAAAAATACATTGATATTTTTGCCAACTGTGGTGTACAGTGAGGAACACAGCCTCTCTTTGGCCAAAAAGTAGACTGCGTCTCATCCTAGCTACGGAACAGCTATTTATTAACAACGTGGGAATATGTCATCAGAAGTGGAGAAATAGGTCCATGGGAAAGCATTAATGCTGCCTGAGCTCCTGTACCATTAAACCATGACCTCAAACCTCTGCTTCGTATGAGGTTATAACTTGATTAGTCCTCCATCACTGCAGAACCTTTTAAGATAGATAATGCAAAACTTTAATTGCTGATACAAAACATTTGTGTTTTCTCATCTTCTGTGAAAGAAACACAAGATTTTTTTCTTCCTTCACAAGTCATCGTTTATAAGAGTTCAAAGGATTGCAATTAAATAAGAAATGTATCTTCAGCTACTCTTTTAGGAGATAATGGATTAAGGTTCTTTCTAGCATTTATAACTGTAAGATTAACTCAGTAATCTGGTTTCTTATCTGGCTTCGACCTCCCACGCCTACCTCTTCTTATACATGGGAGAAGTCAATAGCACTTAACTTCTGTAATTGAAATCAGCCTGCTGACTGAGTCTGCTCATGGATACAGGAGCTGGACTGTAATAATCTGTTCTGCAGAGAATTAATCTCCTGGGAGCTAGGCAGAGCTAATTACCAACCTTGGCGAAAAGTCTGGATTTGCTATTGCTTCTTGTGGGCCCAGCTGGAGGAAAAGGCCCAGCATACCGTTTAACTAATCTCTTCCTGAAATGTTTTAAACATGTCTAATATTGTATTTTGTGCAATTGGTTTTAGCAGCTCCAGTAACAGGGTAGAGGCTCTCTTTCAATCAAACTTTAAAAGAATCTGGGCCTCCCATCTGGCACAGGGCAATGGTCTGAAAGTCTAGAAGTTATGAGTCACCATAGGTTTATGAATGGCATTTAGACCATCCATTTTACAATCACAAGTCAGCAGTTCTGTGGGTGACAGTTATTTTGCTAGAAAGAAAAGAAGATCCTCTACCAGTGGTAAACTGGAAGCATAAACTGTTTCACTTGCATGAATGGTCTATCAGCATATCTTTTCAGCTTTGGTTGAGTGATGTAACCCACAGGATAAAAGATGAGCTAGCTGCATCCAACACATGGTCAGCTGAGTTATTTTCCACCAAGAACGCACTTCTTCCTGAGTTAGCTTCCATATTTGTTTGGAATTGGCTGTTGAGCATTGTGAAAGTTAATTATTAACATTAAAAACGAGTACTGAATCTGGTTTCCTAAGTGCCAAATGAGAAGTCAAATACAAAAGCCATTTAATGGCAGGCATTCCAGGAAGTAAAACTAACAGCTCTTATACAAGCTACACGATGTTTTAGAAAGTATTGTCTCGATACAAAGAGGTGAGAGGAGATTAGAGTAAATTCAGTGTCTTTTGAAGCTGCAGTAGTGGTAAATATGACATCAAATACCTCATACACTATGTTATGTAATTTTCCATGCAAATATGAAATTCATACATGATTTATTTACGCTGAGGACTTTGAAAACTCTATTATTTAACACCTCATACGGCTTCAATATATTTGGCCTGATCTCAGTTCAACAAATTGTAGAGACCTCATTTTGCAATGTAGTACAACGGTTCAAATGCAGCAGATACAGGTGGCCATGACACAGTGGATCGGTGCAAGTGCCATTTTTTTATTCCTCACCTCCACTGACTTTAGCTAGACTCTGGGAAGTTTCTTGTAGGAAAGGAATGTTTCATACCAATCCTCCAGAGTAAAGATACTATATAAAATCAGTAGTACTATTGATCGGAAGTTAATGAAATGTTGGAGTCTAACTGATGTCAGGCAATGTGCTCAGTGACACTCAGAAACAATGACAGATGTCTGTTAAGCAGTATGCATCACAGATGTATTTGTGTACATATAGATTAAACTCTTTTTACTGTTAAGCACTGCTGTATTGATGAACTGATGGCAACCAAACCCAGCATTTTAGAATTACATGATAATTCAGTCCACATCTTCTGCTGCCCTTTCCCAAGTTGTGGAATTACCCTCTATTCTCTGAGGTCCAAGATCTCACCACCACCCCTGTTAGAAACAGGAATTCTGTGTGCAAATGAAATCAGAGATGTGTGTTCTGCTGTGGCCATGCAGAGGCTTCAGCTGAAAACAAGCAGGAACAAGATGCCTAATAGGAGGCAGCTTCAAAAGAAAGGAAAAAGGAAGCAGAAGAAAGAGAGCCTGAAGACCTCTTTAAGTAATTGGCTTGACTAATTGTGGCTACATTAGCCAGAGGCACTACTGAGCCTAGAAGCTAGAAACTCCTTAAGACCTCTGTGTAGAGCTACTAATGCTGTTGGAGCTCCTTCTCCATGTTTTGTTACAATGACCAGCTTGTGCAGGGTTAGTGATATTAGTTCACTTAGCTGCAACTTACAAAACATCCACAGAACAGTGCACTGATCCACAAATCAAAGTAGCGTGTTCATGTTAAATTTGGAATCAAGTTTCGCAGTGATACAGCAGTCTCAGTTACTAGTATATAAGTTTTTTACTCCTCAACAGACATGCTTGCAAAACTAGTTTGTTTGGTTTTTTCCCTTAGAGTGTGAATGCTGCTTTTACATTTATGTTTTATTTAGTTTATTTGACTTGGCTGTATGCAAATCAGATCCCAGCTACCTCAAGTGCCAGCTCTCATTTTAAAGTTTGTTCTCCCACGTGCATTAATAAGACTGCAAGTATCAGATTAAAGTCATTGGTCTTAATACTTTATCAATAGAAAGATGACACTCATTGTCACGTGAGAAGGTCATAATTTATTCTGGATTGCTCTGTTACTCTGTCCACACTCAAATATCTGAAATAAGCTTCAAGTTCCTTACTTGTGAATTCAGAGAGACTGACTCCTAATTTTAGGCTGGATTGAATTGCCTTGAGGTTGTAAGACTTTGTCCAAGATAAGCCAAAACATGAGTTCTTTGATCAGTAGGAGAGAGTCCCAGTCCCTAAGAATGGACCTGTGGTACTGAGTGAGATGTACTCAGTCAGAGAATCCTTCAAACTCATGGCATGGCAGTAGAATGTATCCCAGAGGGCAGCAGCTGGCAGCATATGCACAACTGATAGAGCTCATGCAATAAAAATACAAGGACTAAGAGATATGAGTCCATGGCAGGATGGTGTTTTGGTTTGTTTTGGTTTTTTTTTATTTGTTTGTTTTTGCTTTTGTTTTGTTTGTTTGTTTGTTTTTTAATTAAAGGCCTACTTTGCAAAAGCAGTGGTTCAGATTTTACTCTGACTCATGATTGTCAGATCTTGCTAAGTTCACTGAGAGTGATTTGTTTTATGGAGGCCACAATGATATCCCAGTTTCCTGCTCTGTATTAGTTCACAAATAAACTGTGAGTTTACAGAGTTGTGGAAACACAAGCAGTCAATCCTGTATATGTCTCAAGATCACTGCAGCATTTCCAGTCTTTCCTATATGCAGAAATGCTTCTCTGGACACAGTACTAATCTTTCAATAAAACACTTAAAATATCATAATAACATGATCTTTTAAAGCAAAAAATTATATTAACTTGCTTCTTGTATGAATCTATTGTCCTAAAAAACTGATCTTAACCATGCTGTTGGACACAGTTGCAATACGAGTGACACAAACGAAACAGTAGAATTACCATTTATTTTCTCTGGCTTCAGGGGAAATTGCTTGTATGCTTTGAAAATAAAACCCTCAGTGTGCTGAAACATGAACATTACCCAGCCAGAAAGACCATGAGAGAACACACTTAGGTTTTGTTGAGGCTTCCTTCTATTGAAGCACTTCTAGAATTCAACTAAAATAAAACCACATTGCAGTTTTCTGGAAAAACAAAACAAAACAAAACCAAAACCAAACAAACAAACAAAAACAAAACCCAAACCCAGGACTATGACAAACCAGGAGAGAGCTGATAGTGTTATCCTTTGGAGGGTAAGCAGTAAGCATATTTATGGTGAAAGAAAACTTCTGGTCTACAATTTTTCAGCTAAGATTCATACAGAGCTCACCTGGAGGAAAAAAATATACAGACAATACTTTACATCCTTTTACAATCATACACATATTTAGGTTTTATCAGAGAGAGATAAATATTAGCTGAGATAGAATCAAAAGTCTCTATCGATGTCAACACTCAAGCATTAAAGGTCAGTGCTACAGAAATTCATAATTATGAAGGTGCAGATATGTTGTAAGATTGAAGAGGACATGTGGAGTATTTCTATCAAAGCCACTTCAGTAATGGTTTTTTTTAAGTAAAACCACCTGAACTTTAAAAAGAACTACAGAGAAAGTGAAGAAGATATGTGGGTTTTTTTAATGAAGAAACAGTAATAATTGATTTGTTTTGACTCAGAAAGTATTATTTGATCCAAGCACTTTGGTCGTTTCTCTCACAAGATCTTCCCTTCTCAGAACAATGAAACAAAACCAAACCAAACCAAAACCAAACCCAAAAGCCCAACTGAAAAGAGGAATATTAAATTCAACACCAATAAAACTGATTTATTAAAATATATTGAAACAAAATGTTCCAAAATTTAAAACAAAATTAAAATTACTGAATAGAAATAAGCCCATTATCTTGCAGGACCTTCCTGTATCCCTTATTTACACATGTCTTCCTTTTTTT